>JAAOMT010000226.1:354603-372405 GCA_016748015.1 Geosiphon pyriformis
TTCAACTTTTGTTAATATATTAAAAATTCTATTGAAATTATTTAAGCTCAATATTTGAAAGAATTTATTTTATTTTAACAGTGATTTCAACTTTTCCTATTTTGTTATTATTGATATTATAAATAAAAAAATATTTTTAATTATATATTTTGTTTTAATATTTAAGTATTAATATTCTAGCATTTTTATTATTATATAACAATACTATATTTTTTTAAAATTAAAGCCTGGCTAAATTGATAAAAAATACAAAAATTATCAAAAAATTTATTTCAACTCTGTTATTTTTATTATTTTTTATTTAATTCATAAATGATAATAATATTTATCTTAATTTTAAGGATAAATATTAAAAAATTTAACTTATATAAAGATTTAAAATTTATTTCAGACACCTGTAAAAAAATACAATACTGTGAATTAAAATTTTTAATTATACTCATCGGAACAAAAAATTGAATTATTAGAAAAATAAAAATAATTAGCTTTTTAAAATATTATAATGTTGTATTCGATAAAATAAAATATGCAAGTCAAAGCTAAATTTTAATTGTTAACTAATTATTAAAAAATAAATTATAAAATTGGGTTTTTTTTGAAATTTTTAGATACAATATTGTTTTTTATAATAAATATACTCTTATTTAATAAAAAAAATTTTTATTAAATAAAATTAATTACAGGTTTGTTATATTATTTTATAATATAACCAAAAATAGGCAATATAAACAAAAAGCATTTTTATCTTATTAAATTATTTATATACCAGAAAAAATAAAAATTTGAAAAATATGGAATGTATAAATCAAAAATTGACAAGTTAACAGATCAACAAATCTATAATTAACATAAAAATGTTGAAATAAGGTAAAATGTTCCTGAACAATTAATTAAAAATATCTTTATAATATCAATATAACACTAAATTCCAGATTTAAAATAATTGGAAAAGACTTTTTCAACATATTTTTATTTCAAGATCAAAATTAATTTTAAATTCTCTAATTAAAACATAAAGTTTTAGTAGTTGTATTATTTTTATTAACATTTACAAATTATTAGATTTTTAAAAATCAAAAACAGTAATTTTAAAATTAATCATATTAACTAAATTACTTATATATTTTATTTGTTTTTTTTTTAAAAATCTAATATTATTTTTAATTATTATTTGTTATTTAAAGTATTTAAGTTAACTTGGTTTGTAAACAAATCTTTAGTTAATATAAAGTAGTAAATATGTTATTATATATGAAAAATTATTTTATTATGTTTTTGTATTTGTAATTTCTTTTTTATTTATTTATTTCTTATATTAAAACACAAATATGAGTTTTGGTAAATTTAAAAATGATTCATTGTGTCACAAACAATTAATTATTAAGAAAATAAAAGTAGAAATATTAATTTAAAACAATTACAAAAACATATTTGTAAAAAATAAAAATAAATAATTAAGTAAAAAAAGTATTGATAAATCGGTTTTGTTTTATTATTATTTTTTTTTCTAATTATATTATTTGCATTTATTTAATAATTATTTGATTTATAAAGATTATGTGAATAAAAAAGTTACTTACTGATTTTTCGTTTTTATAGAATTAAAATCTATAAAAAATTATAAAGCTAATTTAGCATTAAAATAATTATTTAAAAATAAATTTTTAATTTGAATTTAATATAATTGTAAAATTACATAAATTTCAATTTAAAATACGACTTAAAATTATATTATAAAAATTACAAGGTTTAATTTGTATTAAAAAACAGTATTTTGAAGCATTTTTTTAATAATTTATTGTTTATGAAAATTTTTTAAATATTGCAATTTTCTATTTTTTGCAATATTGATATAAAAATATTTTTTTTCTAATAAGTTTTCTGTAAAAACCAATTACTTTTAAAGTAAAAATAATATTTTTTTTCTGATTTTATTTAAGTATTATTAACTATAATTATATATTAAAATAATTTTGTTTGTTTTTATTTAAAATGACATTATTCCAATTTTGCATAAAATCAATTTATATACTATTGACATAACAATTGTATTTTTTTGATTCTTTAAAAATATTAAAACGATCAAATAATATTTAACATTAAAATTTTTTGACAAAATTATAAGAATTTTGTAAGTCAAAATTTAATTAAGAGATTGAAAATTAAATTATACAATAATTCATTTTAACAGAATACATAAAATTTTAAATAAATCTTTCGGCCAAATTTTTATTAATGTATTCACAATTTTAGTTTAAAATTTTTTAAATTAGCCTAAATAAACAGTGACTGCAATTTCCTAAATTCATAAACAACTATGTAAACAATTTATGTCTTTTTATTATAAGTACAAAGTATTTATTGGAAATATTTTTTAATTTAATTTTTATTTTTAATATAAAATACAGTTTCTAATAAATATTATATTAATTAACTATTTTTAATTTCAAATTTATAAATAAATAAATTGATTTAGCAAATATAGCTTATATGTATGTTTATATTATATTTTATTAAACAATTAATTCTTGGTCCTATTTAACAAAATTTGTCACACAAACAAACAATTTTTTACTTGGCAAATATTTTAACTAAATAAAATCTTATACTTATACAAATTTCTACAATATTAAACATCATAAAAAAATTTTCAAGTTAAATGCTTACAACAAATTACCAGTCTTTATATTAGCATAAATTTTAATTAATGGTTTTCTAAATTATTTCTATATTAGATAAATATTTTAAATAATTTAAAAATTTTAGATATTATTTGGTCATGTTAAGTTTTTTTATACTATTTTTTAATATATTTTTGGTCAATGCCAAATAAAAACTCTTTAAAATCAATTCTTTGTTTAATATTTTTTGTATTAAAACAGTTTACGTTTTACACTACTCTGAACTAATGTAAATTAGCACCCAAACTTTTCCAAAAGTTTTAAATTATAAACAATTTTGATTTTTTAAAATACAATTTATTTATAACATATATTTAAGTTTTAAATTATTTAATTACATTTATTTGCAAAAATAATATTTAAATAGTAAAATTTGATTTTTTTGTTTAATTTAAAGAAACCAAATTTTTTTAAACTATTTTGTTTAATTAAAAATAAAGATAAAAAAATGATTTATTATAAATTTTATATGTAGTTCATTAGAATAAATTTTTACATAACTTTTCAATTTTAGATTTAAACAAAACAATAGTTTTAATTTTAAAACAAAATAATAATAATAATGTAAAAAACAATTTTTGTTTATATTCTAGATAAATTTTTTATACGAAATTTTTCCTAAAAAAACATCAAATTGATGTTATAAAAACAATTTTTAAAATTTAGAGCTAAAACAAAATATTTAAAACAATAATAGCTTTTCAAAGATTATAAATTCATATAAAATATCAAAAAAAAATATTTTAAAACATTAATAAATTAGAACAACAGAGGAAATTGGTAGATAAGCATTTTATAACAAGAGGTAAAAGCTGATTATTGTAGTGTTAACACTACTGCTCATTACAGTTATAATTGAGTGCAAACGTTCATGTGCCCCATTCTGATCAACAAAGATTTATTATCTCAGTCCGCGTAAAGTACATTTATTTGGTATACAAGATGAAGCAATGCGCGAACAACTTAATTATGTTCTTAATGAAGATAAAATTATCGGCAAAGGCCCTAATGATACGCTAAGCATGGTATTCGATGGAATAAAGAAATTGAATAAAGGCGAAAAACATTTGAAGATTACTTGTGATAATGCGGGTGGACAGAATAAAAATAATGCTACTATTTGATTTTACTTATATTTAGTTATTTGCGGTTATTATGAAAGTATCAAATTAACTTTTATGGTACCCGGAGATACTAAATTTAAATGTGATGGTAGTTTTGGATTGATTAAAAAGCTATACCGCAAAACGACTGTAAATTGTGTGAATCATTTTGTTGAGATTGTGAAAAAATCAAGTACAGTGGTATTAAACAAAGCTCAGTGCTATGGAAATGAAAAAGGCCTTCAATACTTAGATCTTGATTCCGTGTAAGGGAATTTTCTTTAAAAAATTGAATGGTTTACAAAAATATCAGCATTTTCTATTTGAAGCAGCTCAATCTGGAGTTGTCAAAGCCTAGCTGATTGCTAATAGTGCTTTTACTGAATTTAATTTGTTAAAAACTAGAAAAGTAAGCATTTCTGAAATTATCAAAGAAATTGAATTCTTTTCTATCCTTGTATTTACCCCTTCTCCTTTGGATTACAAAAGGCTAGAATATCTTTATCACAATATTTGCTCATTTTTTAAAGATGAATTTAAAGACATTACTTGCCCAAAGCCAGTATAAAATATAATTGAGTATTTTTTATAATAAAAAAAAAGTTTAAATAAACTTTTCTTTTAATTACTTTAATGGTTAAAATAATAACAACCGTTTTGTGACTAACTATCCAGTATATTTCTATTTTTCTTTAAAGTTTTTTTTTAATCAGTAGGTAAGTACTTAGTGAAATAAAAATGACAAAAACTATTCCTAAACTTAATTAAGGAGTTCGATTAAATTGTTTTTCACTAGCTATTTGGGCTTCTATTTTTACTTTTTGCTTTGTAATTCTTGTTCATGCAGAGGAGTTCCACCAATATTTTTAATTTCTCATTCTTTTGTTCAATTTCACCTCTTAATTGAGAAATTATTTGCTTCTTTCCTCAGTTTTTTTCTCTTCATTCTCTCAATACTTGTTCTTTATGTTTAAGATAGTCTTTATCACCTCTTTATTTTAAATAATAAGCTTCAGGATCTCTTAATTTTTCAGCTAATTTTTTGTTTTCCATGGTGCCAACAAATTTACTGGCTTTATTAAGTGGTCTTAGTTTTTGCCTCATCATTTTTGCAAAGTGAATTTGGGAAACAGCACAAAAGTAATATTATTCTCTTTTCACCCTTTTTCTAGTTGATCTATTTCAGAAAAGCTTTCTCCCCAATTCTTTCGTTTTTCTTTTTCATTTATTAACTTATTTTCTTTTCCTATTCACAAATAAATATAAAAATTGTGGCAATTAATTTCTTCTTCTATTTTTTGCATTAATTCTTGTAATACTTTGCCAATTTTTTTTTTAAATTAAGAGTTATAGTAATAAAAATTTGTCATTTGAAACATGTTGCTTTGGTTCAATAGTAATGTATCCAAAAGCTATTACATTGTGAAATCTCGCAATCACTTTGCTTTTTCAGCAATAATATTATCTGTGATGAGTTGCAAAACTTTTTCGGTTAACTCTACTTGCTCAAAAGTGACTGGTTTATACTCTTTCACTCAACACTTATTTTCATAACTTTCTTTGTATTTTGCAACTATACATACAAAAAAATGAGAAGTGTTTTAACTAGCAAAGTTTCCTATTGGTATAGTAAAGTGGAAGCCTGCAGAATGATAAACTTTGTCTATCTTTTTTATAGTATCCTTAAAAACTGGCAATATTTCATTTCATTCATTGATGTTCATAAAGTGTACATCTTTAATATGCTTTTTGCTTAATATTACACAATGGCATTTGTATTGAAACGAATATTGGCAAAAGTAAAAAACTACATTCTAATTTGGATACATAGCAATCATACAAATTCTTTTCATAAAGAACTACACTATTACTGCCAAGACAGACTTCTTTACAATTAGATTTGAGAAAAGCATAATTAGATGTATTGTCTAATATTTTATTAATTATTATAATCAAAAGTAATTAGTCCAAGTTATTAAAATTTTCAAAGCATTATATTAATTTTATTTGGCTTTAGATGAGATAAGATGAATAGATTTTAATAACAAAATGATAAAAGTAAATCCATAGATTTTTAAAGATATAATTAAATTTAATTATTTTTCTCAAGTCTTGAATTTTAATTTTAAAGTTAAATATTGTAAATAGAAATTTCTTTTTTTTTAAATTAAAATTACTGTATAAAGATGATATGAGTTATAGTATTTTTAATTTTAGCTATGTTAAAGTTAATCAACAGACTGACAAACCCTTAATTGAATTGTTAAAATACTTTAACCTGGAAAAAATGTGATTTTAAAAGACTGGTTTGAAGAAATTGCTTTTATGACTGACAACTCGAAGCAAAAATTGTTTAATTAATATATAAATTGGTTAAGAAACATAGAAGTCAATTATGGTTTTTCATAGCTAATAACCGTTTTGTATACAAATTTAAAGGTTTATTGGTGAAAATGCACACGGTTTTTGCAAACGTGGATAAGAAAAGAAATTTTGTAATATTAATTCTCTTGGAACATTTTGGGTTTGAGTACAGACATAAAAGTTTCATGGGATTGAGGAAAAAATCTATTGTAGTTAATAACAAAATTGTGAGTCATAGTGATTTTTTGAACATAGTTTTAATCATATATAGTATTTGGACCACACTCAATAAAAGCGTAAAAATTGTAAAGTTAATTTTTATATAGATTTAGAAAAATATAAAACAAATAAAAAATGATGACAATGAAAAATAGTTAAAAAAGATTAACAAAAAATTAATATTTTTTTTTGGCAATTATTATTAACTTTGATTTTTTTTAAAAAATTTATTTAAAATCAAAACATAATTTAAACAAAATAAATGCAACGAATAAAATATTTAAACACTCAAAAAAACAAATTATTTTAATTTTATTTGGTTTCGAATTATGTTTTAAGTTTTCAAACAAATTTTTAAATTTAATTAACAAATTTAATTCAATAAATTTATTAAGTCAAAACTTTTATCAAATCTCCAACATTTATATGTTTTACTATTGAATCCATTACAATAGATTCGTTTGAATAATATGTGTCTTTAATGTCGACTTAATCAATAAAATATTTCGGTTAAGCATAATCAATAAAATATTTGAGTTAAGCTTAATAAATAAAATATTTCAGTCAGCTAATCAATAAAATATTTCAGTCAGCATAATCAATAAAATATTTCAGTTAAGCTTAATAAAATAAAATATGTCAGTCAGTTTAATCAACAACATATTTCAGTTAAGCTTAATAAATAAAATATGTTAGTCAGTTTAATCAATAACATATTTCAGTTAAGCTTAATCAATAACATATTTCAGTCAGCTTAATCAAAAACATATTTAATTAGCCAAAATAAAAATTTTAGAAAATAAACAATCACAGGTTTCATTGAATAAAATGATTGGAAAGATTTTTAGATTAAATAGAAAGGCATACACATCAGTTTACAGTTTACCCTTTAAATTAAAGGCTATAGTTAGGATACAATATATAAATTTTAGATTTTAAGCAAACCAATTTTACATAAAGTCATACGCTCGAAAAGCTTTAAAATGTGCGTTATATTCGACACATTTTGATTAAATAATGGAAAATTTGTTTGCATAATCTATTTTTTTGATAATGAGATATATATTTCACAATTTTAATGAACCGATATATTAGGTACAGCCATAATTAAATTTCAATTGGTGCTAATGATACATGTACAAATTTCTGATATTTACGATTTTTATTAAAAAGGAGAATCCTCATAGATTGAAACGTAATTATACACCCTTGCCGGGATTTTTGACATTATTACCTGTTGTGCAATCTTATGATATTATTATAAAATAAATTTGATCAGAAATAGAATATTTTTAAGATTGAAAGTTTATTAACCTGAAAAAAAAAATAAACCTTTGTTTACTCTTAAATGTTTCCCGATTAATTTATTCTCAAAATTGCTATTTGTATTTATTCGGTTCAAATATGCTGAAAGAATCATTTTCAACAAAGATAATTTAAAATTCTTTGTGTAGTAGTAATAGTAGTAATAATAGTAATAGTGGTAGTAGTAGTAGTAGTAGTAGTAGTAGTAGTAGTAGTAGTAGTAGTAGTAGTAGTAATAGTAGTAGTAATAGTAGTAATAGTAGTAGTAATAGTAGTAGTAATAGTAGTAGTAATAGTAGTAGTCATAGTAATAATAGTAGTAGTAATAGTATTAATATAACAGTCAGTTCAATTAATGCTTTATAGATATATATATTATTTCAAATAAATGTAATTGATCGCTGTATTCAGCATAGACTTTCCAAAATTTCGAAACAATACATCATTTTTTTGATGGGCAATATAAAAGATTAAATTAATGGAACAATACATGCATGACAACTAATGAAATGTACATAATGAAGTTAAACAAAGGAACCAATTAAAATTAAAACTTTCTTTGATACTGGGTTTCAAAAAAACTAAAAAGTAATCTAAAAAAAAAAGTGAAAAAGTAAAATGCAAATAGTTAAATTGTTAAATTATTGTGAAAAAAAAAAATAACCGAAAGGATAAACCTATAGATAATATTAAACTCATTTTTTGCCAAGACTTTATTCTTTGTGAAAAAAATTTAAGCTTATAGAACCATGATATAAAATTTAAATTAATTTAAACTCATGGTACAATTTTTGAATAATTTTAAAAAAATTTTTTTGTACTAATAATTTAAAATTTAATACAAACCTTTTTTTTCAATGTTCGTACTATACATTAATTAATAGTTTCTAAATTAGAATTTTATTAATTTCCAAAATTGAACACACATTTTTGTGGTACCGCTAAACTTTACATAAATTCAGTTTTGCGAGTTTCTTTAAATTGAGTAATAGATAATAAAATTAAAAAGGTACACTATATATTTATTCCTTTATTTATTTATTCCTTTATTTATTTATTCCTTTATTTATTTATTTATATTAATAAAAATTCATTGTGATCTATTCTAAATTAATAGATCATACACACATACACACACTTCTTTACAAAACCAAAAGACCTCTAAAATATTTTTGCAAGCTGTTCAATTAATTTATAGTTATTGAAAGATTAGCGGTGGTGATGGTGAAAAGATAGTGGTAGTACTGGTAACGGTAGTGGTAATGGTAATGGTAGTGGTAGTGGTAATGGTGATATTGTGATTTCCTTAATTGTTGAAAAAAGTGAAAAAATTCCTTATAATTAGGTTGTTGGTGATTATTCTTTAGCCGCATCGTGTGTATCGTGATTCTTCAAAAAAAAATTCATTCTTGATTTATAAACCGTTCCCGTTCCCGTTCCCGTTCCCTCCCTCCCTCCCTCCCTTTGAAGAAATTTTGTCTCCTCTTCATTTATGTTCTTCTTCAAATTTCTATAAAGTCATGATGATTTCTTTGTTGAAAACATCTTATACTTGCTTCTTTAAGATATGCTTGATTTTTTGGTTTGTGTGTTGTTTGTCATCTTCTTTGAGAGAAAAAGACCCTTATATATTGATTATAATATTTCTTGGATGTATGTGTATATGTGTATGCGAATGCGAAAAATTTTTTATGATGATAATGAATGTTGTGATATGTGACATGCTTTTTCTGAATGAAAAAAGTTCAAGGTAAAATATGCTTAAGAGTAGGTAGGGGAATTTATCTAAAATAATAATAATAATAATAATAATAATAATAATAAAAATAATTTCATTATTATTATTGAATAATAGAAAAAATAATGATTACTCCTATTTCCTACTACTTTTGTGTTGTTTTATGGCAACCTGGCCAATGAAAAAAATGAAAAATTGCTTTATGTCAAATGCTATATAATATATGTATAGATGTATTTTTGAAACCGAGGATAATAAAATAAAATAAAAGTTCTTTCTGTGAGGGTTCCTTTTTTTCAAGCGAACCAGCGCGTTTTTTCTCGTAAAAACTAAAACAGAACATAAAAATGTACACAATTTTTACAATATGTAAAACCGAATGAATCACATAATGCACCAAAGGCAAGACAATAGTACCGAATGAATGAATGAATGATTGAAAAAGGGTAAAACACAGTAAAGGTTATTGGGATCGGGGAAAAGTAAAAACTCGAAAAAGTATCAAACTTCATACAAGCAAAAATAAAAATCACGTTATTCCCTATCAAAATGTATATATATATATTACAAAAAAAAAAAAAAAATTTTTTGAGGGGATGATTCAACAAAATTTTCAAAAAAGGAAATTTAGGTAACTTGGACAAAAAGTAGCATTTTTACCAGGCACGTAGACCCCCAAGGATAGGTGATGAAGTCACTGTGGGATTTTCAACTGAACTAACAGAAGAATGTCGTTCATAAGGATCTTCAATATCATCATTATGATCTTGCCCATGATGTTGATGAGCTGGGAGAGCTGAATCTCCAGCTTCGGCTTGTAAAGCAGCGGCTGCTAACATGTCTAAAGTTGGATTGTATTGAAGTCCTGGATTGGAGGAATCATGAAAATTTGATTGATGATGATTTGGATGTGACAATTGGGTGGTTGAATGTTGTTGCTGTTGTGATTGTGTTGATTGTTGCTGTTGCTGTTGTTGTGACGATGAGGATGATGAGGATGATGAGGATGATGATGAAGCTGGTGGTGGTGGTTGTTGTTGTTGGGACTGCTGCTGCTGCTGCTGTGGATTTATTTGATGATATGTCGTTGTTGTTGTAGTTGTTGGGTATCCAGGAAATTGAAGGGTTGTTGTACAATTAGAAGCAGGTGATTGGTGAAAAAATTGGGGATGATGAAATGCTGCAGCAGTTGCCTGCAAATGAGTTGGTGTTGGTGGTGAAGGAGCATTAGATTGAAAAATTGGAAGAATTGTATAAGGGGATGCAAATTGTGCGGCACTCATATAAGTTGTGGCAACTGGTAAAAAACTTTGAGTTGCCAATTGCAATTGTCCATGATGCGAATGCTGCTGTTGTTGATCTTTATCGGATGATTGAGTTGATGTGACATTATTATCATGATGATGGTGATGATGATGATGATGTTGATTAGGATGATGATGTTGATTTGTTTGACGTGGATCCTCCGTTGTAGGAGAAAGCATCGCAGTTTGAGAATTAATTCCACCTTGAAGGACATTATTCGGAAACATTGTCAAATTATGAAAATATATTGCACCACCACCTGCCGTTGAAGAAATTGGCATTGGAATGAGTTCAGGACTATAACCATCAAGTTGTGACATTCCTGAACTCATTGAAGTTGGTTGTGGATTATTTTTTGCCTTTTGACGTTGATTTTGAAACCAAATTTGAACTGTTCTTGGATGCATATTCAATGCATTTGCAAGAGCTTCTCGCATTTCTGTTGATGGAAATGAAGTTACGGCTAATACTTTTCGAAGTACTCGAGATTGATAAGGTGAAGTGACGTTTCGTGATCTCTTTCGACGAGCGTTTGAAAGTAATTCTTGATTCTTTGGATTCTCTTCGTTAACAGGAAAAACCATGGTAGCATCTGTGACTTGGTTCACAATTTTCATATCTAGATCACTTTCATTATGGTGATGATGATTGTGATGATGATGTTGATTATTATTATTATTATTATTATTATTGTTACTATTATTATTAGTATTATTATTATTATTATTATTATTATTATTACTAATATGAAGTCCATCATCACCATTTCTATTGATACCTATTGATAAATGATGATCGTTCGTCTCGGTTGGCGAAGAAGGTGGCCAAACCCTTGTAGCGAATAAATCAGCAGGAGGTTCTCCTGATTCCTTAAGAATATGTTTTAAAAGTATGACTTCGGTTTGAGTGAAACTTCTGTTGACGCTATAACTAGACCTATAGCCTGGTGTAGGGTCAGGATATTTTGGTTTTCTTCCTCTACGTTTTTGACGTTCTCCATCTTCAGCATTCGCGTTCAACGTATTCGAAGACATGTCCAAGAGGTCACCAGTTGGTCCAAGTTCTGTATTTATTTCTCTTGGAGAGGAACTCTGAGAAGAGTTTGTGGTATTCGAAGACGAGTTCGTCGAGCTCGTTATTTGATGTTCGGTATCAATCAAAGACATTAGGAAAGTTTCTCGAGAGAAATAAAAAAAAAAGTTAAAAATGGTCCAAGTCGTCTACTGTATATATTTATGAAAAGACTTTTTTCAATGATTTTTTTTTTCGATTCAAGAAAAATTTTATTATTATTATTATTATTATTATAGCTTCACAAAAAAATTTTCAAGTTTTAGTTAGGCGTACAATAAAAAATAATTTTCAAGAGAAAATAAAGTTTATAAAATTTTTAATCAAAAGAAAGGGAGGTGAAAAGAGCCACTCTATCGAAAAGTGGGACTAATTTGTTAAGTAGAAAGAATTTTTTTACTCTTTCTTTTCAAAACTAAATTTAAAATGGTTCTGGGATTGAAATATATAGATTATTTAAGATCTAATAAATTGAACTGAGGGTAACACTAAGATAAAATAAAAGAACCAATTCCAAATTTAGAACGTGGTTAATTTAACATTATCGTTTCAGTTTAAACTTTCTGCACCAAAAAAAGTTTCAATTTATTCAATCGACGAAAATGTTCAAATAAGGGACTAATTCAATAACCTGTTTTGAACTCTTATGAAAAAAATTCTAACTCATTTATTTCTTTTGCTTTTCTGATGCGTAATAGAATCGTTGGTTAGTAGCAAGAAAAAAGCGGGCAACCAAAAAAATAGACTGGTTGGGGATAATTCGGAAATTAGTATATTTTGCTGCACACACTTATTTTTTATTTTATTTTTTTGCATAGTATATGTGAAAAAGACTTTTTATTTTTTATTATTATTTTTTATTATTATTTTTTATTATTATTTTTTATTATTATTATTATTATTATTATTTTTATTTTTATTTTTATTTCTCCTACAAATCATTCACTCTCAATTTATTTTTCCAAGTGAGCGGTTATCAAAAAATGTAAATATGATAAATTTGACTAACCTCCTTTTGCTTATTTATTTATGTTGCAGATTATGACTATCGTATCGCCTTAGTAGCCAATTTCTTAATACTTTTTCCATAAAAGTTTATAACGGAAAATCTTGATCTTAGACTGGAATCAATTTCGTTTTAGCCCAAAAAAATAATATTAAACAAAGGCGAGATGATATTTTGTGTGATTTCAAAACTCCTATCATTGAAAACAAACATTGAAAAGTAATAAAATCAATTAACTGCTGGAAAGTTCCGCATATAATATGTTACCCCGCTTTATTTACTGTTGGGTTAAAACGCCAAAAAGTATTCATAAATTTTAACTAACTAACTAATATTTATCAGCCCGTAATAACTGTAATAATTGTAATAATAATAATAATAATAATAATAATAATAATAATAATAATAATAATAATAATAATAATAACTATAATAAATTGTAATAATAAAAAAGAATTCAGCTTAAAAAAATTTTTTTTTTATTCATGCATTTTTTACGCCTATTGTTGGAACTTTAACTAGTTACTCGATACTCGTGCAAAAGCTTATGTTATTGTATGACCTTTTTTGTGTCTAATTTATGATTGATAGCTAATAGCATTCCCGAATATTTAATACATTCTACGGTTTTTTATGATTGACAATAAATCCGAATAATATTGGATATCTTTATCTGATTCGGATGATGATATTGATTAGATCAATGTTTTAAAGAAAACAATATTTGAAATTTTTAAATATGATGATTATGATTATTATGAGGATGAGGATGAGGATGAAGATGATGAAACTTTTTAACTTTTTTTAATTACGATAAAATATTTCCCAGCTTACCAGTTTCAACAACCACGTACACTTACAGTATCTCTTTCTCTCTCTTTCTCTTTCTCTCTCTCTCTTTCTCTCTTTCTCTTTGATAAAGTGAAAATTTTTTTTTGTCAACAATTGAATCCCCAATAAAAAACTCCATCCATGAATTTTTTAAGTCAAAAATACCAACAAATTTGATTTGTTACAAGAATTATATGTTATTTATCGGAAAAATTGTTCCTTATAAATTCAAAATAAATTTCCGTTTTATTTCATACATATATGGGCGTTTCAATAATGCAGTGTGGATCATATGTGAAATTAGGATCGCTTCTGATAGTTTTTTTTTGGAAAATCAGTGTAACGTTTACCACGTGGTAAATTAAAGATGTTCCGAAGATTTGGTGTCATGTAAAAAAAATTTTTAGCCAGTCCTTTTGGTGCCCAAATTGGTTTGTGCGTCATACTAATTTCCACGTGCGTTTGACACCTGGTGATATTTGGCCGAAAATATTTATTTATTTAAAAAAAAATTTTCATATCAGCAAGTGATGATAATTGTTGATAGTAATGATAGATAGTGTTGGGAATCAATGTGTGAGAACAATTATTGTTTTTTTTGTTCAACAATTTTCCTTCCCCTTTTTTTCATTCTAAAACTTTTAGGAGGTGAAAAAAAAAAAAGTCCTAAGAAATATCTCAGATCCACCAATGTCAACAATTAAATATTACAATCTCTAATCTTTGAAAAAAGCTCCGTTTAGAAATTGATGGGTTGTCAATATTTTGATCTTCAAACAAAAGCAAAGAAAATCAGTTTCAATATGTCAAATTTTATAACATTTACATTGTGCATATCCCAATGGTATCGCATTAAGTTAGAAATTCTTTTAAAACATGAATGTTCTTTTTCATACCCTGGATGATTAAAGATGAAACCTATAAAACCAGTGTAAGAAATATTTCTTGATTAGTAAGGTGGTGATGATGATGATGATGATGATGATGATGATGATGATGATAATGATGATGATAATGGCTTCACTCATTCGTTTTATCTATAATTTGAATAAACAGATCTTTGGTTTTTACATTATATATCCAAATAAACCACAACAAACCCTTTTGATTGCCATTGCACGAGTATTTTTTGTTAACAATTGATGACTATTATTCCACTTTTTCCCAGTGGTTAGTCGTGCTGCTGATTCTCTCAAAAAAAGCACTCAAAAGATAGGTATTATCCATTTTTAGTCAACAAATTTACCAGGACATCTGACACAAATTTATGGGAGCTGTAACACTAAGCTACCATTATCATCATGCTTACTATAAGAATTAATACAAAAATTTCATATACTCTGTTAAAAAAATGTTGGCAAAATGATTGATGCCATGCAAATCATAATCATAATCATAATCATAATCATAATCATAATCATGATCATCATCATTTATTTATCTTTAACCATTCGTCGTAATTTTCAGGAAGATTTGCTACTTGAAAATTTCCTCGGATTCTCCTAGAACTATCTTATTTCGTCATATTTTCCATTTTTCTTCCTATCAATTAAATAATGTTTGCACTTTAAGTTCTTCAAAAAAAGATCACCCATGCAAATATTAACTCAAGACTTTGTTACACCATACTTTTTATTTCGTTTATCATAGGTTCTTGCTTTACGCCATATGGACAAAAACACCAAACTAATGTTGTCTTTAAACAGTAATTTAGCTTTCGAGACACTTAAGCAAACTCCCCAAACCCCCAACAATCGTAAACCCCGATCAGGTAATAAGACAAAATCACAACGAGTTTCAAGCTTGAAATAAGATAAATTTTATTTTTTATTTTTTATTTTTTATAACAAGTTACTGGGGAAACTTTAAAACTAATGTGACCCTGAAAATACAATGTTATAGGAATGGAAAGTGATTTTCAATTTGGTTATTATGAAAATAGCAATGATCTTTGCTTTATCGAAATTTGCTAATAAAAATTTATTTCTCTTACTAATCTTATTTTTTTAAACCGAGAAAACAATTTTTCTTAATTTACTCTTTAAAATAAATGCAAAATTTACCTAATCTTTTGAGAAAGAAAAGATTTTGCAATTAAATGAAAAGATTTATTCATCAGATATTAGTTTTTATTGGTAATCTATTAAAAATTCAATAGGGTTTAGATTTTTCAAAAAAAAAAAAAAAAAAAAAATTTTTTCCTTTTAAATAGCAAGTTTAAGTTTTTTAAACCTTTTTCGTTTTTTTGGATCCTCAATTAAAAAATATTTAATGTAAAATTATGAAGGATTTTATAGTATATACCTGATTTCTAATATTTTAATTAATTGACCAAATTTTTAGCTCTCGGATTTTCAATGACAAATCATCAAATAAGAATTTATTTATTTATTTATTTATTATTGGAAAAGAAAGCAAGATTTTATTTTTTGGGAAAAAAAATGGTCATCTTTCATGTCAATAACATGGACAAATTTTTATGGATACCAACCATTTAAATTTTTGTTCGGAAAATGATACTTTTAATATTCATGTAGAATTTAATTAAACTGTCTCACAAATGATTTTATGAAATAAGACTTGCACGCTACTCATTGATTCATTGATTCATTCATTCATTCATTCATTGATTCATTTATTTATTTTAATTTTGTATATCAAATATCATAATTTCCGGATTTTTTTTTTAAAATAAATTAAACCTAAAAAAAATAAGATTCTATTAATAAAAAGGAAAAATATTAAAAAATTTTGATTCCTCACTTTTTTTTAATCATTATGACTAATAATAATAATAATAATAAAGTCAATCAATCAATCAATCAATTTTTTTTTTTTTTTTTTTTTACAAAGGGAGAAATTCAAATATTTTATGCGAAAAAATGGTATATTTGTACAGAATTGGATAATTTCAAATCCTAGTTTTTGTCTTAAACAAATTCAATATATATATGGATATGGATATAGATATATTAGTTTTGTTTATCGTTTATTCAATGTACACAAAATATTTTGAATTTCTTATATATATAAATTATTATTATTATTATTATTATTATTATTATTATTATTATTATTATTATTATTATTATTATTATTATTATAAGTCAGAATGACCAAAATAAAATTCATGTTCCAAATTAGTATTCAAACGAGAAAAAATATTTCAATGAAACATTTATTATTATTATTATTATTATTATTCTTATTATTTATTATTATTATTATTATAATTATTATTATCTAAAATTAAATAAAAAAAAATTTTCAACCCATTCTTATTATAAGATTTTTTATCTTTTTTTTTTTTGATATTTCAAGGTTAGACTTTTGATCTTCAAAACACATGATGATGATGATGATGATGATTATTCGTAAAAGCTAATATTTCAAAAAAATATATATATATATATTATTATTTTTTCTTTTAAAATTCTTAAATTCTCTTATTAAATCTTTTCATAAAGCCAATCAAACTATATATATATTCTTTTTCGTAAAAAAAAGAAACTTTTTTTTTCATCTAACTTGCTTTTTTTTTCTTTAATTAAAAATCAAGCTGGAAATCTCATGAAAAGAAAAGAAAAGAAAAGAAAAATTTTATATGATTAATAAAATATTTAGGAAAATTTCAAAAAATTTTAAATAGAATTTAGAAGATCTCATGAGATTTTAATTTAAACTAACTGTAACGATAAACAGAAAAGTTGGTCTGTTTGGAGAATCAAAAATTTAATCACGATATTTTTTTTTAATTTAATTTCATATTCTTCTTTCATGTTATTTTGTTCAAAGAGTCATTAAAAATTTGAGTCATTAAAAATAGATGAACAAATAAATTTTTTATAATTTTATTATTTTTAATTCTCCAAATCTCGAAACTTTTTGTTTCATTTTACCATTTTTAATCATATCTATATATTTAATGATATTTATATATTTAATTATATTCATTGGACCTAAAAATATAAATAATGATGACGACAACAAATGAATTTGATACTGGAATCGTTATAATGCTTGGAAAAAAAAATTTAAAAATTTAAAACTTTTTTTATATTCATCTTCCTTTTGAAATGATTGTAAAAAATACTTTTTTTCAAAAAATCTCAAAAATACTTAATGATAAGTTTTCTACTTTGCACAAAAAAAAAAAAAAAAAAAAAAAAAAAAAAAAAA
>JAAOMT010000226.1:372425-567961 GCA_016748015.1 Geosiphon pyriformis
AAAAAAAAAATTTAAAAAAAAAAAAAAAAAAAAAAAAAAAAAAAAAAAAAAAAAAAAAGTATCTCTGATGGTTGAGAAATTATTTAATCACATATATAATTATTGATTTTTAGCCAAAATCTTGATTAATCCGCTTGCAAAAACATTGTGATAATCATTGATATGCAAAATAAAAATAAAGCAAATCATAGATACATATCGGTTTTAAGTCATAATTCCATGAAATGACGCCTATTTATAAATAAACTTTAAAAAAAAATATAAATAGTAATGAACGTTGAAAATATAAAATTCAAATATCATTAAACAGGGAACGAAATTGCAAAAACATAAATATCAATTTCCATATATCATAAATAATAATTTATTCAGATAATCCATTTTTAGGTTTGTTTGTTAGTTTCTTTTTTTTTTCTTTTTTTTGTTTATATGTTTGTTTATTTGTTTATTTTTTTTGTTTATTTATTTATTTATTTGTTTGTTTGTTTGTTTGTTTGTTTGTTTGTTTGTTTGTTTGTTTGTTTGTTTTTTTCGCAAAAATTATGTAAAACCCTCGACGGCCCCTTGAATTGAGCATTTTTTTTAAATTCCTTCCATCGTGAAATAAATAAGTCATATTCTTGTCTGAATTTATATAGGGTTCTGTAAGTTAGTAAAATTATTAAAAATGTTGGAGTTTTTAAATTGTTTTACTATAACATAATGATGATGATGATAATGATAATGATAATGATAATGATAATAATGATAATAATAATGATGATGATGATGATGATGATGATGATGATGATGATGGTATCATTTATCTTTAGAGGTTTTATGTATTCATTGATCTTTTCACCCTGTACCTGTACCTGTACCTGTACATGTACATGTACCAGTCTATACCTACAAGATGATAATTATTTAGACTAAAAACTTTTGATTCAGGGAGTTAAAAATTAATGAGATATCTGTGAATCGTCTTTTGTCTTCAAACTGCTCCCTAGATAATATTCATGTGGTAATTTTTAAAATTGATATTGAGCCTCGAGTTTTACCATGCATCAACAAAAGTTAACAAAAGTTTTGTTTCAAGACCATTTTTATAAAAAAAAAAATTTTTTTGAATGTGATAATGATTTTTGTTTATCATAACTTTACTTCAAATCTCATTAAAAAACTTTTTTCCCTCATAAAAATAAAATATTTTCAATAATTAATGGGAATTTCCTACTAAATCCCTTGATTTTTCTTTTACGATCATTTTTTGGAAAATTTTTGGGCCACATGTCATTCAAAATTCAGAATTTCAGGGCTAGACATGACTTCTTTTTCCTGGAAAACCAGTATTAAATTTTCATGTGTCGGAAAATTATATTTGATATTTTCGCAAATATTTTTTATTAATACTAAACCTTTTGATCATAATTTTAAGTAAATTTATGATCACTGATTCAACAGTCACATTGAAACACACGAAATTACCCGAAATTTTCGGAAAAATTGCTCTTTGTAATTCAATTTTTTCCGGTATTATATTGAAATTTTCATTGAAAATTGTTGAATGAGATTGTGAATGATAAATGTATATGAATAATGAAATTAAAAAAAAATATATACTATTCAAATATTGTCAATCAACAATTTTTCATGTATTTATCTCAATTTTATTGTCACATTTTTTTGAAATTCTATTAAAGATTATTACCTTTTTTTTAAAAAATTAACCATTAAGAATCAAAGTTTTCTATCTAATTTTTGGATTGAGAATTTCTTCAAAAATTATTATTTAACCATTTTTAAATTTTGACGATAATAGTCTTTTTGGAAAAAAAATTTTCAATTTAAGAAATTGTGGAATTAATTTCGAATTTCTTTCATAAATCAAATCGGGTAAACTATATTTTGTATCGTTACAAGATTGATTATTTTGTAAAGAATGAGAATTCTTTGAAATAAATATTTAAAACTTTACAATAAAATTTGTAAATGATTATTTAAAACTGCTAACCAAGCAATTAAGATGTGAAAAATTTTATTTTATAACTTAACGTGTTATATATTTAATAAAAACAATATATACATTTAACTCTATCATCTTAAATTATTGACTAAAGAAAAATGTAATCTAAAAACTATCTCTTTTGAATTACGAATATATTTCAAGAAAGTTACAATCAAGTATAGAGAAAAGCATTTTATCAAGTGAAAAATACAAATAAAACCACTTTAAAAAAAAAAAAAGAAAAAGTAATACATCTTTGAAACTAAAAATCAAACAGATAAACTTGATAAATCCTTCCAATTTTTTTATTATCTCAAATCATAATTTTAAAAAATTCAACAACCAATAAAACAAATGGTAATAAAATAATTTGGTAGTAAAACTAATGACTTTTTTAATTCATTTTAAATCTCCTATATTCTACCATGTTAAAAACCTTTCAATGAAAACCCATTAACACTTATAAATACCAATTTAATATTCATTATTTCTTGCTCAGTCTTAAAACAACTTTAACAAAAAAGTAATAACGAATTCAAAAGGTCATCAATATTATTTTTTGAAACCAGGTCTTTTTGTAATATTGAATACATATTTTATCTTAAACATCAAAAAATTATAAGATAATTTACAATGTAATTACTTAGAGAACTAATTTATTCACAATTCACAATTCACAATTCATTGATCAATCATCCTGAATGTCTTTAACTTAATTATAAATAAAATTAATTTTAATATTAAAAAACATATAATCTAAATCAAAATTTTTAAATTTTAAGTGCAACTTTTATATTTTAAAATAAATATTTTTGTCACAGATCATAAATTTGAAATAATTTTAATTTAATATATGTCATTGGAAACTTCAATTGATTTAAATTTAGTTTAAATTTATTAAAAAATTATTTTTCTCATTATAATTATTATTATTATTGTTATATATAAATATCAAAACAAACCAAAATTTAATTTTTCAAAATTATTTAAAATTATAAGTTATAATAATAATTTTTCATTTTTCATTAATTTCTAAAAAAATTTTAACCATTTTTGTGTACAAAGTTAAAAAATTTAAATTTTTTTCTGAAAATTTTTCAGTTTTTTTCAAAAAAATTCCTCTCCTCACCCACAAGTCATATGAAAACTTATTTTATCAGAATTTTTTTTAATAATTATTTTTTAGGTAAACAATCATTTTATATATATATATATATATATATATTATTTAAGATCTTTAAGATTGAATAAAGTAGGATTATAAAATATACCCGGTTTAATTAAGAAAAAAAGGATTTTATAAAAATAAAAATTATCCTTTTTTTTTTTCTTGAATTTTCCCAAAATCGAAAATAGAATTTTTGTTTAAAAGTTAGAAAACTTGTGATCTTGTAAACCAAAAAAAAAAAAATTTGTTTAATTTCAAATCATTTTTTATGTATTTATAAAATGATTTTTTAAACCATTTTTTAGGAAATTAAAAGATTAATTAGTCTGTTACGATTTTTCAAAACAAATAAAATCTCAATAATTCGGTTATGATCAATATCAGCTCAAAAAATTAATTAAATAGAAAACTCACAGCACAATTTTAATCCACATGAAAATAATTTGAGAATCGAATAATAAATCAACACTCTTTAAAGAAATCTACACACATACAATCTCCGAATCTAGAAAAAATAATGAAGCATCTCAATCATCTAATTAAATCATTTATCCAAAGTCGATGGCACAAAATACTTTGGCTCTCTTTTTTCCTTTTTTCCTCTAGATTTTTTTTGTTTTTTTGGAAAAATAATTTTTTGGAAATCGATTTAAATAAATATGCCTTCCCTTTTTCGAAGATTTCTTGGCATGAAAATGTTTTCACTGTTCGTTTAAGTAAAAATCTCCATGAAAAATTTCCGAAAAAGTCTTTCATTTCAGAAGAAATTCCAATTCTAAAACGTTCACTATCGCCTGACGAAGATCCAAAAAAGAGACTTATTTCAATTAATGACACTGACCAGTTGATTCAAAAATTTGCAATATTTGCCAAATATGCTCAACAATCTTACTGTCTTAATGATACTTCAGGAAATTTAGGCTGGTTTGATGAGCCGCTTTATGGTATTTTAATTACTAGAGTTGCAAGAAGAAAATTAAAATATTAACCATGATTTAACATAAAAACATTCTCAAGCCCACGCATTTGCTTCAACGAAAACTAAAGAAGTTATCGTGATGTTAAGAGCAAAAGAAATGGATTTTTACAATTGGAGGAGTAGACGAGCTGGATGGGGCCTCTTTGGTTTAAACCAATTAATCGACCATACATTTGATGGTGTGTTTCAGACTGCGGTGAAGAAGATATTAATTATGATTAGAAATTTGTTTGAAATATACATCGATATTAGAAAGGTTAGAGTTGTTGGACATGGAGTTGGTGGGGGTAGTTAAAATATTTCGACTTTTTAATTCATTCTTTTTCGAGTTCCTGAGTTTTCAATCCTGATTTTCATAATCACCTTTATTAGTTTACGCAGTTCTTACGGCACTAACATTACGCAAGAAGCACCTGAATCTTGATGTTCAAGTTTACACATTCGGTCAACCACGTTTCACAAATCCAGTACTGGCAATTTATATTAACAACGCCTTACCAGGGAGAATTTTTCGAATAACACATACTGATGATTATGTACCCCAATTCTCACGAAAAGACTCAAGTCAAGTTCTGTTACACATGTATTGGCATCATGAGCGGGAATTTTGGATTTCTTATAATTGTGATTGTTCTAATGTTAACGAAAATATGGATAAACCTATTGGCATGGAATCAGATGAAGATTTATCTTCAATGTATCAGGTTTATGAATGTGTGGGAAAAATTGTGACCGGCTCTGATTTGGTCGGGGTCATTGATGAAAATCCAGTAAGTTAAAACTTTTGGCGGTTGTTATACACAGGCTTCTAATTTTAACATTTATTGAAATCTAAGAAACATGTCGTCTAAATAAATTCTTTTCTAGGAATGTAATTCAGGAAACCAAGCAGGCCAGCAATTCATTAAAACTTCCTCCCATTTTGGTCCTTATTTTGGCAGATTTATGGGTAAATGTCCAAACGTCTGAAGTTAATTTAATTCAAGAATAAGTTCTGTGGTTTTTTTCTCTTATAAATTAATCTCTTTGGAATTGCCTTTTGTTTTGATTGGGTTAAATGATACAATTAAACTAGAATTCCATTTTAATGATGAGCCAAATTTGACTCAAAGAATCAAATCTAAATTTATAATAAAAGTTAACATAAATCTTTAGATAAATTTAGTTTAAATTGTGAAATCCGACCACGCTCTAAATATATTTATTTTTAAAAATTTGTCGCAAGTTTTTTTGCGATTCTTATCTTGTAATAGAATAATTAATCCAATAATTTAAACTGAACAAAGACCCATCTGGTAGCCAAAGTATGGTCCATAATGTGAAGAAATACCTTGAAATCCGTACTCCACTTCACTATTATTACATACCTAAATAATATTTCAAAGATTGATTTTTACAAAAATAAAGAAATGGCTTCAAAAAAAATGAATACAATACTTACCGAGCTCTCATCCAGAAATTTATAATGGGAGCTCATCTTACCAGGGCATTCATAAATAAGATATTCAGAAAACTGTGATCCTACTGGTGTATCGCATTCACAATTATGCGAAGTAATCCAGTACTCTGTCTCGTGATGCATATAACCTGCGGTTTTTAATGGCACCTGTGGCACGTAGTCATAGGTATTTGTTATACGATACAACTTTGGAATCTCACTTTCGACATGTCTCGCGAATTCCAAGTTTCCAATTCTTGGTTGACCATAGGTATATATTTCAATCTTCAATCTTCGGCGTTCCAGTTGTAAAATTAGGCCTGTAAGGACCGCGTATACTAGGGTGGATTGATTGAATGAATAACTGTTTTTATTTAGGTAACGGTTTTATCACGAATTTGAGGATAAAGCTGTTAAAAACTCACCACCACCTACACCGTGCCCAGTTAAATGAAGAGAAGATCTCGGTCTTGAATCCAACAGTCGTCTTATCCTTTTGAGAATTTTTTTTTTTGCAATTTTAAAAGCATCCATGAATTCTGATTTTATCATTGCTCCAGGAACTTCTAGATATGGCTTTTGATGATGAATAATGTATCGCCATTGATCGAATTCTCTTTCTTTGCCTCGAAAATATGCAATAACTTGATTTTTTTTTTTGCCTCGAAAGGAATAGGCTAGAGTTAAAGAAGCATATATTCTAAATAGATGATTTTTATTTGATGTGCAAGCTTTTTGACATGAAAACTCGTAATAAAAAGTGTATACCATATACAGGGTTCTCCGAATGCCCTAGATTTTTAGAAAGACAATAAGCTTTTTTAGCGATAAACGCAAAATTCTTGAATCGTGTAAGTAGTTCAGGATTAGTGATTAGTCTTTTTGGGTTCTCTTGATCCCTGATCATCCAAAATCGATTTCGTTTATGGCTTTTGATAATGGAAATATTTTTTTTTAACGATAAATCTAAAGAAATGTTCATAAAACTTTGTATCTTGGATCTTTGAATAACCGACAAAAAGCTATTATTTTCTAAGACTAGATAATTTTTTTCAGACATATTCTGGCTATTAAGTTGTATTGTGAAGATGGGAATTTTCGAAAACAAAAGCAAAAATACAAGGAATAATGTCGTCACAGTTATGATGTTTGGCCTTAAAAAATTATTAAAAAGTAACTTTGATAAAGAGGAAGAAATCATTTGATCTATTGTCTCTGGAAATTTTTATCATTTATAAAAATTTAAAACATCAATGAAAGCCATAGGTGAAACTCACAAATTCCAAGTTTTCTTTCTCTCAAAAACTTGCAATTCCTTCATTGTCAAGTTTATATTGTCACATGTCTGTTTTGCTAATGAAATTTTAAAGCAAACAGTATCAGTGAACCAAAGGTTTGAAAGTTTAAAAGAATTGACAAATGGAAATGCAACGATTCAACACATGGTCTTACATTTCTCATTTTTATTTGTCTTAACTTTATGTTAAACATCAAGAGGATCTTTCGTTATCATGATTGATCAGTTATGACGGAAAAACAAATTCATATAAACGAATAATGATTAGTAACTGCGAAATCTATGATATTCTTGATATGATTAAGTCCCGTGAATTATATATATAGAGCTAAGTTGAAATAATTGTTTAGAGTAATTGTAAAATTGGAGGGGTTTTTTTTTTTGACAGATTACACATTTATCCTTTTTTGACACAGAGATTAAATATAAATTTAAAACATGACAAAAAATTTTATTTAATATTGAATAATATTTTGCAGAAAAACATTTACTTTTCTTTTATTTAATGTTATTATAAAAAAAATTAAAATTTGCTTAGGAATCTTGATAATTTTTATATTTATTCTAATTATTTTAAAATTTTCAAATTTAAAAATGAGTTTCAATATTTAATAAAATTCTGTAAATATCATTCATAAAGAATTTTTTTTTCAGAGATATCAAATTTAATAATTCTAATCTTTAATGAAATTTTGATAAGCCAATTTTTATTGGAAAATTTTAAAAAAATTGAATCTTTAATTTTCGAATATTCAGGACAGAACGTAGAAAAAATGTTTCGTATGATGTGAGAATCGGCTAAAATTATATGTAAAATTTTTTATTCATTATTTTGATTTACTTTTTGAACAGAAAAAACAAGATTAAGTCTGCTAAATTGCGTACTTAATAATAGATTTATTTTGTTTCTCGAGAATAGTGTGTGGGAAAAAAAAAAAGTAAACAAAAAAGCTAATATTAGAATTTTGAATCAAAAATTTAAATAATAAAAATCTATCTTTAAAGAAGAATTTTAAATAACTATAAGATATCATTCATTCTTCCGCAAATAAGAAATTAATTAAAAAAAGCAAAATTAAAGGAGTAAGATGAATTAAGAAAGTGATCTTTTGTTTTATTAATACAAACTTTTGATTTTTTAGTCATTTAGAATTTACCATTTTAGGTTAAAAGTGAAATTTTCCGAAAAAATCCCTTTTTAATAATAAAAAGTTCTTTACAATGAACACGTTGCTTCAATCAGATAAGTTACTTTCCAAGATAAATATGAATTCAATAAATCTCTCTTAAAAATGGTATTTCAAACATTTATTTGCTTTGAATTTAAAACAGTTGAGAAATTTTGAAACCATCTTTTACCATCTCCTAATTTTGATGGTTTGAAAACGTATTCTTAAAATTTATTCAAATCAAATTTGATATTTATATCATAATTGAAGTTTATTATAGTCGAAAATTCTCTATTTAATTTAAGATTTGACTGGCTATTTAATAGTTCCCCGCCCCTAACTTAACCCTATTTAAAATCTCTAAAGTATACCCAAGAAGATATAGGAAGACGGCAGCCAAAAATCTTACTGAACATTATAAAAAGCTATGTCAAAAAGGCTTTTTTGATTTCTCGTCAATGGAATAACTATTCACTATTGAAATATTGTATAATAATAACGAATTTGTTGTTTTCTCGTCAATGGCTAGATTTTTTCCGGGATAAATATTCAAATCAATTTCACAAACATTATGTATCTCTCTTACAGGGGAAAGAATTATTCTTCTAAAACAGATCACCATGTTAAAGGTAAATAGAAAATAAATAAAAAACATTCTAATTATTAGTATAAATTGGATCATATCATTCATTTTTTTTTTTGAATCTCAATTAGGGTAAAAAAAATTCAAAATGAGTTTTAACGAAAAAAGTGATCAAGGTAGCCCTACAACTGAAGAACCTCACCTCATTAAAGGAAATCCTCAAGCCCAACAACCTTTTTATATTCTAACAAACTCTCAACCACAGCAAATTCAAGGAAATCCTCAAGCCCAACAACCTTTTTATATTCTAACAAACTCTCAACCACAGCAAATTCAAGGAAACTTTCAACCACAGCAAACTCAAGAAAACTTTCAATCACAGCAAACTCAAGAAAACTTTCAATCACAGCAAACTCAAGAAAACTTCCAACCACAGCAGACTCAAGGAAACTCTCAACCACAGCAAACTCAAGGAAACTCTCAACCACAGCAAATTCAAGGAAACTTTCAATCACAGCAAACTCAAGGAAACTTCCAACCACAGCAGACTCAAGGAAACTCTCAACCACAGCAAACTCAAGGAAACTCTCAACCACAGCAAATTCAAGGAAACTTTCAATCACAGCAAACTCAAGGAAACTTCCAACCACAGCAGACTCAAGGAAACTCTCAACCACAGCAAACTCAAGGAAACTCTCAACCACAGCAAATTCAAGGAAACTTTCAATCACAGCAAACTCAAGGAAACTTCCAACCACAGCAGACTCAAGGAAACTCTCAACCACAGCAAACTCAAGGAAACTCTCAACCACAGCAAATTCAAGGAAACTTTCAATCACAGCAAACTCAAGGAAACTTCCAACCACAGCAAATTCAAGAAAACTCTCAACCACAGCAAACTCAAGGTCAACACCTAAAGGAAAAATGGGAATTTGCTACTGCAGTGATAAAATTTTTCACGTAAGAATTTATGAAAAATATTTCAGTTTGTTAATAGAAAGAAAAAACACATTTTTTATCTTTTAAACCTTTAAATTTTTGATTCAAAAGTCAATGTTGCTCTTGCCTGGAAAATAATGAAAAATTCCAAGCAAAGAAGGAAGAGTTAGATTCAAAAATAAAAGAAGCATCTAATAAATATCAGGAAACTACACAAATGAATATTCTCCCCACCCAATAACTTTTCATCCTTTCAGATTTTATAAATTTATTAAGGACAAAAGAATTATTGCTTAAAGATCGCAGCTTTATCCCCATTATATCGAGGCACATTTTAATTTTCACCTTTAAATACAGCACAGGAATTTCTCTTTCACAATGAGCAAATTTTACAGAAAATCAGTGAAATGGATCTAACAAGGAACTGACCGATGAGGATTCAAAGTAAAAAACTTTGATAAAGATGGAATACAGAAAGTTCACTTAAAATAGTATAAATCTAATTGAATATATATATATCACATATAAATGTTACATAATTATCAAGTTTTTTAATACCCACCCTGAAACTTTTGTTTATAGAAAAATCAATTTGTATTGATGTCTTGCATCCTAAATATTTAAACCATTATAAAAACTCATTTTTCAAGAAATTATTAATTAATACGATCAACGGAATGGGTCACTCCTTGTGCTGCGCATTTTCAATTTCTTTGCCATTCAAACTATTTCCGGCTCACAATATACCCAAATATTTGGAATTTTAATAATTATGACCCTAACTGTTGCGAAAAGCCACGTTTTTTAAATACTCTTTATCGATTGGTTACATTATCAGAACGGATAAACCATTAATATATTAAAATTTGTTGCTTTGAAAAACTCAATTTAAATCTTTTTGACCAATTTTAAAAATATACGAGCAATTTTTTAAACAACAAACGAAATTTAAAATATAATTTGATTAAGAAAAAAGCTATATCTAATATAGAATTAAGACAATATAATTGTTTTGTTCAGGGGAGAAAAAATTAAAATGAAAATAAAAGACTATCGTGATTAATTATTAATTCGGTTTCAATTAATTTGGAATAATATATATATATATATATATATGTATAATTTTAATTATTCCTCAGTTTATCCCCAATTCAATCACAAATTATTTCAAAAGCACTCTTTAAATACTGAATTTCAAACCCTAGAGCACCAACCGAAGCCATAATTAAGATAAACTTTAAAGGTTTATTGTTTTTTAAAATCTCCGGGTTTCTTTGCATTATATGCATTGATTTTAATTTCTTCGACATATACCCGTTCATTATTGAGAGTGGTATTTGTTTTCTCGATGATGACAACCCAAGCCTCATTGTAAAAGCGTTATTCGATGTGAAAGTTGACAATTTTGAATGATGTTCTACAAGTTCAAAGATAATTAGTATCTGTTATAGAATAAAGAAGCAAATAGAATATAATATGAACCCTTAAAATCCCCTAAATGTGACTAAAGCTTTTTATTAAAGCTGGGGATTTATAATTATTTTAGATCAAAATAAACGAAACTCAATCAGGAAATCAAAGGCGCGGAAGCTCCAGAGCAAATAGATCTCGTAAAGCGCTTCAGTTCCTAGTTAACTGTTCAAAATTTCAAGCTGTGACCTTTTTTTAATCGCTTCTATAAAAGATTGATTGTGAGGTATACATTTTATCCTTAAACAAAATCAAATAGGTTTTATAATGAGAAGAAAAGGTACAAAGAGGTTGAAATGACGCACATTTTTGCTGCAGATAAACTTTGATCTGTAAGAGGACAGTCAGTTGGTTTGATGAGATAAAGGCAATTCGACGATCATAAATTTATCTATTTGTGACACCTGAATCTGTGATCATCAAACTTTTAGGCATCTTTGGAGTAAAAAATTTAATTACATGTCGCAATCCCATAGAAAACAAGTGTTGTTATCGTATAAAGGTGAGATTTAATATTCAAATATGTTTTTGTAATTTATGTTTGGAGAAATGAAAATTCAGGTTCAGCAACAAGAAATTTAAATCATCAAGGTTTTTTGGGAAGCTTTATATTTTGATTCTTTTTTCTAACACACACACACACATCATCTTATGTTTCTTTGGTGAAAAATATAGCAAATGTGGACATTTTTTGCGAATTTTGTAAGAAGAATATTTCTATATATTTATTCGATTTTAGAATATCTTCAATCCTACACAAAATAGCAGTTGAGATTTTATTAGTGATTAATATTTTTAGTAGAGGTTGCAATCCATTTCATCCTCTATGTCCGTGGCGTTTATCCAGCGAGTAAGTTTATCCACCTCACATCAGAGTACTTGCATACCAAAAATTGATTGATTCAACTATTTCTCCTAATACAGATTTATTCGTGTTACGCAAGAAGTATGATGTGCCCGTTCACATGAGTAGGCATCCACATTTAACCAAGTATATTCTTGAACTGGTACTATCATGTAAGGCTGAACTCGAGGAGGTACTAATCGTCTCATTAAAAGTGACTGGTAACAAAATATAAATTAACACAACCCGACTCGATAAATTCTCACTTTCGCAGGGTACACTTGAGAAAGCAGCGCTGATTATTGTTAATCCGAATGAAGGAAACAAACCTATAGAAAGATGGGTGTTTGAAGTGGACAAGCTTGTCATGTTTCCAGATAATCTTGCTGACGCAAGGTACTTTTGTTTAGATATCACTATGCTTTTCCAATTATAGCACAATTAAAAAGATTATATTAATAGGGTTGAAGGCGCAATATCTTTATTTGACCTTGAACAGCATCTGCGTGGATTTTTTAGGAAAATTAGTGTATCTGATGCTATTTTAACGCCAAATCCAGAAGGTTTGGTTATACATGACTTTGAGCTTCATTTTTCAAGAAGAATTTGGTCTTAAAAATTTCCTTCATACAGGATGCACCTTCAAATTTGTGATGGCGCTCAAAGATGGATCAAAGCCTGCATCTTTGGAGGTAAAAACAAAAAAAAATTATTTGTACACCCTTCATTAAAAAAAATTAATCAAAATGCACAAAAATTTGCGCATCCTTTTTTTAGAATGATTGCCCATGGGTTCCAGCTGAGCCATCAGAAAAATATCGAGCAATCCACCATCCAAAAATTGTTCCTATCAAATCGGTAGATACTGGATTGTTCAAGGTTTAAAAAATTGTGTTTTAAGATTCCTTGATTTGGAACTTTGACTACTTTACTAAAAAAAAATTACAAATTCGATAGTTACAATTATTCGTCCAACAGAATCAGGAAAAAGTCGAACCATCAAAGGATAGCTCAAATATACGCCAAAAACAACCGTTACGTGATTGATACGAAAATTGTTTGATATATTGTGTAGCTAACAATTAACGATTATGTTTTGGCGTAATTTTTACAAAGGCACTTTTAATGGTGTAACTAAAAAAAGTGATCAGCAGACTTATAATCTATTAGTTTGCAACCACGTTTTCCCAAAGTTCACGGCAATGAGTTTTGATTGATGTTATAGACAAAGCGTTTAAAACTTGATTCTGAGCGTTTACACCTTTAAGTTTTCACATAACATGCACTGCTACATTTTTACTGATTGAGCTAAACCTTACATAGAGAAACCTCCAGTTGAGGGAGTCCTGAGCGCAAGATCTTGGAAAAAAATCCCGTTTCCCTATTTTTTGAAGCTCTTTGTAACTTGGAATAGAAGTTTCAGATCTTCACTGCTGGTGATGTCATACTTATTTGTGATCGGCAAATTTTCAAATGTAAAACAGAAAGTAAATTTTGCAAATAGTCCAAAGTCATTTTTTTTCCCCATGTTTTTTTGCTTTGAAAAAAATCTATTATGTTACTTAAAAAGTTCGAACATCAAAATAAAAGCATGAATTCACCCTCTAGCTCTTATTATGTCTACATAAGTTCCTTATAGGTGATGTTTAAAAAATTGCGCCCAAAATTCCTTATTATTAAAATTTGCTGCTTGTAAATAAGTCTCACTGTTAATTTATTTTATCCCAGTTTGAATTTGATATAATTATAAAAAGACATTTAGTAAAATTATGAAATAATATAATGATTTCATTTAACTGTAAATTTTTTAATATATACCTCTAATGTTCAGAGCCGTTTTTATTATGATGGATAAATAATTCTAAAAAATCAAATAAATGTTAAAGTTATTTGGAAACAGAAAACGAGTAATAGTGTTTTTTGAAAAAGAGATAAAATTTTAAAGTTAGATCCATTATTGAGATATTGCCAAAAAAACCTTTTATATAAATATATTAATATATATCTTGTATACTATCATCATGTAAAATATGAATACTCGCAACCCTATTTCCTGTGTGAACGAAATTTTAAAATTTTCCCTCTTGAATTTTTCTGAATTAGGGCTCATTTGAAAAATGTAAAAATCCTTCTTATTTCTTAAAAAAAGTATTAAAGGTTTTTTATTCTTGGGGTAGAGTTTCCTAACTCAGATTTTAGTAGACTTTGAATTTTATAAATTATGGATAGGGATTCCTGAAAGTCGTGTAAAATCAAAAATAATTGATTTTGAAATAAAATTTTGAGAATAAGAAATTTTGTTATCTATTTTCAGCACTTATTTTTGGGTATTGAAGCTTCGAAATATTGTAAGTTGGATATCTAAGAGCTTTAATATTTCATTTCAATATCCAAGAAATTTTCTATACTTCTAGAACAAAAGTATATTCCCCAAGAAAAAATTTTATGATTGGCAGAACGATGATATTTTTTAGTATTTTATTTACTAATTCAAATTATTTACTTAAAATTGGACCAAGATTTACATTACAGTAAAACAAATTAAAATATAAAGTATTAAATTATCTAAAAATATGTTAATAGAACGATTAAATTGGGAAATAATAAAAGCAAAAATATTCGATTAATTTTAACGTGACTATGTAAACAGTTTAAACTTGACTTTCACTAATTTTTAATAAAGTTCCTATTCGGCTCTTCCACCGATATGATTCTCCACAGATTTCAGTTTTAGTCAGAGTATTACTCGTCAACTGAATCATCAACCCCTGAAGAGTTCACATAATCGAGCATTGACCGGTACCACTACCATCGTCTGGATCACCGGTTGGTCCTTTAATAGACCCGTTTCCAGGAGCGATAATTGAGAGAGGATTGAAGGAGGATTGAGAGTTTGTTGTTGGTTGCATTTTTCTTCAAGTTATTTGATTTAATTTGAATATGATGGTTTTTTCCTGTCTCTTATACACATCTTCAATTGAATGGTTAAAGGATAATTATTTGCGTTATTATGCATAGTCGATAAAAATGTAAATTTTTATTCATCAATTCCTTACTAAGCACGATACTTTTTCTTGGAAATTTTCTAGATTAAAAAAAGATATGCTAAAATTGCCATTTTTAGAAATCACTTGATTTAGTATAAATTTTTACTTGTGATTTTTCTCATTTTTCTAGCTATTATAGATCAATAAAGTTATATTTTTCTGATATTGAGTCGAAATGGAAAGAATTTGAATATTTCATCTAATAGAATTTTATAATTAGAAAAGTCTTCATTTCACTTAGTCAAGTGTGATCTCAACAATTCTGGATCTGAATCTTACTAAATAAATCTTTGAGCTTTAATTTATGGAGTGGTACATTTAAATGAATTGTCTTTTGTCGCGAAACCTAGAGATAGTAACTGTCCCAGTTTGGGTGGTCACGTCACTAGCAAGTTTAACATTTTATTTAGGAATAATTTTATTATGAAAATTTATGAAGCTAAACCCTAAAGTAAAATTCAATGTCTTGGCAGTAAGAAACGTTTAAATAACCAAAAAAAATTGTAATTTTTTGATATGAAGTAACGATTAACTCAAATTGACTTTAATGACTTCAGTTCATTGAAAATTTTATTAAAATATCCCTTTTTTTAATTTTATTCGATCTCAAGAATAAAAAATTAGAACAATTCAGCTCTCAAATAGTTTGAAATTATTCATTTAATTTTTTTTGCTAAAAAACTAGGTCTTAATTATGAATTCAATTAAACGAATGAAAAATTATTTATACAATTTTCAATCAAGAATAGAAAAAAATGTAGTTGAAATTTCTCAAAAATAAAAACTTATACATGAAATGAAACAAGATTCGATTTATGAAAGTTGATTGTTTAGTGTAAAACCTGTGCTCTTTAAAAGATTCATTGAGAACAATCATTGAGTGATTGTTACTATTTTGCATTTTGAGAGAACTATTTCATATTTCTCTCTCGGCATTTCTTGAAATAAAATTTTACGACCTCAATTCTTTCAAGTATTATTGAAAAGAACAATGTTAAATCCGACTATACAATCTCGAACTCAGAATGTAATAATTTAAAAACGGATAATAAGCCACTATCAAATTTTAAAATACATGAATAGGTTTCCAGTCAGAAACATTAAATAACAAGGTAATTGTATCATCATGCAGTTGGTGAACTTGGTATTATTTATTCTATTGAAATATACTAAAACTTATGTTTGAATTTTCTTAGCTGCCCTTTTGGTTTTTGGAATAACATTTTCAATGTTTAAATTTTCTAAAAGAAAAGCAGTTGAATTATTACTCAAGTTAATCTCTCCTTGAAAATAATATTAAATCTAAAAATTTGTGGCTCTTCAAAGTAAGAAATATGAAATTTTTGTAGCACAGGGACCAGATGATGCAACTAATACAAGATAGTTAGTACAATATTTTGGAGCTAGAAAGGTTGGAAAAAGGAATTTTATTAACATCAAAATTCAAGATAAGATTTAAAGATATCTAATTGTCTTCTCGCTGTGTTTGATATTATGGATGGGAACTTGGAATTATTATTGTTCTGAGTCGTCTAGCAAGGAATTGATTAATAAAAATTTACATTTTTATCGACTATGCATAATAACGCAAATAATTATCCTTTAACCATTCAATTGAGTTTTTAAACTTGAAGAATAAAGTTTGATATTTATTTTACTATAAAAATTCTTAATTAGCTGCAAAATATATTGCTTTGGCTTAGGACTTTAAAGTTATAAAGAAATTTGTGATAATCAACATTTTAAAGTAACGCTAACTAGCATTGTTTATAGAATACAGGTATTTTTGGTCATATTGTTTAGAGAAACCTGTTTATTCGATTATAAATTCAATCACTTGCATTTAATAAACTGTAATAACTGTGATCTATCACCTTATATGGTTGAATAACCACATTGTTATAAAGATATTTAGGACATTGTTAGCATAGCTTAACAATGTGCGATTATACTAATGTGACTAGCCTGAACAATAGATTTTAAAATTAAAATTTTATCATTCTTATTTATTAATATTGTTTTAAATGATAAATGGTGAGAAAAGTTAAAATTAAATTTATGGTTTTTTTTTCTATAAAACGAGATGTACCTTTCCGATATTTTCTTTAATCCAAGTAAATTGATTAAAAAAAGGAGAAAGTAAAATCACAAATACAACTCTTAACTTTGAAACTAAATCAAATAAATTAAAGAAAATGCAACCAACAACAAACTCTCAATCCTCCTTCAATCCTCTCTCAATTATCGCTCCTGGAAACGGGTCTATTAAAGGACCAACCGGTGACCCAGACGATGGTAGTGGTACCGGTCAATGCTCGATTATGTGAACTCTTCAGGGGTTGATGATTCAGTTGACGAGTAATACTCTGACTAAAACTGAAATCTGTGGAGAATCATATCGGTGGAAGAGCCGAATAGGAACTTTATTAAAAATTAGTGAAAGTCAAGTTTAAACTGTTTACATAGTCACGTTAAAATTAATCGAATATTTTTGCTTTTATTATTTTCCAATTTAATCGTTCTATTAACATATTTTTAGATAATTTAATACTTTATATTTTAATTTGTTTCTTATAATGCAATTTTTTTGTGCTCACAGGCCATTGGAACTAAAATTTTATACCTAAAATAAAATGGATTACTTAACTGATTTTTCATCTGTAAGTTTTTGTGCTTAAATATACACAAAAAACGGCATCATTTATTCTGATTTTGAGTTTCAGCTTAAAATAATAAAAAGATAATTGGAAAAACCTGATTGCAAACACTAATAATTGACCAGATATCTATATTTGGGATTATTTACTTTATTACTATAATTATTTTAAAAAATAAATTTTTAATGCGAAGAACTGAGTTATAATTATAATAATATTTAAGACACTTTTTTATCTAATAGCCAAGTAAAAATCTCAATATACTTTCAAGTACTTTGGTGAAAGATAAAAAATAATCTTATGAAATTTCAAGTTGCGACTAATTTCTCTAAGTTGGATACCAAACACCGAAATGTTGGTTATATGCATATATGAGACTAATTGTACTTTGAAAGACAATTGATTGGTTTTTAGATCAAACTATTAACGAAGGAATTTCCAATTTCTGAAACCTTTTTGTCTTGGGAGACTAATAATGAAAATCATGTTTTAGCCTCAATTTTATGAATGAGCCAAGTGAACACCAATTATGATTTAACTTAAATTATACCATAAAATGAATGTTTCACTTTTTGAACTTTTTTAATTTTTTTTAGGCTAAAATGTTTATCGCAACAAAAAATTTATACCCCTTTGAATAATTCAAAATTTTCACAAATTTCTAACTTTGTCAAATTTTGCAAGATACTAAATTCCTCATCCTATGCGGTCTAAATTAAGAAAATTTTATTTGATTATTTTATTTAAAATGTTTAAATTTAACTACACTTATAATTCTAAATTCCCATTCCCAAACAACAATCATGCAATATTAGAGACAGTTCATTATCCAAAGAATCCAAAAATTTATATTGGTCAATTATAAATTAAAAAATAAATTGATTTATTATATAAATTCTAAAATTTATATATCTGAACCGGGAAGTTTTCTCAATGCTGGAAAATTTGACTAACATTGTCAAGGACAATGATTAAATATTCGTTTGGGGGTTTGTTGGCGATCGCATTTTTTAAGTTGAATATTGTCTTTTTTTGATATAAACAAATGGTGATAATATATAAAATTCTAATTTTCAACGATTCAAAGGTTTAAATATTCATCTTATGATCAGAAATGGTGATTCTAAAGAACAATAGTTAGTTCGACTAACTCTATCTGCTAATAAATGTATGACAATATTGAATGACCCAAAAACAAGCTTTTAATTGCTATCATTCTCTTTTCTTTGAAATATTATTTATAAATATTCAAGTTTAATTGATTCTTTTCTATTGAACATGTATTTTTTAAGAATAAAGCGAGTCATTTTAGCTTGAAAAAAGATTGTTTAGAATGTTAAAAAAAAATTTCATTTAGATAATATCACAATAAAGTTTTTAAAAAAAATAGAATTTTGTTGGTTCCACTCATTGTTTATTAATGAATTCGATAACTATTTCCTATTGTTTGAATTAAAATGTATTCTCTAAACCAAATTTGATTAATATTATTTATTTCTTGTAAATACTTAATAAAAATTTTTCTATAAAAACCCCTTTTTTACACCGAAAAATTGAATTCTACATTCAAACCTTAGCTCAATCAAAAATCCTATTTTAATTGATACTAAATCAATTTCTTGAGAGCCCATTTAAATCATCTTTAAATTACTCAAAATTATTTAAATAAAATAAAAATGAGCCAAACCTCGAATTCAACCACTAAAACCTTCAATAAATTAAGTCAAAACGGAACTTCAAAAAATCCTTCAATCTTTTCTGATTGTCAAATTTCTCACAGTGGAACGTATGGAAGCCAATGCTCAATATTCAATGAAGGTGTTTTACCATGGTTTTAAAGTATAAAGGCCAAATATTTAGGGGATTTTTTACCAGAATCCAAGTATTTTTTTTTTGAAATAGATTTTTTAATGACTAAATATAATTGGTTAAAAGCTTTTGAATAAATCGACCTTTTGACATCTTGCGATCTCTTGTAATTAGGCAAATATTTCAAGAATTTTCAAATTATAATTAAATCACATAACTGTTTAATTAGTTCCTCTTTTTGACAAATATCAAATATTTATCCAAAGCAAAATCTAAGTGAGAATATTCTCAATACCCATTGTAATTATAATGATCATCTTGTCGATTAAAAAAAGTCTAAAAAAATCTTTTAGGTGTTTAGTTGCATAAATAACTTTTTATTTAATTTAAAAAATAGAAATATAGGTTTAATTGGTTTGATAAATTTATATAGTAACTATACCAGACGTCTAAATTTTATTATAAAACTAAAAAATTTAAAATTTTTTGAACAAAGTCCCAATGTCATGTTGAATCCAATAGGTTTTTGAAATTAATACTTTAAATATCTCTGAGAAACACTAAATACCATTAAGCATTAAAACTATATATATGGAGAGAAATAACTTCGCTAAGGTAAATAATTTTTTAAGCATAATTTTGCGAATAGGAATTAGTATTTTCTTCAGTCAGTTCTCTTCAATCATACTCTTCAATTATATATGAATGAAGCAAGCCTTTCAATTTTTATTTATATCCATTTCTCACCATTATTACAAAATTGATTGATTTTTGCTTTGGAAAATGAAAAACCTTTTTTTATTTTTTGCATCAATTGAATTGCAGATATCAAACCTCTAAACAATATTATGCTTTTAGCATTGTCACTGGAAAACAGGTATTCATACGATTATCACACGTTTTTATGAATTCATGCCACTCCCATTTTAGCAGATCATATGATTATGACTCTATTATTACCGCATATAATTTACTTGCTCTCAAGATTTTTTATATATGCCTATACAAATTATAATACACCTAGTATAAACTGAATAATGAATTTAACATCTCATTTAGAAAATAATGAAATGATACTTTTCGATTTAATTTCAAAAACCGTCAAAATCAATTCAAAAGTTGTTACTAGTAAATTTTAATGAAAACGTTTTTCTTGAAATAAGTTGAATTCTAAAGCGAGATAATAATTACAAAATATATATCTTTAATTAAAGTATCATGAGGTTTCTACCACCAACAGGACTTAATTTTAAAAAAAAATTGTGTATCAACTTTTAAATCTACTAAAATTTTTAAACTTTAATATCTTGCTAGATTTCTGATGGATTCAATATCATTGTGATTGAAGCAAATACATTAAATTCTATAGCCCATTGAATTTTTTGAGAACACAATCACTTAATTTAATTTAAAAAATTCTCATCAATTATTGATTATTGATTATTAATTATTGATTAAAAACTAAAATAAAAACAAAAATTCACTTTATAAATTTATTATATAAATTTTATTTATTCAAATCCCAAGTTAATAATTAACTTGAAATCAAAATATCATGTTTTAAATATATTCAATAATTTGTTTTTTTCAATAATAACAAAAAATTATATCACAATAAACAAACAAATAAAATGTTGATTCAAGAAACCGAATTAGAATTTAAGAAAATAAAAATTATTTATTTTATTTTATTTTTGAACAACGCTAATTGAAGTCTTAACAATTACAAAAGCTTGAAAATGAACCTCTTGTAATGATACAGTAATTAAAATTTTCTAATTTATTTATAGTAATTTGAGTAAATTAAAAGATTTGTATTCAATGATAAAGTTTTTTTTTAAAAAAAAAAAGTATTCGAAACATTTATAATATTGACAAATATCGTTTAAATTTAAGTATTATTTATTTGATTTCCATAAATTGGTCATTAGTCAACTCTAAAGTTAATAATTTCATTGTAGTTTAGAAAAAAATATTTTATTTTAATTGTTAAAAAAAATCATTTTTTATAACTTCTACGTGAATATTAGTGTTAAAAGTTTTATTGATTTTCTGTTTAACTATTATTCTTATAGTGAATCTTTTAAATTTTATTCAATAATACTCGATATTCAATCTTTTACAAATTTAAATCTATGTGTAATCTTAATATTACATTTGATTACACTTGTAAATTATCAAAAACAAATCAAACTTCTTTCTCTCGTACATTCAAAATTCCGCAAAGAACAACATTTTGAAAAAAAAGTTTTTTGTTTTTTCTCTTGTTATATCCTTCACAATTTTTCAAAACACAAACCTCTTTGTGGTGGACCTGATGGCTGTTTCTAGCAGTAATATGACAAAAAAAAAGACAGCAAAGAGATCTGTACATGGTTCTTTTAATGATACCTTTTCTCAAAGGCAAAAAATTTCTGTTGGCAATGTTAAACACTCAGGTGATAAAAAGGATATCTCTAAGCAGGCCTTTGATAGATGTTGATAGATTTTTAAACAGGGAAACTGACTCAGATAGGGAGGCAAGCAACACTCTGTTGGCTGGTGCTAGTTACAAAGTAAATAATAAAAGTTACACTTACCTTTACTTTAAAAAAAATACTCCTAAAATGAAAAGATTCAATACTGGTAAAGTGGTCACCTTCTCTCTTGGCTCTTGCGATTATTCTTTTAAAATTTGAAGAGATTATTAGATCGACTTTTATCTTAAAGAAAAACATGAACCAAGCAGCAATATTGGCTGATGAAAAAAGTATTCAAATAAACAACAATCTTAAAAAACAGGAAATTCATTTAGATTAGACTGTGATAATTAAAAAAATTTCTATAAATATGTTTAAAAAACAATTATTTTTGCTTTGTTTAAGTTTAATTAAGTGGTGTTAAATTAATTACAACCTATTAAGCTATGACAAAAAACTGTAATAAAATTTGCTAAATTAGACCAGACTAATTTATTAATATTTAAGTACTATTTTAATTGAAAAAAATTCTGTGTATATAATCAAGACCAATAGAAACTAAACAACATAGTTATTTAAAGATTGATTTAAGACATTGTTGTTTAAAAAAACTAATAAGAAAACTTGTATTATTAATTGCATATTTGTTATTAATATTAGAATTAAATATGTACTGTTTGTTTTAAATTTAAAAAAATCTAAAGCAGACTTATTATACTATTTTGTTTTTGGTAATGTAAATTATTCTTAAACTTGTTTGGATTTAGTTCATTGTAAAAAGTGTAAAAATTATAATTACTCTGCCATAAAGTATAATTTTTCTGTAAACTTTGTCCTTTCTTCTAAAAAAATTTATAAATGTATACTTTTAGATAATAATTGTTTTTGTTTAATCTACTTTTATGCTAAGAAGAATGTTTTTATTATGCGTTTAATAGCTTTTAGTAGTAAATTTTGGGTCTAAATAGTGTTGTTTAATTGGGTTTTTAATGATAGTTTTGTGAGTTTTTTATCTTTTGCTGAAGTTTTTCTTGTTAATGTTTTAACTTTAGCGGTTTTATAACTAAAAAGATTAGAAAAAAGTTTATAACTTTTTTTTGATCAAGTTTTTATTGTTTTTGGTAAATTAAATGACTTGTTTTCTTCTGTTTTCTTTCTTTAAATAACTGTTATCTTTTTGTTGCCACCAACTGTTTTTAATATAATATTAAATAATTTTTTTAAGAAAATTGTAAATATGCTATCTGTAGTTTCTGGTATTTTTGTATTTGTTATCAAGCAATTGAATAATTTTAAAACAAATATTTGTGAGCTTTTTAGCTCTGTTAATACTATTTTGTTAAGACTCAGTATAATATTTTCTAATAGTAATATGTATATTATTATTTTTTATGAACAGTTTAGTTTAGAAATTGTCACATGTAATATAAAAAAATAAACAATTTTACAAAGCAAAAAGACATTATTAAGTAGTATACAAATATGAATAATTTAATTTTTATTGTAACTACAATAAAATTAAAGAATTAAATTAAGTTTTGAATTAAAAATAAGTTTAATAATGTGTGAGTTTTTATTTTTGGCTCAAATTTTTTTTATTTAAATTCTAAAATAATAATTATTATAAACAATAATTTAACTTGTCATGTTTTTAAAATTTTTAAAATAAAAGATTATTTATTGTTAATAAAGCTTTTGTTCAAAAATAAGCTTTTTGTATTAATAATAAAACTATACAGTACCCCTGAAAAGTAATGGTGGAGTAACTCTTGCGGCGCGTAATTCTTATTATGATCCAATCAGCTATTGTTAAGACATTTTAAGTAATAATTTGTACACGTATATATTCCATGCTACTATTTTTATTTTTTAAAACAAAATTGTTTTGACCAATAACGCATTTTATTTCTTATAATGAAATATAATCCTGTAAAATTCAATCGTGAAGTCATTAAGAGATTTTGGCAACAAGGTTATCGAAGTCCAACCGAAATATCTCGAAAAACAAATATTCCTCTTCTCTCTTGTGAATGATATATAGGACAACTTCGTAAAAATGGTCAAATTCGAGCAATTCATTGTTCAGGTCGTCCACAAAAAACTTTACCAAAAATGTGTCACCAGATTGGAAAAATCGTAAATCGAAATTACTTTACCTCAGCAATTGAAATCAAGGCACAACTTGCAAAAACATATTCTGATTGATATAAGTGAACAGACTATTCACGATGAACTTTTTAGGCTTGGTTATACAGCTGTTTTACCAAGACGTGTACCTCTACTCACCGAACAAGCCAAACAAAACCAATTAGTATGGGCTTAAGAACATTCTAATATAATTGGCACAAAGTAGTATTTGCAGATGAAACAACTTTACAAATGTTTTGAAATACTTGTTTGGCTTGTTCTCATTCGGGTAAACCTATTGCACCAATGGTAAAACATCCATTTAAACTTCATATGTGAGGAGCAATTTGTGCATATGGAAAAGTTGAAATATGCATCTTTACAGAAAATATGGACCGATATCTTTATCGTAAAATTCCAGCATGATAATGATCCAAAGCATACTTCAAAAGATGTTCACGCAGATATTGAGATGCAACTGCCAAATCACGTTTTGTCTTGGCCATCATATAGTTCAGATCTCAATCTAATTGAGAATATTTGGCTATTCTTAAACAAAACGTTGAGAAAAAAGTCAAAGCAATAATAGCACACAAAAAAATATCTCTCAAGCGATTTTTATTACAATAGTAGAAGAAGAATCGAATAATCTGTCTAATGAGGCCATTCTTAACTGTATTACTAGTATGCAAAATCGAATTCAAGATTGTATTAATGTAAAAGGAGGATATACTAAATATTAATTTTTTGAATATATATTCTTTACTTATATATCTATTAAATATTAAAATTTAAACAGAAATTATCATGTATAAAAAAAATACCCTGTCATTACTTTTTGAAAGGACTGTATATATGTGTAATTTTGAAAAAAAATTTAGTTCAAACTCACAATATAAATTCTTTAATTGTTAAAACAATAAATAAGTATTTTTTTTATCTTAAATACTAACTTTAATAAAAATAATACAAAGAAAAGTATTAATTTAATATGTGCTTAAATTTTAAATTTGTTAACTTTTTAATAAGCAATTTTGTTACTAAAAGCAATAACATAAAAAAATTTAAAAAGTATTGAAAAATTAATTAATTATATTTTGGTATTGGTTTTTTTTGTTATTGTTTTATCTAGTTATGCTGTTTTAAATATGACTGATTTTTTTAATATTAATCACAAAGCCGTTTTGGTTTTAGTAGAATTAAATAAACTTTTCAATATAAAATTTTTTGTTTTATAAAAATAAGTAAACAAAAAAGAGTAAAAATACAATATTAAAAATACAAATAATAAAAAGTGATTTTGCTTAAGAATATTTTATTATTAAAAGCAATTAGTTTGTTTGGTTTTTTTTGTGATTTTAATTAAGTCAAAAACTTGGAATTAATATGACTATTATTAAATAATATTATATATAAATTAACAAATATAGTTTTCAAAAAAGTATAATCTTGTAATTTTAATAATATTAGGATCAAAGAATTATTTAGATCATTTAAATTGAAAATTTTGACACCTAAAATTATTAAAATAGTATTATTAGATGTTTTAATTATTTTCTAAATTACTGTTAATGTTATTTTGTTGTTAATTTTGTTGTTAATAAAAGTTAATAAATTTCAATAAATTAATTAATTTCTAAAGTATTTCTCTATACTTTAGATTATTATTGCTGTTAAATTTATAATAAAATGACAAATTTTATGTTAATTATTTGTAAAATTATTTTGGAGTACAGAAAATCAGAAAGTCTTTTTAAAGTTAAAAAAAATCAAATCAAATTATTTTTGATGTATAAATTTTTTCTATTTTTGTTTAAGAAGTTTTTGTGTAATAATTTAATTATTTTTATTGTTTTTACTATTTTTTAAAATCATATAAAAAATAAAATTTAATATAAATCAAAAAAAAATTAATATTTAATCTTAAAGATTGTTTAATAATAATTATTAATTTTAAGTTTTAAGAAATATCTTCTGAATTAATTAAGAGAAATTGTGTACTAATTTGTGAAATTAAAAATTAAAAATTGGTTCTTGAATAATAATGTTTTGGTCTGTTATTATGTGTAACTTTTTTTAAAATCTTATTATTAAGTTTTAATTTATATAATTTATTTTTTAGAATTTTATATATATAAAATAATTCATTTTATTTATGATCAAATTTTTTATTCTATTGTTTTTTAGTCCTAGTTTTGTATAAAAAAAAATTATTTTTAACTTTAAATTTATTAATAGTAAATAACAATTTGTTGTTATATTATTTTTTTGTTAAGCTTAAAAATATTTAATATAAGTAATTACAATTTTTTTTTTTTAAAGTGCTAAAAAGAATATAAACTCTTTATTAAAGTTTTTTCTGTAGTTGGTTAAATTAAATAAGTTTTTAATAAGAAGTTAATTGATAATATTGCTGTTTTTCTATAAATTAAATCAAATAATATGTGTTTTATTGTATTTTGTTTAAGTATTTTATCTGTTAATAATATTTATAGAATAAAGATATCTTATTTCTGTTTAAAATTAATTAAAATTTTGGTTAATAATTTACAAAGTGTTTTATTTAAAAATAATATAGTAAAAATAAAAGTATTTTAACATTAAATTATTTACAAATTTTTTGTATTAAGTTGTTTATAAAATATGTTTTTTGGTTAAATAAAAATTTAATTGTATATTTGTGTTTATAAATAATGTTTTTGTAAATAAAATTTGTTATTAATTTTGTATCAGTTTTTTAAATAGTTTTTATTTTAAACTATTTTATAAGATAATCTATAATAATTACAACATATTAATTTTTTAATTGTAATAATAGTGATCTAATTAAATTAATATCAATTTTGTCAAAAGTTGTCTAATTTTAATTGAATTTAAATATTCAATAAGATAAAATTTTTTTTTTAATAATTTTTATAAAATTTAATATATTATTAAATATTTTTTTATATATAATACCAAAAATAATATTCTAATGTTTTTTGAATTGTGTTGTCTTTTTTAAAATGTGCTAAAGATAAGTTTAAATATATATTGTAAAAATTGGTTTTTTTTATGTTTTAAAACTAATTTAAATAAATTGTTTAAATTTTTGTAATTTTAATAATAAATATTATTATTATGTAAAAAATATTGTATTAATTAATATTAATAAACAATGTTTTTTACTTAAAGTCAAGTTTTTTAATATTGTAAATGTCTCTAAATAAATTTTAATTTTGTTATAATTTTTAAAATTTATTGTATATTGTTAATTTGTTAATTTATTAAATTGGTTAGTATTTTGATATTAATTTTATTTTATTTTTAAAAGATTATTAATGTTTGTGTATTATATTATAATTATAATTAGCTAAAAAATCAGTCTATTAAAATTGTTTTTTATTAAACTTGGAATTTTTTTTGTTAAGCCATTTAAATTTAATATTGTTAATAATAATATTAAATTGTTTGTCTTTTTTAAAATATTGTCGAAAATATTAAAAAGCCCAAATAACTTTTATTGTTTTTAATTTAATAAATAAATATTTGGTTTTAGCAGATTTAAAAGTTTTATTAGAATAAACAACTACTTTTTTATTTAATTAAAATAGAATGTTATTAAATATTGTAAAAAATTTATTAGTAATTAATTCAATTTTTTGTTAAAATTAAAATAAACAAAAATTTAAACTGTTGCTAATCTTGTTTTAAATATTTTAAAAACTTTTTATTGTGCTAAATTTAATATTTTCTTAACCAAGTAATTAAGAAATTTGCAATTTTAAGAATTTTTTTAAAAATTTTTGGTAATAAAATACTAATTTTATAAATTCTGTTTTTATTTACAATATGGCCAAAAAAACCAAACTTGTTTTTTCAAAATAATATTTTTTATTATTGAGTTTTAATTTTGCTTTTTATAATCATTAAAAAACTTTTTATAAGTAAATTAAATAAGCTTTAAATATTAAAAAATAGATATTAGTTTTATCTAAACAGACAAATATTAATTGCTATAAAAGTTTAATATATACAATATTTATAAATTGTTAGAATATTATTAATATATTGTATAATCTAATAAACATTATATTAAATTTGTAATTTTTTTGAATTACAAACGCTGTTTTTAGACAATTTTTAAAGTCTATAAATATTTTTTAATATTTACTTTTTTAGATTTACTAAAAGTATTTAACATATTATTAATTTATTAAAAAAAATATTTCTAATTGTTATATTATTAAGTTAATAATAGTTTATACAAAATCTAATTTTTTTATTTTTTTTACCAAAACTACTAATAAATTTATAAGCTTTTTAATAATTAAATAAGCTTATTATTAAGCATTTTTTGAATTTTTTCTTTAATAAATTGGTAATTAATAAATAATATTTTATATTTTTATTGATATTTTGGTTTAGTATCTTTAAGATAAATATAATATTAAATTATTATTGTTTTAAACAAAAATATTAGTATATTTTATAATAAGCTGCTTGAGTTGTTTTTGTTAATATGATTTCAATTTTTTTATGTTAATTTAGAATAACTTTTTACAATTATATAATAACTTTTAATATTAAAAGTAGCAATTATTTTTAAGAGTAAATATTCAATAATTTTTATCAAATTAGAAACTATTTGTGATATTTTTTCTTAAAAAATATTGTTGTGTATTATTTTAATATTTAATTGTTTATTTAAAATATTAAAATAGCTATTAATATTTTAAAATATGATCTTGAATTTTTTTATTTCTTTAAGAAAATAAATATTAAAAATTAAGATTTCGTATTTATTACAAACTTATTAATTTAATTCAAATATTTGAATAGTAATAGGTTTTAAACTAATAAATATTTCTTAATATTTTTTTAAAAATAGAATTGTAATTGTTTTTGGTAATTTAAAAATTTGATGAGATTTATCTTGCAAATTAAGAATTAAGTTTATTAGAACTGTAAATCATTCTATTAAATTAAACTCTTGAGTTTTTTTATTATTTTTTCTTAATACTTCTTAATTTTAACTGATTACAAATTTGAAATGTTAATTAAAAATAAATAAATAGCTTGAATAATTTTTTCAGTATGTTTAATTTTAAAAAACTTTTTAGTTTTGTTTTATAACATGATTGTAATATCTTTAATATATTTTGCATCTTTTTTAATATTAATTTTTTTGCTTATTAATAATTATTAAGAAGCAATTTGTATTATTGCTTTTAATAAAATTTGAACACAATTATTAAATTGATTTTGATTAATAATTTTAATTACAAAACCAAAATGTTTTTTTTAGATATTATAAATTATATTCAACATTAATTATGTTTTTTTTCTAATTTAATTCTCTGTTTATTATTGTTAAAATACTTGAGTTGTACTGCACATTAATTTTTAATAAGATAAATTAAAGTAATTAACAAAATTTCTTTTCAAATTTAATTTTATATTTGTTTTTATAATAAATAATAATATTTTAAAAACATAATATTCTAAATATTATTGATTATTATAAAACATAATACATTCTTTATACAATTGAATATTTATTTGCTTTAATTATTAAATTTGGGTTTTTTAAAAAGTAAATATGGCTAATAATTAAGTAATAGAGTTCAATTTTATTTTTATAATCAAATTTAATAAGATCTAAAGTGTATTCAATGTATTTGGCTTTTTTTATTTGTCAAATATCTTTTTGAATTCTTTTATTAATTAAAAATATTAGCAATTTATAGATTATTTTTGTATTATAATAGTAAAAATACAATTTGTTAAAAGTGTTATTATATGTTACTTAAAATAAAGTTCTTTTTTTTACTTTTTTTAAAATAAATAAAGCATATTAGCAGATTTAATTGCAAACTTTTCTTTTTATTAAAACATTAATATAATTGTATTTTTTTGCTAATAATTATTCATAAATAAAACATAATTTATTGTTTTATTTTTTATTTTGTTTTAAATAACCAAATCGTTTTTAATAATAAGTTTTACAATAATAATAAGCGTAATTTCCATATTTTTCTTTTAAAAATATACAGATTTTTATGAATAAGAGTTTTTTGTTACAATTTTTGCGTTTAAGTAATATATAAGCTTGTTTTTTTAAGAGCTTTAGTTTTGAGTAAAAAACATATTAATTACTGGTTTATTTAATTTTTAATATAATTTATTATATTGATTTAAAGTTTTGAGCCAAAAAGATATTAATTGTGTTTCAAGTGTATTAAAAAGTTGTTGTTTTATTTTTTTAGCTTAATTAAATTATAAATTTAATACTATATAAGTTTTAATAAAAGGTTTTTTTTCTTTTAAATTTAAATACAGAGATTTTTTCCTATTATTTATTAAAAATATTATATATAACAAATACTTTAGTGTATTGTTCTTGATATAAAATTTTTAATTTTGTATTTCTTAATTTAAGTTAATATTGGCTTTAAAAAGTTAATTTTTTTTAATAATAGCTTGATATTAAAATGTATTTATAATTAAAAGTTTAATTAAAATAGTAATTCTATTAATTATAAAGAAAAAATTGGCAATTTTTTTTTAGAGTTTTTTTCATATTATTAACTGTAATAATTACTGTTTAAATTAATCTGTTAATATTTGTTTGAGTTTTTATATTAACTAATAAGTAATAATACTTTTAGTAAATTTATTATTTAAAATTAATCAAATTGATTTTTTTAACTTTGGTTTTAATATATATTGTTGTAATTGCTTTTTGTTTTAAAATAATTATATTATTAAGTAAAAAAAAACATATTTGCTTTAAATTTAAATAGAAATATGTTTAATAAATTGGTATTTTTTACAAATAAAATAGTAATATTATTAAAAAAATTTAATAATTGTGTTATAGTTTTATCTCTAAAAAATGGAGTTTAATAAAAATCTTAGTCTTTAAACATTATAAGATAATTAGATTAAATGTAAATATGTTTTAATTGTTGTTAATTATGAAAATTGTTTTTGCTATTAATTAATTAATCAAGTTAAAGCATTTTTTTTTATAATTAATAACTTAAAACTGAAGATAATTAATATTATTATTGTTAGTAAACTTATAATAAGATAAGTTAATAATAATTAAATTAAAATCTTAGAAAATAGTAAATAAATAATAATAATAATAATAAATTATAGAATTATTATTAAAAAAAATAATATTTATTATTTTGTATTTATTAATTTTTTTATATTTTTAGTGTTCTAAAATCTTATTATAATGTAGTTTAAGTTTTAAGATTAATTGTTTAATAATAAAAAATTACTTTAATTTTGTTATTATAGTAATTAATATTTTTATTGTTAATTAGTAAAATAGTTTTTAGCTTTTTAATAAATTAGGTAATATTTTTTCAATTATTGAGCTAATTTTTTTTATGACCAAATTTATTAATTTGGTTTAATTAACTTTTTTTATAATTATTATATAAGCTTTAATATATTAAATAATAGAAACTAAGTTTTATAGAACATATAGTCAAATTTTTTTAAAAAGTTTATTTTTAGTCTAATAATAAATTAATTTAAAACTTGGATATTATAATAATATTTATTTGTGTTTAATTGTCTAATTCTTTATAAAAATTTGTTAAATTTTCTAAAATAAGATAAGTAAAATTTAATTAATTTTTGTTTAATGTTTCAAAAATAGTTTTAAAAGATGATAAATATATTATTATTAATAAATTGCTTAAAAAAAGTATTTTTAAATACTTATTTGTTTTTAAAAATACATTTAAATTTTTAAATTATTTACTAACAGTTTTTTAAAGAAAATAAGAAATTGTTTTTAATATTTTTGTTGTATTTTATTTATTAAAATTTTCTGCTTTTGTGATTTTATTAAACTATTTTTGAAGACTAATTTTAATATTTTTTTCTAAGAATTCTAAAATTTATATAATATATAAAATTGTTATATTTGTTATTTTTTTTGGTTTTTTTTTAATAAATTCAAAAATATTTCTTTTATTAGTTAAAGTTTCTGAATATTTATTTTGATTTTTTAAGTAATTAATAAGATTAATACTTGTATAAATTAGTTTTAAAATTAGACTTTTTAATAATGTATATAATAATAGAGTAGAAGAAATATTATAAAAAATATTTATTCAAATTAACATTTTATTAATAATTCGATATTTAAGCACATTAAACACAAATTTTTTATCTTGCATATATAGTTTATAATTATTTAACAATCCAAGAATTATTTGTTGCTTCTGAATGCATTTTTTCTGCAGATAGAAATTTGATTACAAAATGAAGTCTTATTTAATATCTAAAATTATAAAAACAATACAGTGTTTTCAATTATAAATGTGAAAATTATTGAAAAGAAAATTAAATAATAATATAGTATAATATAATGTTTTTAATAGTTAAATCTAAACATGTTTATAAACTTCAAATCAAACTTGAACCAGACTTGTTGCATGTATTCAGGTTCAATTCAAGTTCAGTAATTTTAAGTTTGGTTTAAGTTCGAATTTAAAATTTTGCCAAATCTTCTGTTTAAGTTTAGTTTGGTTCAATAGTTTGATTAAACTTGAACCAAACCGGATTAAACATCAAAATTCTAACTAAAATATGTGAATAAACTTTTTTGATTAATTTATTTTTTAGACCAATGATGAATTGAATTAAAATTTGAATATTAGGATAATAAGTATTTATTTTAATTAACAAATTTTTCTGAAAAGTTTGTTAAATTTTTCAATATAAATTATAACAGATTTTAATAATTTTTGTTTAATATTTTGAAAATGGTTTCAAAAAGTAATTAAAGTATTTTTGTCTATAAACTGTTTAAGGAAAACAGCTTTAAAAACTTGCCAATCTGCAAAAAAGTCAGTTAAGTTTTTAAACTATTTGCTTGCAATTTTTTTAAAAAAATAAAAAATTGTTTATAATATTTTTACTGTATTCTATTCATTTATATCTTCTGCTTTGGTAACTTGATTAAGCTATTCTTAAGAACTGGTTTTGGTATTTTTTTCAAAAATATTAAAAATTTTTGTAATGTAAGCAGTGGCTATTTTTTGTTGTTTTTTCTTTATTATCTGTGGATTTTTTTAATAGATTTAGCAACGTTTTTTTATTGGCTAGAGTTTTAAAATATTTGCTTTGATTTTAGCTAAATAATTAAAAAAATTAGTGCTAATATAAATTAAGTTAATCTGTAGTATTGAATATTTTGGTAAAACAAAATTTTTTAGTTTTAAAAAATAGTTAAGTAGTAAATTGAACATCTGTATTTAAATATATAAAGTTGAGAAAAATATATTGAAAGTAGTAGTTTAATACTTGTATTTTGTTTTTAATGTGTTAAATATTATATAAACTAGTTTAATGTTTTTTTTGTTTTTTTTTGCAATTAGTTTTTGGTTTTGATTCAAGTTTAAGAATAAATAATAAGTTATTAAGTATTTTTTTACAAAATTAAGTAATATTATAATTAAGTTCTTAAAAGTAAATAACATAAATGTTAACATTAATAATTTTTAATTCTACTGTTAAGTAATAAATTAAATTTTTAAAAAAGTTTTATTTAATTTTTGTAATATTATAATCTCTAAAAAAAAAGTTATTAATTCGATTTTTAATGTATTAAAAAAGTGTTTTTAACAACTGTAATTCTATTTTGGATTCTAAATTATTGTTTATAATAATTGTAAATTGACCAATAATATTTTAAAATTATTATGTTAAATATAATTGTTACTTTAATTTAATTATTATTGTATTGTTTTTAAAAAAACACCAAATATTATTGAAAATTTTTTTACTTTTTTTTGAATATTGTTAATGCTGTTTTGCTGTTAATTTTGCTGTTTAATAGAAGTTGGTAAACTTTTAATAAGCTAATTTATTTTCCAAAGTATTTTTTTATATTTTGGATTATATATACTGTTGAGTTTATAATAGAATAGCCAGTTTTATGCCAATTACTTTATATAGTCATCTTATAATAAAAGTTAAATATTTTATAAAAAAATTTATTTATAAGCTTTCTAATTAATATGTAATTACTTTGCTGTAAAAGTCAACTTTTTTACAGAAAATTTTAACTATAAGCTATTTAATAATATAAAAAAAGATAAAATAATTTAAAATAAAAAAGTAAGTTTAAGAAAATTGTTTTAAATTCAGATTTGAAAGTTATTAATAGTTACTAAAATTAGTAACTAGTTAATTTCAAAATATTAATAAATAATAGTTAATTTTAAAACAATAATAATTAAAAGTTTAAAGTTTTAAGATAAGTTTTTATTGAATTGATTTGTAAAAGAAATAATTTTATTTTTAAGATATTTAATAGAAGATATATTTTCTTAAAAAATAAAGCTTTTTTTTATACAATTTGATATAATATTATTTTATAATCTAATACTTTTTCTTTTTTCTAATATTTTAGTAAACTAAAAATATATTTTATCAGACTATAAATTATTTTTGCAAACTATAAATTATTTTAGTAAATTGTTAAATATTTCAGTAAATTGTTAAATATTTCATCAAATTTTTCAATATTTTAGCAAATTCTAACTGTTATATAATTTAATATATTATATAATTTAATTATTATAATTTGATTATATTTGTGTTTTATAAAAATCAAGTTATTAATTAAATAATAATTTGGATAATTTGATAAGATAATAAGTAATAATTTTAAATAATAATATATTTTAATTAATAACAAAAATCATAGAAATAATTTTATGCTAATTAATAATTCAAATTTTTGTTAATAATATTACTATAAACAGTCTGTAATATAAAACTTTTATAAAATAAAAATACATTTTAATTGTAATATTGTTTATAAAGCCAACTGTTATATAAGAATTAAAATGCCAAAATTAGTAATAACCAGATTCAATTAATATTTTCAAGCAAACCATAATTTAAAATTCTAATACCAAATGCAATTTTCTAATAGACATAGTAAACTGTCTAAAAAATTTTATAAACAAAACATCTTATATTTTTAGACATAACTATATTTATTAATCTTAATAAATCTCTTTTATATATAGATTGAAAGTATTATATTTAAGAAAAAAATAATATTAACCAAAAAATTAGTCTTTTTATTGTTCAAAATACCAAAATAGCTTTTAATTTTGTATTAACTAACACTTAAATTTTTTTTAATAATATTTACAATGTAATATTATTTAATTTAACAATAATTATAAAAGTTTGATAAAATTAAAACTAATTTTAAATAACATATATTCAAAGCTACTTGGTTATTAGATTTTATTTTAACTATACAAAAAAAAACACAATTTAAAGCTAATACAATAATTTAGCATTTAATTATTGTAGAAAAAACCAAACCAGATATTTTGATATCTAATTTTAGATCTAAATTTTTAAAAAATATTGTAATATTAACTCTTATATTAATAATATTCAAATTGTTTAAAAAATTATTAATATAAACAAAAAACAAATTATATTGGCATTAATTAAATAATTATAAACTAAACTAAATTTATATAAACTTAACATATTTAAAAACTGAAAGTCAACTAAAAATAAGTAAAATAATAATTATGTAAAAATAATTACAAATAACTAAAATTTAAATATATTAATTATTAAAAATAAATTAAAGTTTTTAAATATTTTAATTTAATATTATATTAATTTTTATTATTAATTATTACTAAAAAAAATCTAAAAAAAAAATTTATTTTGAAAAGATATTTTATATATAATTATAACCAAAAAATTATTATTTATAACTAAATTACTTAACTATTTAATAATTTTATTTGAATTTTATTTGATCTTAAAAGATTAATGTTTTTAAAAAACTATTAATTGAAAATAAATGCTCTTAATTAATATATAATTAAAATTATTTATTAATTCAGTTTTAATATTATATTTAGTCTTAATTTTAATTAACTTAATATTAATTTTGTTTAAAATTTTATTAAAAATAAATATTTTACTTTAAATAATTGAAATTATATTTTAAGTTTTATATATATAACAAAAAAAGTGTTTAATTGATATAATTAATAAACTAATAAGTTTAATAACAAATTTAATTAAAACAATTAAACTTAAAATTTGAAATTTCAAAAAATTTAAATTAAATTCAATTACAAAATTAACAGCAAAAACAGCTAAAAAAACAGCAATAAGAAAAGCCAAAGAAGCAAAAACTTTAATATAAGATTTTTAATTATAAAAAATAATACAAAAAACTTAAAATTAATAAAAGACTTAACAAATATCTTAAAAAAAAAAGTAATAATACTTTATAATTTGTAAACAAATAATTCAGATTCTAATATGTATAACAATAATAATACTTAAGAGTTTTTTATTAAATACAATATTTGTATAAAATATTAGTTTTTATAATAGCAAAATTTAAAGATTTATAAGAGTTAAATATTATAATAGCAAAACATTAATAATAATAAGAATTAAGAAAATAAAAAACAAAACAAGTATAATTACCAACTTAAAAAATCAAATTATTAATTTCAAAAACAATATAATTAAAAAAAATTAACTAATTTAGTTTTAAAAATATTTCTTAATATAATAATTTTTTTTAATTAAGCAAAAGAAAAATTTGAATATTATTTTTTTTTACTAACAAAAATCAATTATTAAAAATAACAGCAACAAAAAAAATTTTTAAAATTAACAATAACATATTACTACAAGTTAATAAATTTTAACTTAACTAAAATAATAATACTAAAAACATTAAAAATATTTTAAAGAATATGTTAAAAAAAATATTATAAAATATAATAAAAATAAAAAAGAATAAATTAAAAACCACCACAAAAAATTTTGTAATCTTAAGTATAATTAAAAAAAATTGTTAATAATAATTTTAATAATAGTAACTAAAAAAAATTTGATAACAAAATTTATATAAAACAACTAAATAATAAAATAGAAACCATTTATTTAAAAAATTTTTAATGATTAAAAATTATTTTTCAAATACTATTAATAATAGTATTAAAAAACAAAAAAAAATTATTAAAAAACATAATACTAAAAATTTTAAAAATACCAAAAAAAATTTCAAATATATTAAAATTGTTAAAAATTCTAAAAATATTAGTAAAAATATCAAAAATTTCAATAATAATTCAAGAAAATTATAGTAATTATTAGAGATTTTAAAAATTTTATATTATAAACAAAAAAATAACAATCTTTTTAAATTAATTTTTATTAAATAATTTCAACAGTTAAAAATTTAACATTTAAAATAAATTTTTTTATATAAAATTATTAATTATTTACTATTTAAATTTTATATATTTATATTTATCTTGTTAAAAATTGTTTATTTTTAATTAATAAAGTTTCAACAAAAAAATTTTTTTCTATTATTAAAGCAATTAAATAAAATGTTTTAGCAATGTTTTTTTTAAATATTAGTAATAAAACGTTGTTTTAATAGTTTTTAAAATATTTTTTTAAAATATTTTTATTATTATTATTTTACGAGTGAGGTCCAAACATTATCTAGTGCTATACATTAAAGAAATGATTTATACTAAGCATGAATCATATATTTACTACACATGACCAGCCACTTAAGCTGATCAAAACATCACTATACAGTTATATGAACAGAAACAAAGTCATTTATACCCAAAAAAAATAAGCATGATTCACAAAAACCAAAATAAACACCCAACACCTCAGCAATGCCAAGCAATTTGACCACACCAGCAGAAAACCCTGAAGCCAAACCTGAAACTGTTATAAGAACCAAATCATCCAGTGGAATTAGATTGGTTTTCTCTATATAGGCTTGATATTTAATTCAGACCAACCAGATATTATCTCTAAAAACGAGACCAAGAGATTTCACAAACTTAACAACCTCCAAACCAGCCACCTTTGGATTATGAAAGACGGAGACAGCTTCGCAAAACCAATTATTAAACACAAAATCCTTATAAAGAGCCATAGAGACTGAAAAATCAGAAACACAAGATAATAACAACTGCAACACATAAGAAAAAAAATGAGATAAACCAGAAAGAGTTTTCCAAGAATTGACATGAGAGTCCAATATATAGGATTGAGTAGAATTGTCAATTTTACAAAAGAACACGTGATCTGAAGTCTCCATCTCACCACAATATAAACAAAGCACACCAAGATAATGGCTGTTGTAGAGGCGCTTCTGAACTGCAACAGGAAGCCAATGATGCAAAGCTTTCATAAAATAAGTATGGATGCCAGCTGAAAGTTTGCTAGTAAAACTGGTGGCCATATGCAAATCAGGATGCCAAACCAGCAAAAAGCAGGGCCAATCTACCTTAGAAAGCAAGCTATTAGCCAAGAACTTAGAGCCAGAACCAACTTCCCAATGTGTGTGACAAATGGAGTGATAAATATCATGAACAAAATGTCTGGAATTTCCAGAAACTACACTATTATCAACAACTATAAAATAATCATTCAAGCAAGGAATAAGACACTGACCAGAAAGAGAAGCAGCATCAACAATTAAGTCAGCATGCTCATTTCCAGAAACGCCAGAGTAACCTTTCACTTTGTGCCAACTGACACTTAAGTTCTTACATCTAACAACATTTGCAATATGTCAGTACTCTACCCAGCACTGATTGTGAAAATCTGGACACACAAGACTCAATTCAGACTTGTATGCATCCAGAGCAGATTGACTATCTGAGAACAACTGAACAGAACTAGATGCGGAAACACACTCCAAGGCCAATACAATAGCCTGTAATTCTGCCAGAGTAGATGACATCAAACCTGAAACACTAATACCAAGGCCCAAACCAATGTTCTCAAAAAAAGCAGCAGCATCAGCCCTATAGCCTGTTGTGCTCAAATTCTTTAAAGATCTATCTGTGTATACAGATATGTCACTCAATCTAACACGAGAAAAACAGTCATGAATAGAAACAAAATCATCAGAATTAAAGATGTTCAAAGAAACAGCACCATCTGAAGCTAAAGAACCAGCAGAGGGAGAATTCACACTATTGAAAAAAGCCGTAGTGAGCTTGAACCACTCAGGAATAGGGCCATGAGGGTTGAGCCTTTTCCATTGCTTGAAGGTGTACCAATCAAATATGGCACCACAATGATTACAAAGTTGATCCACGAAAGCAACATCGAACCTCCAGAGAGAAGGGAGAGACCTGAAAAACATCAACTTGCCCAGAACAGAAGACATAAGAATGCTACCGCAGGACCAAAAAGAGTTGGCCAAAAAGCCACCTAAAGACAAATTGCAATCAAGAAAAATACAGACCATGTCTGCCAAAAAGTTATTAGAAGCACTGACATGAATACAAACAGGAGAACTCAATGGATGAACAGGATACCAACACCAGACTTGTAAATCATGAAACCTATGCACAAACAGGTGATTTAAAATCCCACCAGAATTCACAAAACTGACAAGAGAGACAACCTTGCATTCAAACTGAACTTGCAAAAAAAATTTCAAATCATAAAAAGAAGAGTGATGAAGTGTATCACTAGAAAAATTGAGGGAGAGACCAGACTTAAGCTTCAAGTTCTTATGAATCAGAGCATTCCATTTGCTACAAACACTGACTGAAACAAAACTAAATTGTGTATAATAACTGACTATGAGTTGGAGAACTGCTGACACCAAGTATAAAAATTGTTTATTAAAAACAGCCTTTTTTAGAACGAAATTGACAAAAAATCAAATGTCCAAATGTGCTTTAGCTAAACTAGGTCTTGAAAGACCCTCAGTTAAAAAAAAATACCCAGATACTGATAAAACCCCCCCTTTTTGGCAATAGAGATGGGTGAACTACTGATAGAAAGGAAAGGACTACTGACCTAACTATTGATCAGAATGGCCACTGTTTTGTCATTATTAATTAAAATATCATTAATCCAAAAAAATTTATTGGCAACATTAAGAATATGTTGAGTAGCAGTCTGATTGCTACCAACCCAAATTGTGTCATCAACAAAAGCACCAGCAGCAAAAAAAGAAGAGAGCCCAGCCTGAGATTCAGGACAACCACTTTTGAAGACAAAATAAGAGTTTAACCTGTATTTACATATACTTTTCTGTCTTTTGACCTCACAGAACAGAGGATCATAAAATATGCACCACAGAAGTGGAGAGAAAACTTCCCCCTGATCCAAACCATCATGAACACAATAACCATCAGTCAAACCAAAATCTGTCATAACTTGGTTGGTACAATCTCTGTAAATACTACCAAAAAATTGAATGAATTTGCTACACATCTTAATCCTAATTAAACTTTTCTTGAGATGCTCCCAGCCAACTGAATTATAAGCCTTTTACATGTCCTGCAAAACCAGCCAGAGTTCCTGGTTCTTCTCCAAGGCATCTTCAACTACTAAACCGATAGCGAAAATGGGAGACTAAGTAGTTGTACCCTTTAAAACCGAAAAATTGTCCCCACAAAAAACATTAAAAGCACTGCAGACTGCAGAAATCTTATTAGAAAGAACCTTGGAAAGAATCTTACAAGCTGTCTTGAGTAATACAATGGAACATGTATTAGTTAAAACACCCTTTCACTCATAAGGTTTGGGAATCATTGAGACCCAAGCCTTTTTCCAAGGACTAGGTACAGATTCACCAGTCAAACAAGAATTTAAAAGCACCAACAACATGTCCAAAACCAGCTTATCACAATGTTTCAAAAGTTTATTAGATATCCCCAACAAACTAGCAGCTTTGCCATCAGGAAGATCAGAAACTACCCTAAACAATTCATCAAAACTGACTGAATTCATTACACCAGAAAAGGCTTCATCAAAAACATACTCCAATGGATGGTATTGGCAGCACCAATCATTTGAAACACTACCAACTACCCAACATTTTCTGGTCCAACCTTCCATGATTATGTCCACCTTAGACCTAACCAAATCAGGTTCCAAAATCAGTTCATTATCAACAACCAAGTGATCGAGCACCACCTTACAAAACAGACATTTAAACATGCTTCTTATTGTGTGACCCTTATTCACTTTAAAACTCTTCATCCTTTTATCAATAGCAGACCTAATATTTGCGTCTTTAGCACACTGAGATTTAGCAAGCTTTGATGCATGATAGGATTTTCTGACATCTAAAAGAGCAGAACAAACATGACCAAAGTTCATACCAGAAGTTATCATAGACTGAATGACCGAAGCTCTATCACAATCCAAAGAATTCCAACATCTCATAAGAGAATTGAAACACTCAACATCCTTCCCATAAGACACCTTGATAATCTTAGAAACTAAAAGCTCCAACTTGTGAAACCTTGAAAATTCTTTGGTGAAGACCTCATCAAAGCCCCTGAACCACTTTTTTTTGAACACTTTGTTTGCCAAAAGAACCATAATTTTGCGAATAATCTCCCACATAGCATCTAGATCTGAAAACTTTTCTGATGCACAAAACTCATTTGCGAACATTGTGACATTATTTAATGTAGCACACCTAAAATTAACCCATTTATTTTTATTAGCACTCTTGAAATCAAATTTCCATCTGTCCCTGTTCACTTGTTTGCAAAGAGAGTTCAACCATGTATCCAAAAGCCCACCCAAACCCAAAAACACAGAAACAGCCTAATAATCTGTGTCAAAATGCTCACTGACATCCAAAACATTATAATACACTAGCACATTAACCAGATTAAGAGAAATGGCTCCCAACCAAAGAATTAACCAGCCCCAAATCAAGGCATTTTTTAAAACTAGCACACCTACAAGTTCCATCTTTATTAAAATCACCACCAAAAACAACAAAAGAAGACTCATTAACAGCTCTTGTGATAAGAGAATTGATCACATTAGCCTGAGAAAACCAAACTGCCACAGATGCACCAGTGTAGAGTCCCAAAATTGACACTGAAAGTTTGTTTTTGAAAAGCAATTTAATGAATAAGAGCTGACTTGGCATCTCAGAGACTTTATATACATGTCTAGCTAAAGAAGAGTTCATAATAATTACAACACCAGCACTCAGATAACTAGAATCCAGACCAGAAGTAAACACCTGAACACCAACAAATCTGTTGGTTATTCAGGGTTGTATCTTTCCTTTAAGCTTTAACTCCATAACAATAGAAATAAGATTGTTTATGTCCTTGTGCCAACAAATAACATCATTTTGTTTTGCAGAATTGTTCATTCCACAAACATTGTATGTGACAATTTTCCAGATCAGCTCACTTATTAAGAAAGGGTTTGTGAGGACACATTACTTGCTAAAACCAAACTATCGAAGTGAGCAGATAAGCTCAAAACAGATTTGGAGAGTCCTTCCAACATTTTTTCCAACTTAACAACATGAAGAGATGCCGAAAAGTCTACAATCGTAGCAGTTTCATTACTAGTAGCTTCATCCAAACCCACTCTCATTACTGTATCCTCTTCTTGAATCTGAGATGGGGGGGTCACCGGCAGCTAACATCCAGGGCTAGGCTGGAAAACCATCAGTACGAGTAAATTCAACCTTTTAGTCAACTCACTAATCTGACTCATGAGATCAACGAGACTGCTCTCAATACTGACTAAACAAATCTCTAAAACACTACCAACAAGAGGAATAGGTTTATCACTATTGACAGAACCAAGTAAAAGTGGACTACCAGAAAGTGCACAGAAGGAAGATTTGCCAATCACATCCACCCAAGTTTTTCCACCAAAAGCCAAAGGCCTAAAAACAGGCGCAGATTTTTTCTTGTAAATTTTGGCCAATCTAAACTTATCTTGGGCTGAAAGAGAAGCCCTCTTGCTCTTAGGAATAGAGGACATACCAGCTGATTTACAAACCAAACTTGAGTGACTTAGGGAATTGCAAACAGAACATAAAGAGGTGACCAAATACAACTAGTCGAGACCAATGCTTTTTATAACTGGTGTATTGGCCACAGCCTAAGTCATGTTATCTTCAAAACCAAAACACACAGTAGCACATCCTGTGTGAGTATAATTAACAGAGTTGTGTTCAAACAAGCATGTTTTTTCACCCACAAAACCAATGAAATCTTACAAATCATGAGCCATTGTTCCCATAGGAAGAATATAGAGCAACACCCTAAATTTATCCCTAATATCTCATGTCTGTTTATTGATGTCAGCTCTGGCCACATGAATTGCATTTTTACCAATGAGGATTAACTATTCAGCAGCCAACAGATTAGCCTGACTTTGATCTTTCAATTTGATGATTGCCTTTTACCATAAACCCACCCATTGCATTTTGATCATTTTAATTTGTCCAAATACAGACACAGCCTCAATAGAAGTTCTCACAGGAATCTCTTTTAACACAATTGTCTGATTCGTATGGTTGTTTACAGGGCATTTGAGATCAGTGTTTACCACAACACCATGATTATTTGCCAACTTCCCAGCAGCCATCATTGCCTTTTCTGAAGTAAAAGTCACACGAATAATTTCACCAAATTTTGAGGAAGTAGAAACCCCCCCAAAACTATTTACACTTGAAAAAATTTTCCTGATAAAACTCAATTTTTCTTGAGAAGACTTTCCAGTGATGGTCACAAGATTAATATCTAAAGCAAAGAATTTGTGAACAGACATTTGAATGGATGGTTTGATAGGTAAAGGGGGCGGAAGAAGAAAAGAATCATCTAACATGTCATCGTCTGTATTGACAGTATCATAATCAATCACACCCAGAGGCTTCTCTAATACCTTTTTGGTCTTTACACACAAACCTTTTGGCATTTAATTAGAATCTCCTTCCGCAAAAGCACCACTCTCACCATAGTCAACACTGGTTTCTTCAACCAAACACTCCTCTTCCATGTCAATACTCTTAGACTCAGTAATGTCACCTGTCTCAGAACCCCATAAACGAGCACCAGAAGTTTCAGCAGCAACCCTTCTATTATCAATACCCTCTGCCAATACATCTTTCTTCCTCTTTTTCCTCAATGCAACTGTCTTGAAACCACTCTCAGAACCAGAAACTTTAATAGTCTTCTTCATAACAGCAATAACAAGACCAACAGTGGCCTTATAATCAAAGAATGGTTTTGATTTATCATACTGAATGGTAAAAAACTTCTTTCGAAAAAACTTTTGACTCTTTTTTGAGAATTTTGGATGAAAGAAAGAAAGAAGTTTTTTTTTTTATATTTAATTAGTAATTTTTTTATAATAAAGTTTTTTTTAAAAGACAAATTTAAATTAAATTTGATATTAATTTTATTTTTTTTAAGAATTTTAAAGTTTTTTAATAATAGATTAGTTATTAAGTTGGTTTTTTTTATTTTTATTATTAATATTATTATTATATTTTTACAAATAACCAAAAAATCAGTAATTTAAAAAAACAACAATAATTACTTGTATTTACTATTATTATATTAAAATTTTTTGTAATTTTAAATAAGATCTTAGAAAAATTTTTTTTAGTAATAACTAATTTTTTTTTTAATATAAACAGTAATAATAATAACATGTTTTTCAAGATAAATCAAGATTAAATATTGGCTGTATTACTAAATATAATGTTTTTTGATATATTATTATTGGTTTTAAAAGCAAAATAACTTATTAAATTATCTGATTTTAAAGATTAGACTAATTAAATAAAAACTAAATCAATATTTTCTTCTTTGTTTTTTGATATTGTTTCTGATAATGTCTAAGTTATCAAAAATTTTTTAAATAGATAATCTTAATATCTAATACTATATTTAAGATCAAATTATTTTTGGTTAATTTTTTGTTTTATTTGTTGTCTGACTTTGTTAAGCTTAAATTAATTTTAAAAAACATTATTAAGTTGTTTTATATAAATTTTGTTTCTAAGTTTTTTTTAATTAAATTATTAATATTATTATTAATGATTTCTTTTTTTTAATTATATTTAAAATTGCAAAATATTTTGTAATAACTTTTGGTTTTTTTTTGTTATATTTTATAATATTTTTTTTAACATATTTTTTGATAATATTAAAAATGTTTTTAGTGTTTTTAATATTATTATTTTAATAAAATTAAAGTTTATTGGCTTATAGTAATATATTATTGTTAATTTTAAAGACTTTTTTTTTGCTTTTATTACTTTTAATAATTAATTTATATTGATTAAAAAAAATAGTTTTAGAATTTTTTTTTTACTTAATCAAAAGAAAATTATTATTTTAAAAAATATTTTTAAAACCAAATTAATTAATTTTTTTTTCAATTGTACTGTTATTGAAATTAATAATTTGATTTTTTAAGTTAATAGCTATATTTGTTTCATTTTTTGCTTTTTTGATTCTTATTATTATTAATATTTTATTATTGTAATATTTAACTTTATAAATTTTTAAATATTGCTGTTGTTAAAATTACAAATATTATATTTAATAAAAAACTTCTGAATATTATTATTACTATAAATTTTAAAGTTTAAATTATTTATCTGTTAATTATAAAGTATTATTATTATTATTTTTTAAGTTATTTATTAAGTTTATTACTGATTTTAAGTTTTTTTCTTAATTCTTATTAATAAAAAACTTTATGCTAAGATTTTTGTTTTTTTTTGCTGTTTTTGTAACTATTTTTGTTATTAATTCTATAATCAAATTAAGATTAAATTTTTTGAAATTTTAGATCTTAAATTTAACTTTTTTAATTATAATTTTTTTAAATACTTTTTTTGTTTTGTATGTAGAACTTAAATATATAATTTGTGTTATTTAGAATAAAATATCTATTTTTAATAAAACTGTTAATTAACTTTTTGTAAAAATAACTTTGATTAAAACTAAATGCAATTTTAATATTAATTTTATAAAAGAAAATAATTAATTTGCTTAATAATAAACTTTATATTGAATTAATTATTCTTTAGAAATATCAATTTGGTTCTGTTAAATCTAATACATATATAATTAAGTAGTTTTATTAAAAATAATAGTATATTAATTATTATTATTATTTTTTATTAATATTTAATGAGTAAAATCTATACATTGCTTAATACAATATATCATATATAAGTAATTAAAATAAATATGAATTATGTATTTTCTATATATAACCAACTACTTAGACTAATTAAAACAATACTAAGCACTTATATAAACTGAAACCGAATCATCTATACCTGAAAAAAACAAACAAAATTTATGTAGACCAAAACTAATCTAAAAGCTTTAGTAATACCTAATAATTTAACTATACCAGCCAAAAGCACTAAAGAAAGCTCAGCTATTAAAACAGAAACAGACCCATTATATGAAATCAGTCTATTTTTTTCTATAAAAGCCTGGTGTTTAGTACAGGTTAACTAGATTTTATTTTGGAATACAAGGCAAAATTTGTACACAAAGCTCATAATTTTTTGGCCTGTAATTTTAGAATTATTAAAAACAAAAAGAGACTCTTAGTACTAATTATTGAAAACAAAACTCTTATACAGAGCCATACACATTGTAATGTTAAAAACACAGAAAGACAATAATTGCATTATACATGAAAAAAAATGAAAAAAACCAGAAAGCATTCTCTAATAAGCTGTATGAATATTTAATAACCAAATACAAGCAGCACAGTCAAATAAACAAGAAAAAGCATGGTCTAAGACTTTAATATCTTTACAGAACAAACACACCACACTGGGATAACACTTGTTATACAAATACTTATAAACAGCAACAAGGAGCTGGTAATGTAAAGTCTTTATAAAATACATACAAACACTAGCAGTACACCTACTAGTAAAACTAGCAGCCAAGTGGGAATCAAGATGCCATACCAAAGAAGATCTAAACCAATCAACATTTACATGCAAACTGTTTATTACAATCTGAAAACCAAAACCAATCTTCCAATACATATAATGAATAGAATAGAAAACATTATAAACAAAATATCTAGAATTATCAAAAACAATACTATCATTAGCTCTAATATAATACTTTTTAACCTAATAAGAAAGATACTGATCAAAAAAGGAAACAGTCTTTATAAGTACATTAACATGTTTATTGTTAGAAACACTTAAATAATTTTTTACTTTATGTTAACTAACATCCAAATTTTTTTCACAAATAATGTTCACAATGTGATAACATTTAACCCAACACCTGTTTTGAAAGTCTGGATATATTAAACCCAACTCCAATTTGCAAACATCTAAAGCAGTCTGACTGTCTGAAAAAAACTGAATTGAACTAAAAAAAAAGATGTACTTAAGCACAGCAAAATAGTCTGCAACTCTATTATAGTAGAAAACACCAAACCAAAAACCTCAACACCTAAACCAAAATTAATATCCTTAAAAAAAACAGCTGTGTCAGCCCTCATGTTAACAGTTCCCAAACTACACAGAGATCTATTTATATAGACAGAAAAATAACTGGTATCAATATCTAACAAACAATTATAAATAACCCCAAATTTATAAGAACCAAGAATATATGATGAGCCAATATCTTCCAAGAAAGGAAAACAAATAAGAAGAGACACCATATTATTAAGAAAACAAACAAAAAGCTTGAACCAATTGGAAACTAAGCTGCATAAGTCCAATTTTTTCCATTTCTTGAATATCTTTTAATTAAAGACTGTACTAATATGGTTGCAAAATTGGTCCACAAAGACAATTCTATATTGCCAAAGTAAAAAAATACACTTAAAGTACATTGACTTACCAAGAACAAGTGACATAAAAGCACCACTCCAAAAATAAAAAGCATTGGTTATAAGACCACCCAAAGACAGATCATATTCTAGAAAAATATGGACCATACCAGCCAAAAAATTATTTGACGAATTGATATTAATATGAGCTGGAAAAAGCAAAAAGTGGTGTAAATGCCAGCTGAGCACTTGCAGGTTATATAACTCATGTGCAAAAAGATGACTTAAAACTCCATTAGAATTTGCAAAACAAATAATAGAAGCCAACTTACTTCCTACTTAAATCTGTTCAAAAAATTTTAAACCATATAAAAAGAAATAATATATTATATCATTGAAAAAATCAAGTGGCAAACCAGATTTGGATTTTAAGTTTTTGCAAATCAGAGTATTTTATTTATTACACACACCAATAAGAATGAAACTAAGTTGAGTCCTATAGCTAATAATAGGATGAAAGACTGCCAACACCAGATACAAAAACTGTTTATCAGAAATTGTTTTCTTTAAAACAAGATTGGCAAAAAACTGGATATCTAAATGTGTCTTAGGCAAGTTAGGCTTCAACAAACCCTCAAAAAATAAAAAAATGCCTAAATAGCAATGAAATTCTTCTTTTTTGGCAATAAAAATAGACATGCTATTGATAGACAAAGACAGACTTGTAACTTTGCAGTTAATAAAAATAATTACTGTCTTATTATTATTTATAAAAATGTCATTAATCCTAAAAAAATCACTAGCAATACTGAGAATATGCTGTATGATAGTCTAACTATTACCAACTCAGATTGTATTATCAACAAATACACCAGTAGCAAGAAAAGAAGTCAGCCCAGCCTAAGATTCTGCACAGCCAGTTTTGGCAACATAATGAGAATTCAACCTATAACCACACACACTCTTCTGTCTCTTAACTTTACACAAAAGTAGATCATAAAATATGTGCCAAAAAAGAGATAAGAAAACTTCTTTCTGATCTAACCTATTATAAATTTAATAATCACTAGTCAAACCAAAATTAGTCATAACTCTGTTAATTCAATTATTGTAAATACAACCAAAAAGTCTAATGAATTTGCCATAAATCTTAATTTTAATCAAATTTTTCTTAAAATGTTTCTCTTTAACAAAATTATAAGTCTTATACATGTTCTGTAAAACCAGCCACAGTTTATAATTTTTTTCTAAGACATTTTTTATCACCAAACCAATAGCAAAAATAGAGAATTGTGTTGTTGTACTTTTTAGAACAGAAAAATTATCTCTATAGAGAACATTAAAAGAGCTACAAGCCAAAAAAATCCTGTCTGAAAAAATTTTGGAAAGAATTTTATAAGCTGTCTTAATTAAGACAATAGGTCAAATATTTATAAAAACGCTTTTCCACTTATATGGTTTGAGAATCATTGAGACCCAAGTCTCTTTCCAAGAACCAGGCACCAACTCACAAGTTAAACAAGAGTTCAAAAGCACCAAAAACATATCCAATACAGACTTGTCACAATGTTTTTACAATTTATTGAGATATTAAAGAAACCAGCAGCCTTTTTATCAGACAAAACAGAAATCACATCAAACATTTCATTAAAATTAATTATACACATTACATTTGAAAAAGCATTATCAAAAATATAATCCAAAAGTCAATATTAACAAAACCAATTATCAAAGAGATCAGAAATCACGACATGCTTTTGAGGCCAGTTTTCCATAATTACATCTACTTTAGCCTTAATCTAAATAGACTTCAGAATCAGTTCATTATTAATAATCAAATAGTTTAATACCACTCTGCAAAAAAAACACTTCAATACACTTCTAATAGTACAACTCTTGTTCAGTTTAAAATTTACTATCTTTTTATTAATTACTAATCTAATCCAAAATTCCTTAGCATGTTTTGATTTTATCATTTTAGAAGAGTGATAAGACTTCCTAATCCTAGCCAAAGCAGATTTAATAACATTAAAATGAGACTCCAAAAAGAAAAAAAACTTTACCACAGAGACATTAACAGCATTTAAACTACTACACATATTTAACAATAATACAAATTCATTATAAAACAGCTGACAAGAGACTCTAACAATTTTAGATACCAAAAGTTCTAGCTTGTAAAATCTGAATGATTCCTTAATATAAATACTATCATATTCTTTAAACTATTTTTTCCTAAAAATCCCTTTAGCCAACAAATATATTGTTTTGCAAACAGCATTTCTTATTGTGTTCAAATTTGAGAGTTCTTTAAACACACAAAATTTATCAAAAAACATAACCATATTTGCAGTCATAGTATTCTTAAACTTGGCCCATTTGGTATTACTAACACTTTTAAAATTGAATTTCCAATAATTTTTGTTTGTTTGTTTACAAAAAAAGTGCAATTGTGTGTTTAATAATTTACTCAAACCTACTGACACAAAAACAGCCTTATGATTAGTATTAAAATGTTTACCAATGGACAAAACATCATGACATACTATTGTATTAACCAAGTTTAAAAAAACAAACAAATAATTATTTGTTTTTTTGGCACTTCTCAAATTCTTCTATGTATAACTTTTTTCAACCAAACTCTCTAACAAAAAATTGGCCAAACCCAAACCATGACATTTCTTGAAATTAGTACACTTGTGTAAATCATCTTCATTAAAATTGCCATCCAAAATGACAAAAAAAGATTCATTAATAGCTTTAGCTATTAAAAAATTGATTTTATCAGCTTGAAAAAAACAAACAACCATGGAAATTTCAGCATAAAATCTTAAAATCAAAACAGAAAATTTATTTTTGAAAAGAAGCTTGACAGAAAGAAGCCAATCAAATATCTCTAAAATCTTATATACATACTTAGTCAAAGAAGTATTTCTAACAATTACGACATCAGAATTCAAATAACCAGAGTTCAAACCAGAAGTGAAAACTCAAATACCATCAAATTTGTTAATGATTTATGGACAAACTTTCTCTTTCAGTTTTATTTCTGTGAAAATTAAAATTAAATTGTTTATATTCTTGTGCTATTAAATAATATCTGCTTGCTTAGCAGGATTGTTAATGCTTCTTATATTACATATAGCCACTTTTTAGACAAAATTAATCATTAAAAAGGATGAACAACAGGCACCAAACCAGTATTGTCTACTTTAGTTATTAGGCCCATAACAGTAACTGAGAGATTATTCAAAGTTACTTCCAATTTCGAAATTACAGATTGATTAAAAACCACCACTCTCACTACAGTTTTACTACTAATAGCTATACTTGAACTCTTATTTATTACTATATTTGCCCCTTGATTCTGTGATAAAAGCATTACTAATAACTAACATCTAAGACTAAGCTAAGAAACTATTGGCTCAGGTGTGTCCAACCTCTTAACCAGCTTATTAACATGCTTTGCAAGACTGATAAGACTGTGCTTAAGAATAGTAAACCTATTATTCAATTCTATAGACATTAGCAAAATAAGTTTTATCTTTAAAGAAGAACCAAAACTTGACAAACTATTACTAACAAGGAAAAAAAAAAAAAAAACCTACTAACAACTTTTATCCAAAAGATGTCACCAAAAAAAACAGGATAAGCTATTGGCACTAAGCATTTGGAATAAATAGATGCCAGCCTGCTTTTATTTGCTTTTGATAACACTTTATAAAATATACCACCAAGAGAACTTTTTCATCAAAGACACAGTCCAATAATGTATGACCAAATTTCTCACATTTGGTACACTTGGCAAGACTTAGACAGGACCAATGCAGGTTGACATTTTTTAATACTAACATGGTTTCTAAAACAACATCTAATAATTGAGCAGAGTCAAAACAAATGACAGCACATCTGGCCCAGGCATATAAGATTAGATGATGATCAATAAAGTATGTTTTTCTATCCACAAAGCCAATAAAGTCTCAAATATTATGGGCATTAGTTTCTACAGGCAATATATAAAGCAGTGCTCTATGATGATCCCTAACATCCCATAATTCTTTGTCTGAATCCACTCTAGCAACATACACAGTATCTTTTCCAATTAAGATGAGCCATTTTATAGTGACCAAATTAGTATAATCCAATTGCTCAAACTTAACTACAGCCTTTTGCCAAAGTTTTATCAACTGCATTTTAATTGACTTAATAACACCAAATTCGGACAATGCAGTATATACAGCCTCAGTCAACATTCCAACTGGAATTTTTTTTACCACCATAATCTGATCTAAATAACCAGCAGATTTTTTGAAATTGGTGTTTATTGTGATCTTCATATTCTTTGTCATATTAGATACTTAAACCAAGCTAAATTTGAAAATAAATGTTGCTCTAATAATTCCAGCAAATTTTGAAGAAGTAAAAATCTCTCCAAAACTATTAATTTTTGAAAATAATTTCTTAATTACTATCAGCTTTTCTTAAGAGGATTTTTTAATTACTTTATTTAGGCCAATATTTAAAGCAAATAATTTCTTAACAGAAATATTGAACAAATTTTTCAAAAGAAAAAGAAGTATTAGGGAAGCATTTAACAGAACATCTTCATCATTTTTACTTAAGAAATTGATTTTTTCCAGTGGTTTTTCCAATGTTTTTTTGGTCTGTACTCTTGAACTTTTAGGTGTTTAATCTGAATTTTTTCTAGTGGAAGTACTATTTTCACTATAGTCAAAGCTGGTTTTCTCAACCATACACTCTTTTTTTATGTCAACATTTTCAGATTCAGTAGTATCACCAGTTTTAGAACTTCATAAATAACCACTTAATTCCTTAGTAGAAATTTTTTTATTATTAATATCATCTTTTAAAGCACCACTTTTTTTTTTTTCTAAACACAATAGGCTTGACACCAAAACCAAAACCAGAATTCTTTAGAGTCTTTTTCATGAAAGCAATACTAGAACCAACAGTGGCTTCATAATCAAGCAAAAACAATTTGGATTTATTGTATTGAATAGTAAAAAACTTTTGACTTTTTTTTGGGAATTTGGAACAAAAAAAAGAAAGAAGTTTTTTTTTTATATTATTATATGTAAAATATTTTTTTAAAGTAGATTTTCTTTTATAATTTTAATAAAATATTGTTTTAATTGGTTCAAGTAACTGATTACATGTAAAAAATACATAATTTATGCTTAGTTTAAACTATTTAATTTAATATATTGTACTAAATTATATTTAAATTTTATTTATTAAATTAATAAAAAAAATTATAATATTAAGAATTATTTAATAAAAGACACAAAAATAAGCATAAAATTAATTTACTAAATATTAGATTACTTATTAAAATGATAAAAAACATCAAAATAAATTAATTATTATGTCAAAAATTTAAATACCAAGTATTACTAATTGTTATTAATTGAATTTTTAACTATTATACAAAAAATTCAAATATTAAAATTTTTAAATTTACCAAAATCTTTAAATTATATTATTATTTAATAATATTAATTTACAAATTAATATACTATATAATTACTTATAATATTAATAAATTATATAATATATAAGATAAAAAATTATTATTATTTAATAAATACAGTTCAACTATTATTTAGTATATAAAAACAAACTAAGTGGTCCTAACTAAATATAATTTATATACTTATTATATATAATTGGCCATTCAAATCAATTAAATTTATATATATACTTATATTAATTTCTAAATTATTATTTAAACTTGAAAAAAACAAACAACTTTTGTACAATCTAAAACTAATAGCAAAAAACTTGACAATATTAAGTAAACAAATTATTTTTATTAATAAAAAACTATATAAACTATTATATATCTTAAGCAATATCTTTATATTATTAATTAAACCACTTTTTTCTATATTTATTCTGTATTTTAATTTAAATTTTTACAACTTATTATAATATTTTTCAACTAAACAGTAAACAAAATCAGCTATTATTAATATTGTTTTCTTTTTATTATTAAATAATAATATTATTTTATCAATTTAATTCCTAAAAACAAACTTTTTACATAAGATTTTATAAATATTAATGTTTAATACTTCCAAAAAAAAAGTATACAGCACTAAAAATAACAATAAAAAACAAAACTTTATTAAAAATTTTTATAATTTAGTATAATTTAACACAATTGTAAAGTACATAAAAGCATTTTTTGAACAAATAAAAGCATAATTAGGCAGCTTAATATTACTACAAAACAAGTATAATATATTGTTACAGTTAAAATTTATACTTCTTATTAATTATTATATGTATTAGCCACTGATGTCATATAATTAGCCACTCTATTTTTAGAAAATAATTATTAACCTAACCATTGATCTGATTATTGACCTAGTTATTAACCTGATCATTGATCACTTTTGATAGCTATATAAGTGATGAATCTCTTAACTGTAAAAAAGCATGTAGAAATCAAAAAAAAGAAATAAAATAAAATAATAGTTTCATCTCAATCCTTCTTTTATTACTAATTTTTTTTTCCTTACTTTCAAGTATCTGAACATCTTGAGATAAAAAATTACTTATTGGCATTTACTTACTTTTTTTCTGACTTGTATACTTGTAATATTTGAAGATTATTAAATAAAGTGTGATTGAAGAGTATATTTAATACCTAATATTGAATTCTAAAAGTGCTAACATAAGGCATAGAATTATACTAGGCATAACATTTGTTGACAGTATGGACTATCTCTTTATTTTTAGATTCCCTAGTTATCTTTAAAAAAGTACAGTGACTGAAATATTTTATAAAACTAATCTTGCACATTGAATCTATACTCATTTAATTTGCTCTTTAAAGTTGAATTCTCTTTAATTTCTTTCATTACTCTACAATTCTGTTTTCCCTTGCTATCCATTAGTTTGTTACTCTAACCCATAACATAAAAGTGGTGCTCTTTATGAAGTTGTCAAAAATTCACTTTGTTTTCTATTGTATGAGTGATTATTCATATCTGTTACAACAATCAGAAAAACACTTTGAAGCACACAACAAAAATAATTTAGACTTTATTGAACTCAATCCTTTGTCTTTTTGCTTAATTTGCTTTCCCATTGAAAAACAATTTAACAGACAATTCCAAAACTTTTGAAACTGGTTTCTAAACGAGCATTTAGCTGAAATCTACACAGCTTATACAACTTATTACCTTAATTAAGCTTATTTTGAAGACAACTTTGAAGAAAGAAACAACAGCATTAATCAGCTTTTATATTCCACAATCTTTAAACAACAGTTCCTTAATTTCGAATATCTGAATCATCAAATCCATACTTGAATTGCTGTATATTAATCAACTAAAACTCCTCTTGAAACAAAAGAAAAAAGTTATCAAACTGCTCTTGTTTTTTATCTCTTTTTAAGTGAATTAAATTACTCTACTCAAACAGTAATTCTTAAACCAATGGCTAATGATTCTATACAACAAAATATTCTGATTGCCCTCCAAGACATACAAACTGTTTTGGAAAAAAAAACAACACTCTATTATCTTTGTTTAGAGATGATGCACAAAATCCAATTAAATAATTAAATAACTTTGAAAAAACTGTTACAGCCAACCAATATAATAATGAATATAAGTTTTAAATCATTGGTGGCTACTTTCAAGACTCTTCTGCTACTTGGTTCTTACAAGAAACCAATACCAATGCTTAGCAAAGAATCATTAAATGGACACTGGCAAATGCTGGAGAAGATAACACCTCTTTTACTACCTGGTTTGAAATAAAATTTAGAACTCCTATTTTGATATCCAAATGGCATATGAAATTAGAAAGAAGAATTCAAGATTTTGGTGAAATTGTAACTGAGTATGCCAAAACAATCAAAAAATTAATCAAGAGAATAGATTCTGGAAGAAACTGGACAGAAGAACAAAAGATTCATTCCTTTACAAAAGAATTGAGAACAAATCTGTCCTATGCTCTTTGGCCCTTTCTGGTCCTGAAAAACAATCTCACAATAGACATGGCCATTGAACTTGTCCAATAAATTGAAGACAACCAAAAGATGCACTTAAGATTTACACTTCTAGTTTTTGCTTCTGCTTCTGTTATGGCTCCTGCTTCCCAAATGGCTATCTCTTTTGCTGCCCAAACTCAAAACCCAAATAAACAATTAATAGATAGACTCACAGCTAATTTTGCCCAGTTACTGGAACTTTTAGTCTAAACAGTCAGAGAGAATCAACAAATCCAAAGATCTAAATTTGAACCCTGTTTTAATCAACTCCAGCAACTCTCTTATTAAAGACAACAAAATCATGGCCCACTTGTGTGTTATTATTGTAGATTAACTGGACATTTCTCCAAAGATTGTAACAATCTTCTTTTGCCTCCTTCAGCTTCTAGAAACAATGACAATCAAAACAACAGAACCATCAACAACAATGTTTTCAACTAAAAATCCAATCATGCCAACATTAATTTCTTTGAAGAGAATCTCTTAATTGAAATTACTGTTTATTAGTCTTTAAACTAGTAGATACACCTCCAAAGAGTAAAAGTGCAAGCCAACAAGAAAAAAACCTCTTTTATGCTTTTAATCTAACTAATAATGACCATGACATAGATGAACTAACAATCAACACTTTTGAATTAACAAAAAAGAAGAAAAAAGCCAAGATTGATTTCGTTATAGATCCAAAAAAAGCCTCCACATTAACTGCTGATAATAATAAGCCACCAAAGGCTAAAGTTTTCAAAAATTCTCTAAAGTTGGAACTTTCAGAGATTGTACAAAAATCTGGACCCTATTCTGTTGTCAAAGATCTTATGAAAATGTCTGTTCACATTACTTTTGGCCAGTTAATGACCCATTTCCAATTCAGAAAAGATCTTTGCAAATCTTTGATTCTCAAGAAAAAGACACTAAAGACTAACAAATGCGCATGCCAAGCTGGACTTGCTGACAACAGCAATATTACTCCTCTCATTTGTAAAACCCAAGTGGCTGGTTACTTTATTAATCTAATTCTGAATAGTGGATTATCTGTTAGTGTCATTACCAAACACTTTTTAGAAGCAATTAGCAGAAAGATTGATGAACCATCTACAAGACCAATAACTAATATACATAATGACAAAAAGAAAAATCTGGGCATAGCCAAAGCTGTTCTTGTCCAAATCAATGATATTAACATTGAAACTAACATAAAAATATTTGAAGCAAAAGAATACACCATAATAGTTGGTAATAAATGACTCAAAAAAACAAAAGTCTTGCTTGATTATAAACTCTGTAAACTGATCATCAAATGTAGTGAGAAACTTATCATGATTAAATGCTGCCATTAGACAACTCCTCCAGTACCTAAACAAAAACAAGAAGAAGAACAATCAAATAAATCAGATAATGATGAGAGTAATAAAAAAAGATCAAGAAAAACAAAAAAAAACTGCTGAACTTGCTTATACTATCTTCACCAGCAACAGTAAGTCACTAAACAATATTAAAGCTGACAAAAAAGAAATCATGGTAAATGGCAAGCTGATCTGCTGGTCTTATTATGATATTCTCAAAAGAATCTTTGATAAAAAACCTGGCAAGAAAGCAAAATACAGTTATTGGTGACATGATCCTTGTATCAGGTGCTAGTGCAATAAACCTTTATATTCTCTTAGTGATAAATACAAATCCTGCTTAATCTATTACAAAGATTGGAAGCCAATTAGTTTGATATTCAGAGAAGAACTAAAAGAAGTACAAAAGTTTTTTGAGAGTAAACCACCTGAAATCCAATTACTAGCTGTAGAACAAAGAGAACCTTCTCCTGAAGAAAAAAAAATAGACATTAAAAATCTGTTGGCTAGAAATAGCCCAGTTATTTCAAAAAAAAGTAATACCCCTGGACAAACCCATGTAATACAACATACTATTACCACAAAAGAAACTTGTCCCATCTATTTAAAGCCTTATCAATCTAATTAACACAATGATGAGTTTATTAAGAAAGAGATAAATCAGATAAAAGATCTCAAATTCATACAAAAAACCAAGAGTAAATGGGCTTTTCTAATTGTAGTGGTATTCAAAAAAGATGGAACCTTATGCTTTTGTGTTGACTACTGCCAATTAAATGTCATCATTATAAGAGATATGTACTTACTCCCCAAAATTGATGCAATATTAAATAAATTTAATAGTGCTGCTTTTTTCTCAACTATTAATCTAACTGCTGGATTCTGGCAAGCAGAAATGGATCCAGAAAGCAAAAAGAAAACTGTCTTCATTACCAAGTATGGCACTTATGAATTTACAGTCATGCTTTTTGGTCTCATCAATGCTCCTCTCACCTTTCAACGCCTAATAGACAAAGTATTTAAATCAGTAAAAAAAAACTTTGTTCTGGTCTACTTAGATGACATAATAATCTATTCAAAAACCTAAAATCAATATCTTAAACATTTACAGAAGATTTTTGACCTGCTTAGAAATGCTGGGCTTAAGATCAATTCAATCAAATTTTTCTTTGGATGCCAATCCACTCAGTTCCTTGGTCATTTTATTACAAAAGATGAAATTTTCCTTGATCCAGCTAAAGTTAAAAAAGTTCAAAATATTAGACAACCAATAAATATTCCTGAACTATGCTCTTTTCTTGGTTTGGCCTCTTACTATTGTAAATTTATCAAAAATTTCTCCAAAATTGCCTTTTCTCTTAATCAGCTATTCAAAAAAAATGTCAATTATTACTGGAGCACTCATCAACAAAAAGCTTTTGAAATTCTGAAGAAAAAACTTGTTACTGAACCAATTCTCAAGCAACCTAATCTAAACCAACTTTTTATCCTCCACACTGATGTATCTGGCTATGGACTTGGTGTTGTCTTTTTACAGAAAGATGAAAATAGCAGAGAACATGTCATAGTATATATTAGTAGATTCCTTATACCAACAGAAAAAAACTATTCAGTTACTAAACAAGAATGTTTAATAGTAGTATGGGCTACTAATTACTGAGATCAATATTTTTTTGGTGCAAAATTCTTAGTGGTAACAGATCATCAAGCCTTGGTTTGGCTGCATAATAAAAAGAAATTGAAACATAAACAAATAACTCACTGGATACTCCACTTGGATAAATTTGATTATAATATTCAACATCACAAAAAAGCAAATCATCAAAACACTAATGCTTTTTCTAAACTTACCATTCAGTAATAGTACAACCTCTCAAACCAAACCAACTTAATTATTAGTAACTCTTTCACAAACAAACATGATAATAGACTTGGACAACTATTCTGCCTTAATAAAATTTTTGGGTAAAGAACAATACCCATTAGAATACACTCGACAGCAAAGAAAACATTTGCACAAACAATCAAATTTCTATTTAATTTGCTAGAACCAGTTATATAAAAGAAATAAAAAAGATTCTGATCACTCTCAAAGAGTCTTTAGATTTGAAGAAAAAAAAATTGTAATATACAACATGTACACTAACTCATTAGCTGAACACTTTGGAAAAACAAAGACAATTCAGAAAACTTTAATTCACTATTATTGGCCTACTTTGAGAAAAAACATTGCTGAATTTATCAAAACCTGTAATCTTTGCCAAAAAAAGAGGTAAACCCAATCACAAAGAAGATATTCATCTAATCTTTGTTGATTAACCATTTGACAGAATTGGTATAGATATTGTTGGATCTTTAACAATAATTTCTGATGATAACAGATACATTATTATAGCTACCAACTATTTTACAAAGTGGGTAGAAGCAAGAGTCACTCTTGACCAAACAGCAGTCTCAATAGCCAATTTCATTTATAAAGATATTATTTGTCATTATGGCTGCTCCAAAGAACTTTTATCTGATAGAAAAAGAGCTTTTCTTAGTATACTGGTTAAAAAACTTTGTAGAAAAATAGAAATACATCATAAACTTTTTTCTTCTTATTACCCCTAAACAAATAGCCTAGTGAAATGTTTCAATAGAACACTATGTAAAACTTTAACCAAAATCAGTAAAGAAATAAACTTATAAGACAAAGTACTGTCTTCAGCTTTGTTTGCTTATAGAACTGTAAATTATGACATAACAAGTTATAAATCTTTTTATCTGCTTTATGGATGCATGACAATATCATCAATAGAAACTGACATTAAAATAATACCCTTTGAAGAGATCACAATAGAAAATTACAAAGACATTTTACAAAAAAGAGTTGGTATCATTCTTGACCCCTTGGTAGAAGCACAAATAATTGTTTTTAAAAAAATAAAACAGTTCCAAGAAAAGCTTAAGAAAAAAAACCTATAAAATACTTTCTTTAAGTGTTGGTGACTTGGTATTAGAATACTATTTGGACAAAAACAATATTTATGGTGATAAATTTTCTAACTGATAGAAAGAACTCTTTATAGTCAACAAAGTTTTGAACAATGATTTTTATATTCTTCAAGATCAATCTGGAACAATTTTTAGTGATCATTTTGTTCATAGTACATGACTCAAAAAATATCATAAACGACCTGATTGGTTGTCTGTTGTAATAATACCAACCCAAATAATCAGCAAAAATTAAGTATAAATAAATGCACTATTTCCAAAACAGAGGTATTTTTAATTAACATGAACAATTATTTTCTGGATCAAAACATTTAAAATGTCTTTTATACTCTCTATAAGTATTGAATCAAAAACTATCCAAATGCTACTCTGACTATTAGAAAACAAACTACCATAACAAGTAACAGTGAAACACATACTGTTATTAGACCAAAGAAAACCACTACCAGAAAAGAAAGAATTGGTAGTAAAATGGATAAATATCTGTTAAAAAATATAACAGCAGCTATACTCTCACCTTCTAGCACAATTGGAAAAACAATCCAAGAAATCTTGCTCATAAACAAAAATTTGTTATATAAAAGACAATTAGAACTTTATAGTTGTCTTGGAAAAATTATAGAGGATATGAAACTCATGAAAAAAACAACTTTAAAGATACAGACAGAAATTTTGAGCATTATATGGTTAGATGTTCTAAGAGTTTTAACTATTGCTAAAAGAGCCAAAACTCTAATACAAAGATTTGGTCTCTTGAATACAAAACTCATTTCAAGTATTATATACCCTATCCACAAAAGACTTTAACAAACTAGTTAGCTTTGAGTTAGATAAAACTCTTTAAATAGATTACACTATGAATAACTTGATTTCACCAGAGCTCAATCTTTTTGAAGAGAATAATATTATAGTTGAAATCTATACTTCTTATTAATTATCACATGTATTAGCCACTAATGTTATATAATTAGCCACTCTATTTTTAGAAAGTGATTATTGATCTGATTATTGACCTGATTAATGACCTGATCATTAATCTGATCATTGACCTAGTTTTTGACTTAATCATTGACTACTTTTAATAACTATATAAGTGATAAATCTCTTAGCTGTAGAAAAACATATAGAAATAAAAAAAAAGAAATAAAATAAAATAACAACTTCATTTCAATCCTTCTCTTATTGCTAATTTTTTTTTCTTTATCTTTAAGTATCTGAACATTTTGGGATAAAAGATTACTTGTTGGCATTTACCTACTCTTTTTCTAACTTGTATAATTGTAGCATTTGAAGATTATTAAATAAAGCATGACTGAAGAGTACATCTGATACCTGATATTAAATTCTAAGAGTACTAATGTGAGGCATAAAATTATACTAGGCATGATTATTTGTTAACAATACAAACTATTCTTCTATCTTCAGATTCCCTGGTTATCTTTAGAAAAGTACAACAACTGAGATATTTTATAAAACTGATCTTGCACATTGAATCCATATTCATTCAATTCATTCTTTGAAGTTGAATTCTCTTTGATTCTTTTTATCATCCTACAATTCTGTTCTCTCTTGCTATCTGTTAGCTTGTTACTTCAACTCATAACAATATCTAAATAATTTTTGTTATAAAGTTTTTTTCTAATCACAATTAGCAGTTTTTTATAAACTGTTTTCATTAAATATATATAAAAAACTGCCAAGACTTTGTTGATAAATTCAAAAAGCATATAAGAGTTCAAATACCAAACCAAAGCAATATAATATCAATTTATGTTCTGAATAAATAAGTCAAGTAAAATTTCCATACTTGAACTTATTTTTCATTAGACATAACAAATTGTTTAATAAATATTATAAACAAAGTAATATTTATTATTTAACACAATCAAATCATTTGTCATAATAAATTTTTCATGAATACCAGTAAGAAAAATTACACAAAACTGTATTATATTATATACAAAAGCATTAATTTATTTATTATTAGTATTTCTCAAATAGCTTTTGATTTTTATTTAAGTCACAAAAATGTTTTTTGATCTGATTAAATTAGCCACATGCTATTTTTCTATTTAGTATTTGCTTTAGAAATTAGATGCATAAAGTTTGAGTTCTAAAATACATATATTTATAAAAATTTGGCTGTTTATATGCAAATACACCAAAAAAAAAGAATATATTTTAATGCTAAAATAATAGTCTATAACTTTAATATTATTAATAATAACAACTTAAAAATCTTAATACTTATATTCATTTCAATATCAAAAAAATAAGTTATTGTTTTATCTAACATTTTTGCAATATCCAAGTTTCTTAACAAATCATTAGTATATATATTAATCATTTTTATTTATAATTTATATAAATATTCCCAAACATTTAAAAACTCTTTTAAATTACAAAAATTTGAACAACCAGAATTGAAAATACTTTTATTAAATTTAATAAGAAGACTGTTTATATAAATTAAAGTTTTTGCAAATCACAATAGTACTAAATTTTTTGAACTTAATCTTTTTTAATAGTAAAATGTTTTCTAATTCACAACTAAATCATGTTTGTTTAATAATTTATTACCAAAAACAATATTCAATTGCTTTAAAAATTGAATTATATTAAAATAATAAGAGTTTTTTAATATTTTAGACATTAAAAAGCAATCAAAAAAATAAAATACATTAGACAAATTATTTGGCAGGAAAATTTTATTATCCAAAAAAATTCTTACTATGTCTGCCAAAAAATTATTTACAGAACTAACTCTTAATCTAACTAGAAATTGCAATAGGTTTTTTGGTTTTGTAATTTGTAAATTCAAAAAGTAGATTCAAACAAATAACTAAGAATTTTTGCTGTATTAAAAAATCCAATTATTGAAGCCACTTTGCTTTCCATTTGTACTTGCTTAAAAAATATTAATTCATATAGAAATAGATAATATAAAGTCTTGTTAAGAAAATTTTTAGCAAATTAGTCTTAAATTTGAGCTTTTTCCTACTTATAACATCCTATTTTTAACACATATTTTTAAACACAAAACTAAATTACATTTAATAATTAATTATAAGCTACAAAACTATTTAAACCAAATAAAAAAATTGTTTATCTAACAAAATTTTTTTAAACATTATATTTAAAAAAATCTGATGTTCAAATAAATATATTCTATATTAATAAAAAAACTCTTAAGTATCTGTAAAATTTTTTATACTTGGCAATAAAAATTGACTGGCTATTAATATATAACAAAGCATTTTTAATTTTCTGGTTAATAGAAATTACAACTATTTTGTTATTGTTAACAAAAATATTATTAATCTTAAAAAATTAATTAGTTATGTCTAAAATATATTATGTTGAAGCCTAATTATATTTTACTCAAATTGTATTATTAACAAAAGCATCTGTTACAAAAAAAGAAGTTTTTTCTCTACTAATCTTCATCTTATTTATCTTTGCTATAAAATTAGTATTAATTTAATATTTGCATAAATGTTCATGTTTTTTTATTTTATACAATAAGAAATCATAAAAAACTTTCTAAAGAAGTAGTAAGAAAATTTTATTTTAATTTAGCTTATTAACTTTGTAACTATTTAAAAGACCAAAAATTGTTATTATTCTGTTAACTTTGTTCTTGTATATGTTATTAAAAAATTTAATAAACTTGTTACATATCTTGATATATTTTAAACTAGTTTTCAAATAATGTTATCTAATAGAATCAAATGTTTGTACATGTTTTGCAAAACCAACTAAAGCTTCTAATTTTTTTTTAAAGCATTTTCTACAATTAAACCAACAACAAACACTAGAAATTAAATTAAAATACTCTTTAAGACTGAAAAATTATTATGTTAAACTTATTATAAGCAAATAAAATATAATCTAACAGAATCTTAAACAAAATTTTCTTAATTGTCTTAATTAATATATAGATTATGTATTTATTAGAATATTATTTCAATTATATGACTTGAAAATTATTAAAATTTACATATGCTTTTGAAAAACTGAAATATTTTTAAGAATTAAACAAGTGTTTATCAGATTCAAAAAGCATCTTAATACTATATTATTATAATACTTTCAAATTTTATTAAATATATCAAACAGACTAGTAGCTTTGTTATTAAACAGACCACAAATTATTAGAATTAATTTTTCTATGTTGATTATACTTATTACACCAAAAAAAAATTTTATCTATGTAAGTTAAGAGTACATATTGACAAGTCCATAAATTAGACAAAATTAAAGACACTTTATGTTTTTTTGTTTAATTTTTTATGATTTTATCAATCTTAAGTTTTACTTTATTCAGCTTTAAAACCACTTTTTTTTAATTATTAAATGATTTAAAACCACTTTTTAAAACAATTATTCTAAAATATTTTTTATTATATTTTTTTTATCAAAACTAAAACTTTTTATATGTTTTTCAATTGTTTTTTCAATAAATGCATTTTGATTACTTTAAACTTACAGTATTTAGACTTTTAATAACTTTTTTTAATTTTTAATAAGTATTTAATCACATCCATAAAACTTATATTATTGTAAACTAAGTTGGTAAATTTGAAAGTTTTTATTTTATCAATAAATAACCAAACTTTAACAAAATAATCAAATTTTAATCTGTTGTCTAAACTTAGCATTCTAACTATTTTAGCAACCAATAATTTTAACTTGTAAAATTTTGAAAACTATTTGTTTTTTAAGCAATCAAAATTATTAAACTAATGCTTAAAAAACATTTTATTAGCTATATCTACTACTATCTTATTTAAGATCTTTTATATTGTACTTAAATTCTTAAAATTTTTAATATTCACAAATTCAATCTGTACTATTAACAAAATATTCTTTAAAACATGTTTATTTTGAACTTTTAACAATTTTTATTAGCTTATTTGCAAATATTGTTTAAATAAACATTCAACAGACCTTTTAAACCAACCAAAATCAAAACTGTCTTGTAATTGATATTAAAAAAGTCAGATATAAAACCAATTTCATGATTTGTAATCGTTTATAACAAATTTTTACTTACAAAAATGTAATCAATAATTTTTTTAATTTTTTTAAAATTGTTTTAAATAAAAGTTTTAGCCAAAAAATATTTATTAAAAAAATTAACTAAATCTATATTTGAACATTTTCTGAAATTTGCACTCTTTTTAAAATTATTTTTATTAAAATTATTATTTAAGATCATAAATAAACTAAAATTAACTGCTTTAAAAATAAAAAAATTAATATTAAAAGTCTATTTAAACCTAATTCCAGCCAATACTTCAGTATACAAACCCAAAACTATGATTAATAGTTTATTTTTAAACAAAAAATAAACTAAAATCATTTTACCAGAAATTTTTTCTACTTTTGTAATGTATTAAACAAAAAAATGTTCATAATAATAGTTATACTAGCACTAAAAAAACTGTTTTTCAAACTTAATATAAAAATTCAAACTCCATTAAATTTGTTTATAATCTATAATTTAAATCTTAATTTTAATTCTATTATAATAGATATCATGTTTTTAGAATTTACATACCAATAAACAATGTTTTTTTGTTTGACTAAATTGTTATTTTTTTTAACATTATACATAGCAATTTTTTAAGTAAGACTAGTTATTAAGAAAAATAAAAGTCTAAACTCAAACCAAAATTGTTTATTTTGGTCAAAAAACTCAAAACCATATTTAATAAGTTTTTTATATTATCTTTTAATCTTAAAAAACTCAATAAATCTAAAAACACTATTCTTGTAACAATTTTATTATTAGTGATTACATCTAAATTCTTACTTATTACTATATCTGCTTCTTAATTTTGTAAAAAAAAGGTTACTAACAGTTAATATCTAGGAAATTATTGGTTTAAATATATTCAATCTCTTAGTTAACTTACCAATTTGCTTTGTAAAACTAACAAAACCATGCTTAAGAACAGCAAATTTATTATTTATTTCCAATATAACTGGTAAAAAAGACTTTATTTTTATAAAAAATCCAATTTTTGAAAACTTATTTAACTAAGAAAAAAAAAAATAAGAAATTACCAACAATCTTTATCTAAAAAACTTTACAAAAAAAACTAAACAACCAATAAAGGCTAAATATTTAGCATAAATAAAAACAAGTCTTTTTTTATTCACTTTTAAAAAAATTTTACAAAAAAAACTACTTAAAAAAACTTTTCCACTAATAATACAATTAATTAATATATAATCTAATTTTTTATACTTTGTACATTTGGCCATATTTATATAAAACCAATACAGATTAGCATTTTTTATTACAGATATAATTCTTATAATAGTATCTAACAAAACATTAAATCAAAATACATTATAGTACATTTGGCTTGAACATATATAATTGAATAATAATTAATAATACAAGTTTTTCTATTAACCAATTTAATAAAATTCTAAATATCATAAATATTGGTTTTTATTAACAGCATATAAAGCAGTGTCTTGTTATTTTTTTTTACATTTTAAGTTTTTTTGTCCAAATTTGCTTTAGTAATATATATAGTAATTTTTTAATTAAAATAGATTATTCTATCATAGTCAAATTAACACAACTTGATTGCTTAAATTTTACAATTGTTTTTTGTTACAGCCTTATCAGTTGTATTTTAATGAACTTAATTATTCTAAAACCAAATAGCACAATACACACAATTTTTATAGAGTTTTTATTAAAATTTTTTTGACCATTACAATTCAATCTAAATATACAGCTGATTTTTTTAGATTAGTATTTACTAAAATATTTGTAGCCTTTGTTTTTTTATTGTCTATGGTAAACTTGATTCAAATATAAAAAACACTTAAATAATTTTAGCAAATTTTAAGAAAATAAAAACCTTTTTAAAACTATTAATATTAATGAACAAATTTTTAATTATTTTTAATTTTTTCTAAGAAAACTTTTTGGCTATAGTATTTAAACTAATATTCAAAGCAAAAAACTTTTTAATTAAGATTTGAACCAGATTTTTGAAAAAAAAAGAAAATAACAAGAGAGTATTTATTATAAAATTATTGTTATTATTATTGAAAAAATTAATTATGTCTAAAAGTTTATCTAAAACATATTTAGTTACAATTTTTGACTTCTTTAAAATACTATTAATATCTTTACTATCTATTTTATTTTCACTATTATAGTTAACATTAGTATTTTTTATTAAATAATTTTTTTTTATATCAATATTTTTAAACTTAGTAATGTTTTTAGTTTTCAATTTTTTTTACTATCATTAACAAAATCTTCATATTTTGTTAAAAAACTATTAATCATATTACTCTTAATAATAATTTCACTTTTTTATTTATTTCTTAAAAACAAAGACTCCTTATTCAAATTTAAACCAAAGTTTTTGAATTTTAAAGTATTTAGCTAAATATTAAAAAAAACAATAAAAAAAACAATAAAAATTTCTTATATAAAATTATGCTCTTTAAAGAATTTAAAACATAAAAAAGTAATTATTATTATTAAAAACAATATATTTACTTTATTTTTATTTAATTTTAAATATTATTTTTTTTATAGTAATTAATTAAGTTTTAACAAAAAAAAATTTTTGTTATTAAAATAGCTAAATAAAATATTTTAACAATATTTTTTTAAAAAACATATTCAAGTTAATTTTAATGTTGTTTTTATTTTTTTTAAGAACTTTAAATTTTTAATAATAAATTAGTTAACAAATTAATTTTTTCTGTTATTATTATTATTATTATTATTATTATTACTATTTTATAAATAATTAAAAAGACCAAAAACTTTAAAAAACAGTAGGAATTATTTGTGTCTGTTATTATTATACTAAAATTTTTTATAGTTTTAAATAAAATTTTAAACAAAATCTTTTCAATAATATTTAGTTTTTTTTCTTATATAAACAATATTAATAATAGTATATCTTTTAAAATAAGCCAAGATTAATTATTAAATAGAAATTAAATCAATTTTTTTTATATATAATTAGTTAATTTATATTATATTTTTATTATAAATAATTTTATTTTTTATTATTTAAGTAATAATATATTTTTTAAAAATTAAGATTTAGCAAAAATTTTTTTTAAATGTATTCAATTATTTTTTTTCTATTATTATATTAAAAAATTTGATTTTTAGTTTTTTTAAATTGTAAATTACATGTTTTTTAATTAGTTTATTGTTAATAACTTTATAATTAATATAATATTATTATTGTCATTAAAACTTTTACTTTTTAGTTTTATTTATTTATTTAGTTATAATAAATCACATATATTAATTATTAATAATATTAATAGTTATTTTATTTTTAGAATTAATTATTAATATAATCATTAACTTAATTAATAACTTAATTATTAAACTAATTATTAATTAAATTTTTTTTTATTTAAATTTAACAAACAAGACTCAACTACTATCTAAAAATTAGAAACAAATTAAAAGTTTTAAAATTAAATATGATTCACATATTTTTTACATATAACCAGTTATTTAAACTAGTTTAAACTATACTATATTGATATAATAAAAGAAAATTTATCTAAAGCTAATAATTTTTAAACTATATTAAATAATCTAATACTACAATAGATTAACTCAACTAATTATTTGACTGTTTTTAAAAAATCAGTTTTAATATTATTAGACTTATGTGTTTAAAGGAATATTAAGTTAAAAAATATATTATTATTATTGCCAATTAAAAAATTTAAGTTATTATATATGTTAATATTATCTATACAGCATTTTTTTTTAACAAAACTACTTTTTTTTTCAACTTACCAACAACTTTGCTAAAAAAATTCAGATAAACCATAAGTTCATTAATCTTGAAACTAAAAACATTACTTAAAACCAAATTATTCTTAATAAATTATTCAAATACAGCAATTAAGGAGCTAATAAACTTAACAATTAATTCAATTAATACAAAAAGTTTGGCCAAATCAGATTTCAGAAAAGTCAACCAAAAAAACACCAAAAAATTATTTATAGTTATAAAAAAAAGGAGCAGAAGTTATTAAAAGTAGAAATTCAGAAGAGCTTAAAGGAGTAAAAGCTTTGACATAAGACTTAACACTTATAAAACATAATGTAAACATCTTAAAAATTTTAGAACTCTTGGAAGAAAAAGATAAAGATATTTTATAGTCTATAATTAGATAGCCAATTTCTTGATACTTAAAATAGCACTAACAATTAAGGGTCTTCTATTAAATACAACACTTTTTTAATATATTAGTTTTGACTACTACAGTATTTAAATCAATTTAAAATTCAAATATAATTAGAACAAACCAAAAATAGCAATCAAAATTAAGAAAGCAAGAAATAAAACAAATTTAATTATTAACTTGAAAGATTATATTACTGATTTCAAAGACAATACAACCAAAAAAAAGATTAACTAACTTGGTTTTAAACTTTTACAAGACAAAATAATCTTATTTTAATTAACCAAAAAGAAGATTCTAATACTATCTTTGCTTATTAACACTAATCAATAATTCAAAACAAATACAGCAATATTTAACTCTTTAAAATAAATCACAATATATTATTAAACACCAGTAAATTTCAGTACAACATAAACAATCTTACCAAAAACATTAAATACTGTCTTAATATTGATAACAGATATATCTAAAGACATATTATACAAAGCAACAACAGCAAAAAAGAAACCAAACTCAAAAACTACCAAAAATTTGGCAATTTTAAAAGTAATTAAGTAAATAGAACTTGTAAGTTCAACCAAAAATACAGTTTCCAAAGACTTTTGAGAAACAAATTTTATACAGAAAAGCTTTACATTGTTTTTTAATACTGACTTAGTATCCAAAAAACCATGCACAAATTAAAAAACAATCTTAATATAAACTAATTTGATCTTAAAAATAGCACTAAACACTAAAGTAAAAGTTATTTATATAGTAAATTTTTGATAACTAAAGATAATTTTTTAGATATCACTAGTAGCAGCACCAGAAACTAGCAAAAAAGATGCTTAGTTTCTATTTAATCAGTTCAGTTCTTAAAAACAGATTATTTAACAAAAAACTGTTGTTTTGTTTTTAAAACCAATAATAATTTACTAAAAAAAACCATATTTGGCAGTATAACTAATAATTAATTTTGCTCTATCTTAGATAATATGTTAAATAATATAACAGAAATTTTATTTAAGATTTCATCTAGAATTACAAAAAAATTTAATATAATAATAATAAAAGTATATAACTGTTTTTGCTTTTTGGAATTTTTGTTTTTTTTGGTTATTTTCAAAGAAATGATGCTAATAGTATTAGATATAGCAATAATAGTTAAAAAAACCAGCTTGTTAATTAGCCTACTATTAAAAACTTTTGGAGACAACATTAAAACTAATCCAAATATGTCTCTTTAAAAGAATTTGACTAATTAAAAACCAGTCAAAGATAAAAAAAATGCTTTAATAGTTATTAAAAGCAGCTTTTTATTATTATTAACTAAGAAAAAAGTTTCTAAAATATTGTTACTTATAGAAATTAGAGATTATAATAAGTAGATAAAATAGGCAATCAAAAATAAACATAGTAAAAAAAGAATTCCAAGATTTCTTTCAAGGAATTGTAAGATTCTAGAATTTCAGAATTCCAAAATTTTTTTTGAAAAATTACAGAATTCCAGAATTTTTTTTAAAGAAATTAAAGAATTTCAAAAAATTTTATATAATATAAATTATGTATATATAGTGAGAATATTAGAAGCAGAAAAAATATTCAATAAAATTTAATTCAGTTTAAAACAATAATACCTTTTTTTTTAAAAAATAACTTAAAGTAAAATTATATTAATATTAATTATCTAATTTATATTATTATTACTTAATTAAAAATATTAAATATTTTTCTATTATCAACAACTTATGTTAATAAACTTTAATATTTAATTATACTAAAACAATAGCTTTGAATTATAGCTATTAATGAGATACTAATTTCTTATTTTTTTTTGTTTATTTTTTTTTATTTTTGTTTATTTTTTTTTCTTTTGTTTTATTTTTTTGTTGTTTACTTAATTAATTAAAAAGTTTAAGTACAAGTATTTAATATTAAGAATAGTCTGATAAAAGACCTAGAAACAAGAATAAAAATTTAAGAATAGCTTATTAGAAGAACACAATTGTTAAAATAAACTGTTAATTTTTTCAAGTATTGCATCATGGCCTTGATGTTAATTTAAAAGTTTAGATTGAGAAATTACAATTTTTTCTTGAATCAGCTTGCAAACTTCAGGCTTTAATTGTAGTCATTGTTCTTTATCAGCAATTTTAATTAATTGGTAAATAGGATGGCACCAAGCAGACCAAATTGGTGTAAACATTCATTTAGCTACAAGTCTTAATGAAAACCTATTAAAACAAACTCCAGTATGAAAGTTAATAATTGCTTGTAAATAAAAAAAGACTTGTTTATATTTTAATCTAAACATGGGATCTGTTTTATTTTGAACCCATTCTAAGTAATCTTTAACAGATAAATTTTCTTTAGAAACAACATATAACTACATTAATTTGGAAGCCATTGCATGTCTATATATATTACATATCAAATTTTATGACTTATGATGATCAGGACATTTTTTAAAAAACTGCAGTTGACTTTTACTTCGATATTTCTAACATTGTGCAAAGTATTTTATATCAATATTCCAATTAATATAAGTGTTGCTGTGTTTGGAGGGCTTGACAACATGACATTATACTATCTTCTACACAATTATACAAGTATGTGAAAGATTAATTGACAGTCTTTATTATTAATTATCAGTTGGGAGTAAGAGGCAAAAAGTGTTACAGATGCATTATCAAAATTAGGTTTCTTTTTACCAAGAATCTGTTATTTGCACTTAGAATCCTACAGTTGAATTAAAACCTTCATTTTTATAATTTGGCCACTTTTTATAATCTGAAACACCTTATATAACATGAAACACCTTACATGTTCGATTAAATATAAGGCAAAATAATGTTTGAGACATAACAGATACATCAATGCATTATAAAAGCAAAATGTAATAAAAAGTGTGTTCTTATTAACATGCCAAAAAATGCAAACCAAAAGTGAGCAGCAATCTCTTTGGAAACTAAAAAGACTCTTTGTTAGTACAAATTAGAACATTCTGACTACTTAGCAAATAGACTTATCAAAATATTTAATCTAAAAGTTGACTGCTCCATTGTAACAAAGATACTCATGAAATCAGACTGATGGATTGAAAAAAATGTATTTGGCAACTTTGATCAATTGACAAAAGACAGAAAAGAGATGTTTCTGAAGATAAATAATGCACTGAGAGAATAGATGCTTGGAGCACTAGCTACCAACTGCATTCTTACTAGAAAATTTTTACAAACAAAAGCTCTTAAGTTTGCTAAAAAGTTTTCAGAAAAAAATAACTTTAAAGCATTAGATGGTTAGTTAAAAAAGTTCAAGAAATGTTATAATTTGCATCATATTAAGATGCATGGCAAAGCAAACAGTACCCTCTTGGAAATTTTACCAGAGAAATGAGAGAAACTGTGTGAAATTATTAGCAAATATGATCTAAATAATGTTTACAATACCAATAAGACAGCATTATTCTTTAGAATGCCACCAAATACAACTTTAGCAACAAAATTTATCTCTGGCACTAAGCGTAATAAGAGTCAAATTACCATACTTCTTGTTTGTAATGCAACAGACAGCATCAAGTTGCAGCCTTTAATTATCAACAAAGCCATAAAGTCATGATGTTTTCACAATATTAATATGAATGGACTTCTAATTACTTATCATTACAATACAAAAACATGGATGCAAACTGATATTTTTAGTGAATGGCTTAATTTATTAAATGAAAAAATGCATCACAAGAAAAAAAAAATTTTGCTATTGCTTGATAATGCTGGTTCTCATGGTAGAGAACCTTCTGTATTATCTAATATTATAATTAGATACCTACTATCCAATACAATATTCTATTTGCAACCATTAGATGCAGGAATTATTGTATTCTTTAAGGCACAATACCAAAAGTTGTTTTTTTTTCATCTTATTAATCAGTATAATGACAAGATTCCAATATTAACAATAATATTAAAGGATGTGATTGACTTTCTAATTGATGCATAATCAATGGTAACAACAACTACAATCCAAAACTGTTGGTGTTATATGGGAATTCTGAATAATAATCAAATACCAGCCTATTTATTAGATATTGAACAAAAACTCTTACAAGAAGTACAAATTCTTATTAAGCATGTTGATATTGACAAGCTATTGGCAATAGACTTTATTAATATTAACAAGTTTGAACTATTATTCACTTATGTCTTAGAAGATGAAATTGTGGATTTTATTAATAACAAATATAGTGGAAATTCTAATGCAAATGAAGATTTAGAAAGTAAAAATAAAGATGAACTTTTGTTTTTGCTATCTACACATCAAGATAAAACTGCACTTGAAGATACATTGTGCTATTGTAAAGAGCAGTATAGTGAAAAAGTTGATTCAGACTTTTTTAAAACTTTGAGAACATTAATTTATAATACTGTTCTCAAAGGTCAAAAAGAAAAAAAACAGTTGCAAATAGATAAGTTTTTTAAATAAATATATATAATTGGTTGTGATATATAGATCATGTGATAAGATATTAATCATTTTTTATAATCCCATCTCTCTATAGTCACCACAAATGTATTAACCAAAAGGTGTGATTATAAAGAGAGTTCACTGTATATACATACAATAAAACTGGAAATTAGTGATAGTTATGCACTAATTAATTACTAGTTCCTTAAATTAAGCATCAGAATTATGCCCAGAAAATTCGAAAAGAGAGTACACCTAAAATCCAAATTTGCAGAACTATTTAAGTCTTTTGGCTGTAACAGAAAACAACTTATTCAACAACTTAGAAACCAACCACCAATTACTTACCAACTACATCTTATTAACAACTGTTACAGAAAATAAATTACTAGTTGCCATCTTCTTATTTAAGTTAGAAGACCAATCAAAAACTTCATTACTCAATGAAACTGTTCTTAATACTAAACCAATTATTACAATATATATAGATGCCAAAATTAATAGCCAAGTTATTAAGCTAATCCTTAATAGTAGGTCAGCAAGCAGCATTGTTACATGACAAATTATGAACCAATTAGGTTGTTAAATTGATCATGCTGTTAATGCTAAAATCATTATAGCTAATAGAGTAATCAAAACTTCTATTGACAAAATTGATAACTTTCTTTTTAAAGCAAATAGTATTATTATGTCAATCAAAATTCTAATCATAAAAGTTACATAATACCAAGCTCTTATTGGTAATAACTAGTTGTTTTAAACCAATACTGTACTTAACTGGACTATACAAAAGCTATAATTCAATTAAAATAGTTAACAAACTCAAGTACTAGCCACTTGCAGACATTTTAAAACAAACATTACTACTTAATTACCACTGATTAAGTTCAAAAAAGAAAAAAAAAACTTACTTGAGAAGCCTATTAAATCTTATAGACTAATGATGACCACAATAAGCTATCACCAATTTTATTTTGGAATAACAAAAGAAAAGAAAAGGAAGAAAACAAACTTCAAATCATTACTTTCTTAAAAGAAACAACTAATAGTTGGCATGTTTTATACTTAGTAAAATCAAGAAAAAAACTATTTTATATTCTTTTCAAATATATTGATTGTAAAAAAAAGCTTTTTTTCATGAAAACTTAAATTTTATTAGAAGAAAACTACTGAATACATACTTATTATTATTGCAAACTGTGTCATAAAAAATGCTTTGAGTATTTAAAATAACAAAAAAAGTAGGACAATAAATTATGTCTTATTTGTAAGGAAATCTTATTTAATAAAAAAATATGAAATAATATTTCTAGACAAAAAAAATATGCAATATATTATGTTAATACACAATTATTATTAGTAATTGGATAAGCAAAAAAACGTTTTTTAATGCCACATAAAACTGAATACTTTCATGTTTAAATAGTTATTTACACAATAAAAATAAGATCTGGCAAATAACAAATGCAAAAATTAAAGATATTTTATTTAGTAAAATACTCATCATTAAAAATAACCCACCAAAACCTGTCAAAACTATTTTTATTCCAAATTCAGATATCTTTGTTGATATCTTAAGCAATTCTAAACAATTCTATAAGCACTACTAAGATCTAGTACTGATTAGAAAAGAGCAAAAACAAAAACTAAAACAATTGAATACAAAATTATGTAAACACTGTCTAATTCTCAATAATTTCAAATATTGTAATAAATGTGATTTTATTTACAATCTATCACTATACATAATTTATTCAATTTTTGAAGAGTAAGAATTAATTAGTAAGTGCACTTTGAAATTGTAATCGAAATTCAATTATAATTCAAACTTTGACAATAATAACAACAATGGTTTCAATATTGTTTACTATAACAACAATAATAACAGTAATTTAAACTCTGATTATAATTTTAAACAATATATCATGCTCTTAGATCTTTCAAAAAAGCAAGAACTTAAATAATTTAATGATAATAATAAGAGTATTATGCCAAAATGTATACATAATATTAACACAAAGTTTGATCTTAAATACTTAGAAAAAACTGCTATTTAATAGGAACTTTATTTACACATTAGTATAAATCTGAAGATAGTATTAGAAATTTTAGTAATAACAATAATCTAATTAGTCTTTAGATTTAGTTTAGCAAAAAAAAGAATTAATATTAGAAAAGAAATAATTGACACAGAATATGTAAAAAATATTATTGCAATACTACAAAATAACTCAGAAAAAGAATAGTACTATCAAATTAAACAAAAAATAGCATAAGCAATATTTTTGTCTTTGATTAAAATAACTTAGTTAATACTAATGAGAACAAGAAAAGAGTTAAAAATTATGACAAAAAAAATTAATAGATTCAGATCTATAAATAAAGTAGAAGTGCCAGTTAATATGACAAGAAAAAACTATTAATTAGGAAAAAATTATTTTTAACAATCAATTCATTTTTATTTTACCATATAATCAGCATATGTTAATTATAAAAAAAAAGTAAAAAATCAATTCCAAATTTTTGAAGTAAAAGCCACTATTTGTGAATCAAAAAAAATTGGTATTACTAATTTCTACATACTAGCCAAAAACTACAAACACATTAAGATTTCAATACATAACACAATTAAAAACTTCATAAAAATACCAAATAGAATCATTATTAGATATTTAAACACTAAAGTTGAGAACCAATTACCAATTATTAACTACTATTTCAAACTTTTCACAACTGTGTAAATATGTGAATATTATATTAAAAACAATTTATGAACAAAAAAAATATTATTTGCTATAATCAGAACAGTTAAAACAAATAAACTTGGGGAATTTAGATCTATTTCAACATATACAGTTTAAGATGTTACTTAATAATTTTATTGATATCTTTGCAAGTAAAAATAAATTTGGCAAAATTGACATTATCAAATCAAAACTGGGAATGCCATATTAATTAAGCAATCAACATACAGAGTATTACCAGTTAGCCATAAAATTATCTGACAAAAAATCAACCAAATATTGAATAATAGATTAATTCAATTATTAATAAGTTTATAGTCTTTACCAAAAGTATTTTTTTGGAAGAAAAATAAGAAAATCCACTTTTGTGTAGATTACAGAAAGCTCAATAATGTAACTTGTAAAAACAATTATTCAATTCTATGAATTTAAAAACTATTCAATGCTTTTAAAAAGAAGAAATAGTTCTTCATATTAAATTTAAATAGTGTTTATTGGCAAGTAGTCATAAACCCAATTAATAAAGAAAAAACAATATTCACTATTAGAGAAAAAAACTTTAAATTTGATGTTATTACTTATAAAAAAAGTACAAGAAAAAAAACAAGAAAAACAGATAGAAAAATAGACCAATAGAAAAATAATACTTAGCAAATAAGCACAATATTAAAAAATTATGATATATTGTTTAGCAATAAGCACATTGTTAAAAAAAATAAGGCATATTGCTCAAAAAAATATAAGATCTTATATAACAAGAATTAAGTATATATAGTAAAAATATTAAAAGCAAAAAAAAAAATTTGATATAAACAAGATCAGTAGACTTATTAATTATTCAATACTTCTTTCTTCAAAAGTAGTTTTTTATAATCTGAAATAGAATTAACTCAAATATAAATAAAATATTAATTATTATCTGAAATTAATATTATTATTTATTGATTAAAAAATATTAATCAATTTTATGTTATTAACACTCTATGTTGATAGAATCTAATACTTAACTACATTAAACTATAGCTCTTGATTATGGCTATTAATAAAATACTAATTTTTTATTTTTTTATTTTTTTTTGTTTTATTTTTTTTATTGTTTACTAATTAATTAAAAATATTAAGTGTTGAATAATTAATATTAAGGATAACCTAATAAAAAACCTGGAAATAAAAGTAGAAATTTAAGAATAGCTTATGAAAAAACATGACTGTCAGAATAAACTGGTCATCATACTGAAAAAAAAATTCATAGAAAAAACCATTAATTAAATTTCTGTTTATTATATAAAAAACTCAATTAAAACTTTTAGATATTACCAATATCATCAACTATTAAGCATCAAGTTATGGGTTTGTTATTTGTTCCAACTCTTAAATAATTACTTATAACATTTGGTGCTTCTTGTAAAGTATAATCTAACAGAGAACCAGCACTAATATCAACTATTCAAAAAAGTGACAAACCAAAAAATTATAAGAGAAAATTATTTAAAATTTGTGAAATTCTTATTTCAATATTATTAAAGTTATTTTGGATTAACAAGTAACAATTGGTCTGCAGAATTAGCTTTTAATTTTTACATTAATAAAAAAATTAAATTATACTTGAAAGATTAAAAAGATCTAAAAGCTATTCTTAACAATTTCAATAGCAAATTATTTTAAAACACTATACTTCTACCAAACTATTTGTTTGTATTAATAATTATAGAAATAAACAAGAAAATTAGAAAATATATTCAGCAAAAATTTCTTATTATTTTTACAGATAAGAAAAATTTACAAACTTCAACAAAAACACCAAAAAAAATACAATTACTTAATTAAAAAAAACCAAGAATTGTTTTACTTATTTATCTGTTATACTATTATATACCAAGAAATACATACATATATTATGAGAATTTATATTATTATCAACTACAAAAACACTATTACCTTAAATTTTGTTTCAAAATAATAATAAAAAAGCCAAATTATTAAAAACCTATAGTAATTTTTTTGAAGAATTTAAATTATGATCTACAACACCATTAAGACTCCAATTACCATTACTTTAACCAAATTTTGGATTTACTAGTCATTGAAAAGATATTAATCCAAAAGAAAAAAAAGACAGCAATCAAGAAAATAATAACCAAAACCTGATCTTAAATAATTTGAAAATACAAACTTTGATTGTTTAAACTCTGCAAAACTTAAACAATCTAAATCTTATTTCTATTATTTAGCAAGACTTACCTCTAGTAATCATGATTAATTTACCAGTTGTACCAATTATCTTATTATAACAACAATTTTAACAATAACAACAATAACTAATACTAATAGCATATATACTTATTATTGTTACAAGAGTATTTTCTTGGTATATTTTAATTGTTGATATCCTATTTTAATTGCAATCAGTTTCTCATGAGTTCTTTAATTTTATGTGTTAAATATTAATGATAATGTACTGAAGGTTTTTTCTTAATATTGTAATATAAGTCTTCTTTTTAATTATAGTTGTCTTTGTATGTTGTGTATTTCTTTCCAGAGGCTAATCTGAAATCTACTTACTGTTTGGGGTCTTCTCTGAGGCTATTCTTGCAATTGCTTGATGTGTTTCTCTAATCTAAAAACACAAAATATTAATGGTCTTTTCACAATTTCCCTAAGTATATAATAAAGCTTTTTCAATTTAATTAGTAATCACATGAATAATCTTGATCAGAAATTATTCTTCTAAAGAATTCAAAGATAGAATGATAGTTTTATTTACTAAAAAAGGTATGTGAATTCTATTGTTAATTTCATAATTGTGATGTTCATTCAATTTATTATTTTTATTAATTTTTTTTGAATAAGATTTTATTTAGATATTTGTTGCTTCGAGTTGAAGCTTGTTTTTTTTCATTATTAAAAACTATTGTATATATATATAATTATTGTTTTACAAAATAACATCTTGTAATACTCTATTTCTATTATTTCTAAATAGTGCTTGTTGCTATTGTGAAATAGTGCTTGCTGCTTTTGCACAATAGTGCTTACTGCTATTGTAAAATAGTGCTTGCTGTTATTTGTAAATTATTTCTTTTTATAAATTGTTGCTGTGTTATTTTATGATTGGCTAATTTATATTATTTATAATTCCTATTAAATTCTTGAACTGTAACATTATCAAACTTGAGAAATTTACTGGTAAAGAAAACAATACCCAAATATAGTTAAATAATATTACCAATGCAATTACAGCCAATAACTGGAACAATGCCAAAGCTCTTCAAGCTATTTTTTACTTCTTATAAAATACTGCCAACTCATAATATTAGAATTTTATCAACAAGCCACAAATTTTTGATGTGTTTAAAACTGCATTTTTACAATACTTTAGTAATTACAACAGCATTAATTGGTTATTAACTAGTTTTATTATAATCAAACAAGATAATACTAAAGCAGTTACTACTTACTTAAGATGTTTCCACAGAAATTTACATCAGATTCAGACAATTTAAGCTGACTACTTTACAGTAACACAAATCTTGAATCAATTTATTTACAGATTACACAGTAGCTTTCTACAATGAATATGTTCAATATATTCAAATATTTTTTAAAACACAGTCATATATATCTAAGATTTTGAATTGGCTAAACTTGAAGCTAATTATGTCCAAGCCATAAATTTAGTAATAAATGAATTATCTGAATTAAATACCAAATTAAAACAATTTAGCAAAACTATCAATCAGAAAATTGATAAATACTTAGCTAATAATTAGACAATCTATCAATCTTTTCAATATTATGACAATTAAAAAAACTCTAATCATTTCCAAAATCAATTGTATTTATTATCCTTATCAACTAATTAATTGTGGCAGTATAAGATACATATATGTTACTATTGTAATAAACAAAAACACTTAAAACTAGACTGCTATACAAAATTAAATAACCAATAATTGAAAAATTAATATCAAAACTTCAATTGTCAGTTTTAAATTCCAAATTATATTCTGAATTAAGAACAATATCAATTTTATTACACACCAATGATACAATAACCAGTATATTCATTTTCAGTATATCAAACTTTAGCACCAATTATTTATTAGCTACAGCTACAAGTTATCTATTAACCACAACCAATTCAAGCACTATCACAAAACCTAGTTTAAATATTAATGGGCAATCAAAAACTAAGAATTACTCACATATAACAGAATTGAAAATTAGTAATAATAATATATTAACTAATCTTCAATTTATTGAATCAATTATTAGAATTACATTAATAGAGTTTGAAAAGTAGATATACTTAAAACCCAAATTCTCAAAACTATTTAAGCCTTTTAGTTATTCCAGAAATCAACTTATCTAACAACTTAAAAATTAATCAACAACTATTTACTAACAACATTTCATTAGTAATTATTACTAAAAATACATATTTCCCTTTAAATTAAAAGAGTTAGCCACAAAATTTCTATTTAGTAGAGCTGCTTTTGATGCCAAATCTATTACCACCATATATACTGATATCAAAGTTGATGGCCATCTTATTAAACTAATCCTTAATAGTAGTTTAGCAGACAGTATTATCATATAACAACTTATAAACTAATTAAATTGCCAAGTTAATTATGCTGTTAGTGTTAGAATCATTGTAGTTAATAGAATAACAAAAATTTTTATTGGTAAAATTGACAACTTTTTATTCAAAATCAATGACATCATGACACTCATCAAAATTTTTGCAATAAAAGCTATGTAATATTAAGCTTTTATTAATAATAACTGGCTGTTCAAGATTAATATTATACTTGACTAAATCATGCAAGAACTACAGTTCAGTTAAAATAATCAACAAACTTGGATACCAGTTATTATAGATACTTTAAAGCTTTTTTAAGAGAGCAACTATTGATTCAGCTAGAAGAAAAAAAAAATCTACTTGGAAAGCCTATTAAGTTTTGTGAACTAAAGATAAATATAACAAATTACTGCCAATACTTTCTTAAAATAATAATAATAATAATAAAAAAAGAATAAGCCAGAAGTTACTACAGCCACCAAAAAAATAAATAATGACTGAAATAGATTATAATTCATAAATATAAAGAAAAAACCACTTTATATTTTATTAAAATATACTGATTATAAGAAAAAGCTTTTTTCCATATAAGCTTGAATCTTGTTAGACAAAAATTATTGGATATACACCTACTATTATTGTAAACCATGCCACTGAGAATGTTTTAGTTATCCTAAATAATAATAAAAGTGGAACAATGAATCATGTCTCACTTGTAAGGAAACACTATTTGACAAAAAAATATAGAATAACATTTTTAGTTAAAAAAATATATGCAACATATCATATTAATACACAATTCTAATCAGTGACTAGATAAGCTGAAGAATGCTTTTTAATATTGCATAAAACTGAGCACTTTATGTTTGAACAATTACCCACATGACAAAGACAAAATTTGGCAAATAACAAGTATCAAAATCAAAAACACTTTACTTAATAAAATACTTGCCATTAAAAACAACCTACCAGAATTTGTTGAGACTGTTTTCATTCTTAATATAAATATATTCATCAATATTTTAAGTAATCCAAAACAATTTCACAAACACTACCAAAAGTTAGCACTAACTAAAGAAAAGCAAAAACAGTATTTGAAACAATTAAATACAAGACTTTATAAATATTGCCTAATTTCTAATGACTTCAAATATTGTGATAATTGTGATCTCATCTATAATCTACTATCATGCATAATTTATTTAATTTTTAAAGAAGAAAAACCAATCAGTAAATATACATTGGAATTAAAATCAAAATTTAATTACAATTTAAACTCTAATAATAATAACAACAATAATTCTAACTTTGTTTATTATGACAATAACAACAATAATAATTTAAACTTTAATTACAACTCTGAACAATATATTGCACTTCCAAATTTTTTAATAGAGCAGAAACTTAAATGGTTCAATAATAATAGTAAAAATATTATGCCTAAATACACATATAATACTAATATAAGGTTTAATTTCAAATATCTAGAAAAAACTGCTATCAGATTAAAACTTTATTCATATATTAGTATAAATCTGAAAATAGCAATAGAAATTCTGACAATAATAATAGTTTAACTAGCTTTTAGATCTATTTTAGTAAAAAAAAGAATTAATATTAGAGGAAGAATAATTGATACAGGATATATGGAAAATATTATTGCAATACTACAAAATAACTCAGAAAAAAAATACATAATTGAGCCAAATGAAAAGATAACACAGACAATATTTTTGTCTCTAATTAAAATAGCTTAATTGGTATTAGTAGAAACAAGGGAAAAATTAAGAATTACAACAAAAAAATTAAAAAAATTTAAATCAACAAGTAGAATAAATATACTAATTAATATGGTAAAAAAAAACAATTAATAAGAAAGAAATTATTTTTACTCATCAATTAATTTCTATTTCATCATATAATCAATATATAATAGTTATAAAAAAAAAGATAAAAGACCAACTCCAAATTTTTGAAGCTAAAATAAATATTTGTAAATTAAAAGAGATTATCTTTATTAATTTTTATATATTAGTCAAAAACAACAAACACATCAAGATCTCAATCTATAATATAACTGAAAACTCCATAGAAATACCAAGTAAAATTACTATCAAATACTTAAACACTAAAGTTGAGAACTAATTACCAATTACTATTTCAGACTTTTTACAACTTTATGAATATATGAATATCATATCATAAATTATATACAGACAAAAAAAATATTATTTGTTGTAATCAAAACAATTAAAACAAATGAACTTGGAGAATTTAAACCCATTTCAACAGATACAACTCAAAATACTACTTAACAACTTTACTAATATCTTTGCCAGTAAAAATGAATTTGGCAGAACTGATATTATCTAATATTAGATTAAAACTAAAAATGTAATGCCAATTAAACAAAAAACATACAGAGTACCACCCACCAATCATAAAATCATTTGACAAAAAATCAACAAAATGTTAAATAATGGATTAATTTAACTATCAATAAGCTTATAGTTATTACTAGTGGTACTCATTTGGAAAAAAAATAGAAAAATTTATTTTTGTGTAGATTACTAAAAGCTTAACAGTATTACTTATGAAGACAATTATCCAACTTTACAAATATAGGAATTATTCAATGTTTTTAAAGAAAAGAAATGGTTTTCAACATTAGACTTAGATAATAGTTACTGGCAAGTAACTATGAATTTAATGGACAAGGAGAAGATAACATTCACAACCAAAGAAGAGAATTTCAAATTTGATGTTATGCCTTTTGGCTTAACCAATATTCCAATTATCTTTCAATAACTTATGAAAATTGTATACACTAAATTACTATAATAATCAATAGTAATCTACTTAGATAACACTAATGTGTTTTCCAAAACATTTGATAATCATCTTTATTATTTCTAATAAATATTTGAAAAATTAAAAAGAGCTGAATTGAAATTAAATGCAACCAAATACTTTTTTGACAAAACTGAACTCAAGTTTTTGGGATATGTTGTGAGTAAAGATGATATCAAAACAGACTCAGACAAGATTAAAATAGTCAAAAACTTTCCAGTATTAACAAATCTTATAGAATTAAGAGCATTTTTGGAATTTGCTAAATACTATTGTCACTTTATCTAAAACTTTTCTAAATTGGCTCAAACATTTTACCAGCTCTAAGCAAAAAATATTAAATATGAATAAACTGAAATCTAACAAGAAGCTTTTAACATCTTAAGAAAAAAGCTTATTCAAGCTTTAGTACTAATTTATTCAAATTACAACAAGTCATTTATTATTACTATTAATATATTTGATCAAGCATTGGAAGCAGTATTATTACAAAAAAGAGCAGATAAATAAGAATATCCAGTAATATATGTTAGCAAAAGTTTAAGTTCTGCTGAAAAAAACTATGGAACTCCAGCATTAAAACATTTAGCTATCTATTGGACTATTATTAAATAGAAGAAATATTTAAGTCAAAAGTTTAATATATACATTGATTACAAAAGATTAACATCAATTCAAAAGCAAAAATTTGAAAACAATTGCTATGCAAGCTGAAAAATAGAAATATTATTATTTAATTATATTATATATTATAAAAAAAAGAAAAAAACAGAAATACTGATGGTTTGTCATAAATAAAACAAATCTTAAAACATTTTAACCCAAAAATATAACAAAAAATAAACACACAAAAATATTAATAACTTCAACATTATATTAATACTCAACAGTTCAAGAAGAAATTATCTTAAAAAAAACAAAACAACATAAAACAACAATCAAAATATTTTATTACTTACCAAGATATATTATATCAGAAAAACAAAAAATACTCAGATCAGCCATTCAAAATAATTACAAAACCAGAGAAAAAAACAATATTATTCAACATATATTTAAATCTAACAACAAAACATTTTCATAAAAAAACAACCATAAAAAAAACCATAAAAAAATATTATTGGCCATCTATATATTTATATATTATTTAATATATTTAAAATTGTGATGCTTATTAAAAAAAAAAGAACAAAATCTAGTAAACTGCTAAAACCAATCAAAGTGAGACAATTATTTGATCAAATTGGAATTGACTTAGTTAGATTATTAATAATAACCAGCAAAAGCAATAAATATATATCAATAGCTATAAATTATCTCACAAAATAACCAGAAGCAAAAACAATTCAAAAAGCAAATGCAAAATTTGTAGCTGAATTTGTTCATTAAGATTCGATTTGTTAATACAGATGTCTAAAAGAATTGTTATCAAATCAAAGAACTCACTTTGTAAACAGAATATTAACAGAATTAAGTCAAAAATTTGGAATTAAAAGACTATTATTATCACTATATTATTCACAAACAAATGACTTAGTTGAAAAATTTAATAAAACATTGTGTGAAACAATAGCCAAGATCAGCCAAAAAAATTAAGACAAATAGAATTTGTTTATATTATTAGTATTATTTGCTTATTGGACAATAAAGCAAGATACCAAACAAGTAATACCATTTAAATTTGTTTACAATAGAACAACAACATTACTAGTTAAAATAGATATTAACATATATTTAACAAAACCAATAACAAAAGCTAACTTCCAAAAAACATTGCTAAAAAGAACATATAACTTAATAAAAACATTAGAAAACAAAAAACAAAAAACAGCTGATAATATTTAAAAGTTACAAAAAAAACAAAAAAGACAATATTACAGATAATTATTTAGGGTGTTAGAACAAATAACAAATCTATAACTTGGTGCTTAATAGTTAATAATATTGGTAATATCTAAAGATTTTGAAGTCTAAAAGTTTTGGTTGATAATAAACAGAGATTTAATTAATGGTTTTTTTTGTGAATTTTTTTTTAGCATAATGGCCAGTTTAATTTGGCAGTTGTGTCTTTCTAATAAGCTATTCTTAAATTTTTATTTTTATTTTCTGGTTTTTTACCAAACTATCTTTAATGTCAAATATTTAGCACTTAATCTCTTTTAATTAATTAGTAAACAACAAAGAAATAAAATAAAAAAAAATAAAAAAAAGATAAAAAAATAAAAAAATAAAAATTAATATTTTATTAATAGCCATAATCAAAAGCTATTGGTTTAATGTGGTTAAATATTGAATTCTATTAACATAGAATGTTAATAAAGTAAACATGATTAATATGTCTTAATCAAGCAATAATAACATAAATTTAAGTAATAATTAATATTTTATTAATATGTAATTTGATTCTACTTCAAGTTATAAAAAACTATTTTTTAAAAGAAGAAGTATTGAGTAATTAATAAATTCTAACTAACTGTTGGTATCAATTCTGTTTTTTTTGTTTCTAATACTTTTGCTATATATACATATTTTTTGTTATATAAAATTTTACATTTTTTTGAACAATATACTTATTATTAAGCAATATGCTATAATTTTTTAACAATATATTTATTGCTAAGCAGTATATCATAATTTACTATTAATATGCACATTGCTGAGCAATATATTATAATTTTTTGATATTTGTTTACTTGCTAAGTACTCTTTTCTATTTGTTTTTTTTATTTTTTCTTACTTGTACTTTTTTATAAGTAATATTATCTTTTTTTTTAATATTAAGTTTTATCAAAATCTTTATTTTAAATTAAGTTTATTACTTCTCTTTTTAATACTGTTTGTTCAATTCTGTTCCTTATTTTTTTACTTTGAAAGTTGTTTATTTTTCTCTACTGGTTAACAATTATTGTTTTTATTTCTTAGTATAATAGTATTGCTGGATAATTTTGAAATATGGTGTGTAGTCAGTACATTGTTTTAATATATAGTTTAAAATTTGTTTTCTTTTCAATAAAATTTTTAATCTGTTGTACTATTTTTTAATTGAATATTTTTTTGAATTTATCAATATATAATTTCTAAATATTCAACTTTTGTTTCAACTAATAATAACAATATAATACTGAAAGTTGTTTTATTTATAGCTTCCAGTTTTCTTTAATTAGTTTCTCTGTTGGAATCATTATTGATATTTTTTCAAAAATGTTTTTTACTTTTTTTATAACTTTATTTAACCAGTATTTTGTTTGGTTCTGTGGTCATTAATATGGGGTAATTCTTGCTTTTTTTTTTCTTTTTGGTGTTTTGATAGCAAATTGTTTGATAATTAATAACAATTTTCATGTCTAATTGTTGTTGATTTATGGTCTAGAATAATTATTGAACTATTATGTAGATGTAGTTTGAGATTTTTATCTTTTTTTGTTGCTTTTGTTATGTATACTATGTTTTTATATACTATTTTTGTAGATTAATTTGACATGTTTGTGTTAATAATTATAATTGGTTTTAGATCTTATAAAATTTTATCTGGTTAGACTAGTATTTATTGTACTTTTAGTTATAAAATATTACTAGTAAATAATAATGCTATATTGTGATATGATTTTAGTTAATTTCTATGTACTGTTTTAAGTAAAATTTTGTTGTCTTATCTTAATTTATAAGCTCTAATTTTTAAAAATTTTTCAATATGAAATAGTTTATTCTATTTGGAATTGAATTTTTTACTTTATTGTTTTTCTGTTTTGGTACAATATAAGAATACTTTGTCTCTAATTTTGAATTCAACTGGTTTATCTGGTAATTAGTTATTATATTATTTTTTTTGTTTTGCTTGTAACTTTTGGATATTATTAGCTGCTTTTCATTTTTTGTTTTTTAATGTTTCTATTAAGTCATATGTTCTTTTCAGCAATGTTTTTTGGAAGTTGGTTTCTGTTATTGGTTCTGTTAAATATATGCTGATATTTATCTCAACTAGTAATATTGCTGTTCTATTGTAAACAAGTTCAAATAGTATTGCTTGTATAGTATCTTGCTTTATTGTCTGATAAGCAAATAATACTGATAGTATAAACAAATCCTATTTGTCCTGGTTTTTTTGATTGATTTTGACTATTGTTTTATATAATGTTCTGTTAAACTTTTCAACTAAGCCATTTGTTTGTAAATAATATGGTAATAATAATAGTCTCTTAATTTCAAATTTTTAACTTAATTCTGTTAATATTCTATTCATAAAGTGAATTCTTTGATTTAATAATAATTTTTTTGGGTATTCATGGCAACAAATTAAATTTTAGTGTATAAATTTGGCTATAAATTCTGCATCTGTTCTTTGAATTGCTTTTGTTTTTAATCATTTTGTAAGATAGTCTATGACTACTATTATATATTGATTGTTTTTGCTAATTATTGTTAATAATCCAACTAATTCAATTTTAATTCAATCAAATAATTGTCCTACTTTAATTGGTCTTAGTGGTTTATTAGATCTTAGTAGTTCACTGGGTTTTATTCTTTTTCTTCTTTAACAAACATTACAATTTTAAATATTTTAAATGATGTTTAGATACATAAATAACCAATAGTATTTTTTTCTGGTTTTTTCCATAGTTGTTTTTTTATGAAAATGTTCTGCTGTTAGATTTGAATGTATATTAAATAGTATTGTTTCTTTCTTTGGTTTTGTAATTACTTTGAATAATTAATTTGAGTATTTTCTGTTTTTCTAATATAATATATTTTGGTAAATAATAAAATATTTTACTTGTTGTTTTATGTTGTTTTGTTTTTTTTGAGATAATTTTTCCTTAAACTGTTGAGTATTAATATAATGTTAAAGTTGTTAATATTTTTTTGTGTTCATTTTTTGTTATATTTTTGGATTAAAATGTTTTTAGATTTGTTTTATTTATGACAAACCATCAGTATTTTTTTTTTTATAATATATGGTATAATTAAATAATGATAGTTCTATTTTTTATTTTGCTTCTGGATTAATGTTAATTCTTTATGATCAGTATACATATTAAACTTTTAACTTAAATATTCTTTTCATTTAATAACAGTTCAATTAATAGCTAAATATTCTAATACTAAAGTTTTATAGTTTTTTTGGCTGAACTTAAACTTTTGCTAATATATGTTACTAAATGTTCTTATTTATTTATTTTTTTTGTAACAATATAGTTTACAATACTTGATTGAATACATTGGTAGTAATAATAAATGGCTTGCTGTAATCTAAATAAATTAATACTAGTGCTTTAATAAGCTTTCTTCTTAAGATGTTAAAAGCTTCTTGTGGGGTTTTTGTCTATTTATATTTAACATTCTTTGCTTAAAGCTAGTAAAGTAGTTGAGCCAATTTGGAGAAGTTTTGAATAAAGCAGCAATAGTATCCAGCAAATCTCAAAAATGCTCTTAATTTCATAAAATTTGTTGGTACTAGAAAATTTTTGACTATTTCGATTTTGTCTGAATCTGTTTTTATACTATTTTTGCTTACAACATATTCCAAAAACTTAAGTTCTGTTTTTCCAAAAAAGCATTTGGTTGTATTCAACTTTAATCTGGCTCTTTTTGAATTTTTTGAACACTTATTGGAGATAATAAAGATGATTGTCAAATGTTTTAAAGAACATATTTGTGTTGTCCAAGTAAACTACTATAGATTTTCATAGTAATCCAGTGTAAACAATTTCTATAAATCATTAAAAAATAACTGGAGCATTGGTTAAACCAAATGATATAACATTAAATTCAAAGTTCTTTTTTCTGGTAGTAAACACTGTTTTTTTTTGTTAACTAAGTTCATGGCTACTTGCCAGTAATTACTATCTAAGTTCAATATTAAAAACCATTTTTTCTTTTCAAAAGCATCAAATAATTTTTGTATTCATAAAGTTAGATAGCTGTTTTCATAAATAATACTGTTAAACTTTTAGTAATCTACACAAAAGCAGATCTTTTCATTTTTTTTCTAAACAAGTACTATTGGTAATAATCATGAACTCATTGATAATTGAATTAATCTATTGTTTAACATTCTGTTGATTTCCTATTAAATGATTTTATTGCTAGCTTGTAGTACTTTGTATACTTTTTGTTTAATTAGCATTGTATTTTTAGTTTTAATCTGGTGTTAAATAATATTAGTTCTACCAAATTCATTTTTACTAACAAAGATGTTAATAAAATTGTTGAGTAGTATTTTGAGTTATATTTGTTGAAATAAGTTCAAATTTTTTAAGTTTATTTGTTTTAATTGTTTTAGTTGTAACAAATAGCACTTTTCTTATCTGTATATAATTTGTGATATAATATTTATATATTCACAAAGCTGTAAAAAGTTTGAAATAGTGGTAGGTGCTTGATTCTTAATTTTAGTGCTTAAGTATTTAATAATAGTTTTACTTGATATTTCTTTGAAATCTTTAGTTATGTTATATATAGGAATCTTGATGTGTTTATTATTTTTGACTAGTATGTAAAGATTGATAATAACAATCTTTACTGATTCACAAATGTTTGTTTTAGTTTCAAAAATTTGGGATTGGGTTTTTATCTTCTTTTCTATAACTATTTATACTGATTATATGGTAAAATAGAAATTAATTGATAAATGAAAATAATTTCTCTCTTATTAATTATTTTTTCTTTTACCATATTAACTGATATATCTATTCTACTTATTGATCCAAATTTTTTTATCTCTTTTGTCATGATTTCTAACTTTTTTTTGGCTTTTATTAATATTAACTAAGCTATTTTAACCAAAAACAAGAATATTGTTTATGCTATCTTTTTATTTGGTTCAATTATATATCTTTTTTCTAAGTTATTTTGTAATATTACAATAATATTTTTTATATATCCTGTATTAATTATTTTTTCTCTAATATTAATCTCTTTTTTTATTAAACTAGATCTAGAGACTATTTAGATCATTGTTGTTTTTAGAATTTCTAATACTATTTTCAAATCTATATTAGTGTACAAATATAGTTCTAATTTAATAGCAGTTTTTCTTGAATACCTAAAATCAAACTCTGCATTGGTATTATGTACATATTCTGGTATAATATTTTCAGCATTATTGTTAAACCATTTTAGTTTTTGTTTCATTGACAGATCTGAAAGCATAATATACTGTTTGGAGTTGTAATCAAAGTTTGAATTATTGTTGTTATTATTGTTATAGTAAACAGAGTTAGAACTATTGTTGTTATTATTATCAGAGTTTGAATCATGATTGAATTTTAATTCCAATTTCAATATATATTTACTAATTGGTTCTTTTTCTTCAAAGATTGAATAAATTATACATGATAGTAGATTATAGATAAGATCACAATTATCACAATATTTAAAGTTACTGAAAATTAGGCAATATTTACAAAGTTTTGTATTTAACTATTTCAAATATTGTTCTTGTTTTTTTTAGTCAATGCTAACTTTTAGTAGTATTTGTGAAATTGTTTTAAATTGCTTAGAATATTGATAAATACATCTGTATTAAGAATAAAAACAGACTTAACAGGTTTTAATAGGTTGTTTTTGATGATAAATATTTCATTAGATAAAATGCCTTTGATTTTAGCACTTGTTATTTGCCAAATTTTATCTTTATCATGTAAGTAACTGTCTAAACATAAAAGTGGTTGGTTCTATATGATGTTAAAAGCTGTTTTTTGGCTTATTTAATTGCTAATAAAGATTATATATTGACATAATGTATTACATATTTCTTTTTGACTAAAAATATTATTCTATATTCTTTTATTGAACAGTATTTTCTCACAAACAAGACATGACTTATTGTTCTATTTTTTTTGTTACTTAAAGTAATCATAGCATTCTTTATAATATAACTTGTAATAGTAGTGAGTATGTATTCAGTAGTTTTTGTTTGATAAAATTCAAGCTCTTATAAAGAAAAACTTCTTTTTATAATTAATATATTTTAGTAAAATATAAGATAGTTCTTTTCTTGTATTCATGGAGTATGATTTATCTTAATTATTAGTTATTTTTTTAGTAATTGTGGTTGCTTTTGGCTTGTTTTCTTCTTTTTCTTTCTCTTTATTGTCTCATAAGAGTATTGGTAATAACTTATTGTGTTCATTTTTAGTCCATAAAACTTAATAGACTTTTCAGATAAGTTTTTCTTTTTTTTTCAAACTTGATTAATAGTAATTAAATAGTAATATTTGTTTTAAAGTGGCTGCAAGTAGCAAGTACCCAAGTTTGTTGACCATTTTAACTGAACTATAGCTTCTGAGTATTTTAGTTAACTATAGCATTGGTTTTAAACAGCCAATTATTACTAATAAGAACTTGATATTATATGGCTTATATCACAAAAACCTTGATGAGTGCCATAATATTATTAACTTCAAACAAAAAATTGTCAATTTTACTAATAAAAGTTTTTATTGCTTTATTAGCTATAATTATTCTGATGCTAATAACACAATCAATTTAGCAATCTAATTGGTCCATAAGTTGTTATGTAATAATACTGTTTGCTAAATCATTATTAAAAATTAGTTTAATAAAGTGTCTATTGACTTTAGTATTAATATACATAGTAGTGATTGGTTTGGTATTAAGAGTGGTTCTATTGAATAATGCTATTTTTAATTAGATTTCTAATTTGAAGAAAAATATGACTACAAGTAATTTATTTTTAGTAATGATTATTAGTGAAATATTGCTAATAAGTAATTGTTAGTTGGTTACCAAATTGTTGAATATATTGTCTTTTGGAATAACCAGAAGACTTAAATAGTTTTAAAAATTTGGGTTTTGAATATATCTACTTTTCAAACTCTGTTGGCATAATCTTAATAATTAATTCAATAAATTGGAAATTGGTTGGTATATTACTATTGTTGATCTTCAATTCTGTTGTGTGTAAGTAATTCTCAGTCTTTGGTTGCCAGTTGACATTTGAACTAAGTTTGATAGTAGTGTTTAAATTAATAGTAATTAATAAATAACTTATGACTATAGCTAATAAATGATTAATGCTGGAATTTGATTTATTAAAGATGAGTATATTAATTATTATATCATTAGAATATAATAAGATTGATATTGATTCTAATTTAGAGTATAATTTGGAATTTAAAATTGGCAATTGGAGTTTTGATATTAATTTCTCAATTATTGGTTATTTAATCTTATATGACAGTCTAATTTTAAGTGTTTTTATTTATTACAATAGTGACAGATATGTATTTTTTACTGTTATAATTGATTAGTTGATAAGAATAATGAATGTAATTGATTTTGAAAACAATTTGAGTTTTTTTAATTGTTATAGCATTATGGCAGTTGATAGATTGTTTGATTGTTAGCTAAGTATTCTTTAATTTTTTAATTAATGACTTTGCCAAATTGTTTCAATTTGGTATCCTATTCAAATAATCTATTCATTATTAAGTTAATAGTTTGGGCATGATTGGCTTCAAGTTTAACCAATTCAAAATTTCAGGCATGTGTAATTGCATTCTAGAGAGTATTTAAATGCATTGAGCATATTTATTATAACAAACTACTGTGTAATTTACAAATAAACTGGTTTAAAATCTGTGCTGCTGTAAAGTAGTCAGCTTGAATTGCTTGAATCTAATACAGGTTTTTGTAAAAGTATCCCAAATAAATAGTAACTGTTTTTGTATCACTCTGTTTAATGGTAATAAAGCTAGTTAACAGGTAATTGATGTTATTATAATTATTAAAATATTGCAAAAACATGGTTTTAAACACATTAAAAATTTGTAATTTGTTGACTAAGTTCTAATATTATGAGTTAACAGTATTCTGTAAAAAGTAGTAAATGGCTTAAAAAGTTCTAACATTGTTTTAGTTATTGGCTGTAATTGTCTTAACCACATTATTCACCTATGCTTGAATGTTGTTCTTTTCATTGGTAAATTTCTTAAGTTTGGTAATAGGTGTATATGCCATTGATGCTACTTGTTATTATTGTTGCAGTTATTGTTGAAATTGTTATTATAATTGTTATTATGATAGAACAATTGATGCAACTAATAAATCAATTATAATAACTGAAAATAAGTTGTGTTAAATAATAGAAATAGTGTTTGAATTGTTTAAGTTTGTCAGAGTTTGAATAATTGAAGTTTGTATTTCTGAATTATTTGGGATCAGATTTGGATTATTGTTTTCTTGATCACTGTTTTTTTTTTTTTAAATTAGTCTTTTCAATGACTGGTAGATTTAAAATCTGGTTAAAGTGGCAGTAATTAAAGTCCTAATAGTGTTGTTAGTCACAATTTAAATTCTTTAAAGAAATTATTGTAGGTTCTTAATAATTTGGCTTTTTTTTGATTATTTTGGAACAGAACTTAAGATAATAGTATTTTTATAGTTAATAATAATGCAGATTCTAATAGTATATAAATAATACTTCTCAGTATATGATAGTATGATAAGTGAATATATAAAATAACTTTTGATTTCTTTTAAGTAGGTGGTTGTATTTTCTTTGGTGTTTCTGCTAATGTTTATAATTTTTTTTGTCTGCAAAAGTAATAGAAAATCTCTGTTAGATGTAATTTTCAATTTCTTTGTTTATTTTTGTAATTATTAGTACAAACAGATAGTTTGATAGAAGTATAATACTTTAGAATAATTTACTATAAAAATTGTTAAGAGTGGCTTCTAAATTTTCTTTATCTTCCAAGTAGAATTTAATTTTTTTGTTGACATAGTAATTGAAAACTAAATCTGCTGGCCAATTATTACTTATTAGTTCAAGATGTATTTGGTAATGTTAAAATAAAGATTTTGTAAATCTTAAATGATTTTTTTCTATAATTTTTTGGTTTGTCACTTTTCCAGATGATTGATGTTAGTGTTGGTTTTCTGTTAAATTATATTTTACAGAGAGCACTAAATGTTACAAATAATTATTTAAGATATTAAAACAAATAATAAATTCATAACTTGATACTTAATAGTTAATAATATTAATAATATCTAAAGATTTTGGAGTCTAAAAGTTTTGGTTGAGTTTTTTGTATAATAAACAAAGATTCAATTAATGATTTTTTTCATGATTTTTTTTTCAGCATGGTGGCCAATTTAATTTGACAGTTATGTTTTTCTGATAAGTTATTCTTAAATTTTTATTTTTATTCCTGGGTTTTTTACCAGACTATTTTTAACATAAAATACTCAGCATTTAATCTCTTTTAATTAATAAGTAAACAACAAAAAAATGAAACAAAAAAAAAGAAAAAAAAGAAAAAAAAAATAAGAAATTAGTATTTTATTAATAGCCATGATCAAAAGCTATTGGTCTAGTATGGTTAATTATTGAATTCTATCAACATAGAGTGTTGATAGAATGAACATAATTAATATGCTTTAATCAAGCAATAATAACATGGATTCAAGTAATAATTGATATTTTATTAATATGTGATTTAATTTTACTTTAAGTTGTAAAAAACTACTTTTTAAAGAGAAAAGTATTAAGTAATTAATGAATTTTAATTGACTGTTGATTTCAATTCTGGTTTTTTTGTTTTTAATATTCTTACTATATATACATTTTTTTTGTTATATGAGATCTTATATTTTCTTAAGCAATATGTTCTATTTTCTTTGATAATATGCTTATTGCTAAGCAATATACCATGATTTTCTAACAATATGTTTATTGTTGAGTAGTGTGCTATAATTCATTAACAATATGCATATTGCTAAGCAATATGTCATAATTTTCTGACATTGTACTTACTTACTAAGTACTATTCTTCTATTGATTTATTTTTTATTTGTTTTTCCTATTTTTTCTTTTTTGTGTTTTTCTATAAATAACAATAACATAATAACCAATTACCAAATAAACCAATTGAATTCAGAATTAGAGACAAAGTACTCTTACATTGTATTAAAGCAGAAAACCAATTGAATAGAAAATTTGATTTCAAATGGGACAAACCATTTTATATTAAAGAAATTCTAGGAAATAGAGCTTAAAAATTAAGATAAAACAACAAAATCTTAGCTAAAGCAGTGTATAAAAATTAACTAAAATCATATCACAATATAGTATTATCATTTATCAATAATATTCTATAATTAAAAGTATAACAAATACTAGTTCAATCAAATAAAATTTCACAAGATCTGAAACCAAACATAATTATTAACACAAATACATTTAATTAATATACCAAAATAATATATAAAAACATAATATATGCAACAAAAGCAACAATAAAAAAATAGAAATTTCAGATCACATTCATACAATGGCTTAACAATTATTCCAAACTATAAATCAACAAAAATTAGACATAGAAATTATTATTAATTACCAAACAATTTGCTATCAAAACACCAAAAAAGAAAAAAAAAACAAGAATTATTTTATATCAGTAACTACAGAACTAAATAAAGTACTGGTTAGATAAAATCATAAAAAAAGTAAAAAACACTTTTAAAAAAACACCAAAGATGATTTCAATAGAGAAACTAATAAAAAAAACTAAAAGCTATAAAAATAATAATTTTTAGTTTCATATTGTTATTATTGGTTAGGACAAAAACTGAATATTTAAAAATTATATATTAATAAATCCAAAAAAATATTCAATTAAGAAATAATACAACAGATTAAAGATTTTATTAAAAAGAAGCCAAATTTTAAACTATACATCAAAACAATTTACCAACTATACATTATATTTTAAAATTATCCAAAAATACTATTACACTAAAGAATAAAAACAATAATTGTTAATCAGTAAGAAAAAATAAACAACTCTTAATATGAAAAAATAAGAAATAAAATTGAACAAACAGTATTAAAAAGAGAAATAATAAACTTAATTTAAAATGAAGATTTTAATAGAGCTTAAAAAAGAAAATAATATTACTTATAGAAAAAGTACAAGAAAGAGAGTAGAAAAAACAGATAAAAAAATAGATTAATAAGAAAATAGTACTTAACAAGTAAGCACAATGTCAGAAAATTATAATATATTGCTTAACAATATACACATTGTTAGTAAATTATAGCACATTATTCAGCAATAAGCACATTATCAGAAAATCATAATATATTATTTAACAATGAGCATATTGTCAAAAAAAATAGGGCACATTGCTCAAAAAAATATGAAATTTTATATAACAAAAATTAAATATATAACTAGTAAGAATGTTAGAAACAAAAAAGAAAGAATTAATACAAACAAGATCAATAGATTTATTAATTATCTAATACTCTTTCCTTCAAAAATAGTTTTCTACAACCTAAAATGAAATCAACCCACATTTAAATAAAATATCAATTATCACTTAAAATTGATGCTACTATTAATTGATTAAGAAATATTAATCAATTTTATGCTATTAACATTTCATATTAATAAAATTTAATATTTAACTACACTAAACCAATAGCTCTTAATCATAATTATTGATGGAATACCAATTTTTTATTTTATTTTTTTATTTTTGTTTATTTTTTTTATTTTATTTTGTTTTATTTTCTTTGTTGTTTACTAATTAATTAAAAAAATTAAGTACCAAGTAATTAACATTAAAAATAATTTAATAAAAGACCTGGAAATAAGAATAGAAATTTAAAAATAGCTTATTAGAAGGACATAACTGTCAAAATAAACTGGCCATTACACTAAAGAAAAAAATTCATGAAAAAAACCATCAATTAAATCTTTGTCTATTACACAAGAACTTAACTAAAACTTTTAGACTTTAAACCTTTAGAAATTACTAATATTATTAACTATTGAGCACTAAGTTATGAGTTTGTTATTTGTAACAGCATTATTTTTTTTGACTTAACCAATGCTCCAGCTACTTTTTAATGGCTAATGAAAATTGTTTATACTAAATTACTATGAAAACTAATAGTAATTTACTTAGATAACATCAATGTATTTTCCAAAACATCTGACAACTGTTTCTATTATTTTTAACAAGTGTTTAAAAAATTAAAACAAGCAGAACTAAAGTTAAATACTATTAAATGTTTCTTTAGAAAAACTAAACTTAAGTTTTTAAGACATGTTGTAAGCAAAAACAGAATAAAAACAGATTCAGACAAGATTAAGATAGTTAAAAACTTTTCAGTATTAACAAATTTTACAAAATTAAGAACATTTTTGAGATTTGCTAAATACTATTGTTACTTTATTCAAAAAATTTTCAAATTAACTTAACCACTCTATCAGTTTTAAACAAAAAACATTAAATATAAATGAACTGAAAACCAATAAAAAGCTTTCAATATCTTAAGAAGAAAACTTATTTAAGTTCTAGTATTAATCTATTTAAATTATAGCAAGCTATTTATTATTATTATCAATGTATTCAATTAAGCATTAAGAACTGTATTGTCACAAAAAAAAGCCAATAGACAAAAATATCCAGTAATATATGTTAGCCAAAGTTTAAGTTCAGTTAAGAAGAACTATAGAACTTTAGCATTGGAATATTTAGCTATTTATTGAGCTGTTATCAATAAAAAAAATACTTGAATTAGAAGTTTAATGTGTACATAGATCATAAAAGATTGACATCAATTCAAAAGCAAAAATTTGGAAACAATTACTATACAAATAAAAATAGAACTATCACTATTTAATTATATTATACATTATAAAAAATAAAAAAAATAAAAATACTAATAGCTTATTACAAATAAAACAAATCTAAAAACATTTTAAATCCAAAAATATAACAAAAAATAAACACATAAAAATATTAACAACTCTAATATTATATTAATACTTAACAGTTTAAGAAGAAATTATCTCAAAAAAAACAAAACAACATAAAACAACAATCAAAATATTTTATTATTTATCAAAATATACTATATTAGAAAAACAAAAAAAATCTAAACTGACCACTCAAAGTAATTACAGAACCAAAAAAAGAAACAACACTGTTTAACATGTATTAAAATTCAACTACAAGACATTTTCATAAAGAAACAATTATAAAAAAGCCCAAAAAAAATACTATTAACCATTAATATATTTAAATATTATTCAATATATTCAAAATTATGATGTTTGTTAAAGAAGAAAAGAAACAAGATCCAGTAAACTACTAAAACCAATTAAAATAGGACAATTATTTGATCAAATAAGAATTAACTTAATTAAACTATTAATAAAAACCAGCAAAAGCAATTGATATATAGCAGTAGTCATAAACTATTTCACAAAATAGCCAAAGATAAAAGCAATTTAAAAAGCAAATACAGAATTTGTAGCCGAATTTGTTTATCAAGATTTGATTTGTTAATATAAATGTCCAAAAAAATTGTTATCAAACCAAAAAGCTTACTTTATAAACAAAATATTAACAGAATTAAGTCAAAAATTTGGAATTAAAAAACCATTATTATTATTATATTATTCACAAACAAATGGCTTAGTTAAAAAATTTAACAGAATATTGTATAAAATAATAGCTAAAATCAACCAAAAAAACCAGGATAAATAAGATTTATTCATATTATTAATATTATTTGCTTATTAGACAATAAAGCAAGATATTACACAAACAACACTATTTGAACTAGTTTATAATAAAACAGCAATATCACCAGTTGAGATAAATATCAATACATATTCAACAAAACTAATAACAGAAGCCAACTTCCAAAAAACATTGTTGAAAAGAACATATAACTTAATAGAAATTTTAGAAAACAAAAGATAAAAAACAGTTAATAATATATAAAAGTTACATACAAAACAAAAAAACAACATAATAACTAGTTATCAGATTAAGTAGTCGAATTTAGAATTGGGAACAAAGTACTTTTATATCATACCAAAGAAAAAAAACAATAGTGTAAAAAATTTGATTCCAAATGAAATAGACTATTTCATATTGAAAAAATTCTAGAAAATAAAGCTTATGAATTAAGATGAAACAACAAAATTTTAGTTAAAGCAGCACATAAAAATTAACTAAAACTATATTATAATATAGTATTATTATTCATTAGTAATATTTCACAATTAAAAGTACAATGAATACTAGTTTAACCAGATAAGATTCTACAAGATTTAGAACCAATTATAATTATTGACATAAACATGTCAAATTAATCTACAAAAATAGTATATAAAAAACCAATACATATAACAAATGCAAACAGAAAAATAAAAATTATTAACAATATTTACTCATTTGTACAACAATTATTACAATTTATTTAACATCAAAAATCGAGTTTAGAAATTACCATTAACAAATAAACAATCCAATATAAAGACAAAAAAACAACTCAAAAATTCCAATAATAGTTTTGTTTATCACAATTGTGACAAATATATATGTTGGTAATATCTAAAGATTTTTGTGATCTGAAAGTTTTGGTAGAGTTTTTTGTATAATAAACAGAAATTCAATGATTGTTTTAGTAGCTTTCCAGAATGGTTATTTTGTTAAATTTTTTTTTCAGTATAATGACCAGTTTATTCTGGCAGTTGTGCTTTTTTAGTAAATTATTCTCAATTTCTAAATTCTATACCTTTATTTTTGGGTCTTTTATCAGGCTATATTTGATATCAAATTATTTTATGCTTAATCCTTTTAATTAATTTAGTAAATAGCAAAGAAATAAAATAAAAAAATAAAAGAAAATAAAAAAAATTAGTATTCTGTTAATAATCATGATTAAGAGCTATTGGTTTAGTGTAGTTAAGTATTAGATTCTATTAAAATAGAGTGTTAATAAAGTGAAAATGATTAATGTTTCTTAATTAATAACAATAATATAAATTCAGGTAATAATAGATATTTTATTTATATGTAATTGAATTCTACTTTAAGTTGTAAAAAACTACTTTTTAAAGGGAGAGATATAAGATAATTAATTGATTGTGAATATTAATTTTGAGATAGATTCTTCTATTAATTTTGTTTCTAATACTCTTGCTATATATACATATTTCTTGTTTTATAAGATTTCATATTTTCTTAAGCAATATGCCCTAATTTATTAATATTGCTTATATTGTTGAACAGTGTATTACAATTCACTAATATTGTTCACATTGCTGAGCAGTATGCCATAATTTGTTAATAATATGTCATAGTTTTTTGACATTATGCTCATGTATTAAGTATTATTCTTCTATTGGTCTATTTTTTATCTGTTTTTTTAACTTTTTTTTTGTATGAGTAATATTATCTTCTTTTTTTTAATATTAAGCTTTATTAAAATCTTTATTTTAAATTAAGTTTATTACTTTTCTTTCTAATATTGTTTGTTCAATTTTGTTTTTTATTTTTTTGCATTAAGAGTTGTTCATTTTTTTTTATTGGTTCACAGTTATTATTTTCATTTCTTAGTATAGTAGTATTTCTGAATAGTTTTGGAATATGGTGTATAGTCAGTAAATTGTCTTAATATATATTCTTGAATTTGTTTTTTTCCCAATAAACTCTTTAATCTGTTATACTATTTCTTAATTAAATATTTTTTTAGATTTATTAATATATAATTCTTGGATGTTTAGCTTTTGTCCCAACTGATAATAACAATATGTTACTAAAAGTTGTTCTATTTATAGTTTTTAATTTGCTTTGATTAGTTTCTTTGCTGGAATTATTCTTGGTATTTTTCCAAAAGTGTTTTTTACTTTCTTTATAATTTTATCTGGTTAATACTTTTTTTGATTCTGTGATCACTGATATAAAATTATTTCTGTTTTTCTTTTTTTTTGTGTTTTAATAACAAATTGTTTGGTGGTTAATAACAACTTTTATGTCTAATTGTTGTTAATTTATGGTCTAAAATAGTTGTTGGACCATTGAGTAAATATGATTTAGGATTTTCATCTTTTATTATTATGGTTATTATGTTTATTGTATATTTATATACTATTTTTGTAGATCAATTTGACGTGTTTGTATTGATAATTATAATTGGTTCTAGATTTCATGGAATTTTATCTGGTTGAACTAATATTCATTGTATTTCCAGTTGTAAAATATTACTAATAGATAATAATACTATATTATAATATGATTTTAGTCAATCTTTATGTGCTGTTTTAATTAAGATTTTGTTGTCTCATCTTAGTTTATAAGCTCTATTTCCTAAAATTTTTTTAATATAAAATAGTTTATTCTATTTGAGATCAAATTTTAAAATTTATTGTTTTTCTATTTTGATATAATATAAGAGTATTTTGTCTCCAATCTTAAATTCAATTAATTTATCTGGTAATTAGTTATTATGTCATTTTTTTTGTTTTTTTCGTGACTTTTGAATATTATCAGCTGTTCTTTGTCTTTTGTTTTCCAAAGTTTTCATTAATTTGTATGTTCTTTTTAGCAAAGTTCTTTGAAAATTGGCTTTTGTTATTGGTTTTATTGGATATATAGTGATATTTTAACTGGTAATATTGTTGTTCTACCATAAACAAGTTCAAATAGTGTTGCTTGTATGGTATCTTGCTTTATTGTTCAATAAGCAAATAGTACTAATAATATAAACAAATTCTATTTGTTTTGGTTTTCTTGGTTAATCTTAGTTATTGCTTTGTATAATATTCTGTTGAACTTTTCAACTAAGCTATTTGTTTGTGAGTGATATGATAATAATAATGGTCTTTTGATTCCAAATTTTTGACTCAATTCTGTTAGTGTTCTGTTTACAAAGTGACTTTTTTGATTTGACAATAATTTTTTTGGGCATTTATGTTGACAAATTAAATTCTGGTGAACAAATTTGGCTATGAATTCTGCATTTGTTCTTTGGATTGTTTTTACTTCTGGCTATTTTGTAAAATAATTCATTACTACTGTTATATAATAATTGCTTCTGCTAATTATTATTAATGGTTCAATTAAGTTAATTCTAATTTAATTGAATAGTTGTTTCATCTTGATTAATCTTAACAGTTTACTGAATCTTGTTCCTTTTTTTTTTAACAAACATTACAATTTTGAATATATTGAATGATATCTAAATATATAGATGACCAATAATATTTTTTTCTATAGTTGTTTCTTTATAAAAATATTCTGCTGTTGAATTTGAATGTATATTGAATAGTATTGTTTTTTTCTCTGATTTTGTGATTAATCTGAGTAACTAATCTGGATATTTTCTGTTTTTCTAGTATAATATATCTTGGTAAGTAATAAATATTTTGTTTGTTGTTTTATGTTGTTTTGTTTTTTTTAAGATAATTTTTTCTTGAACTGTTAAGTATTAATATAATGTTGGAGTTGTTGATATTTTTGTATGTGTTTATCTTTTATTATATTTTTGGGTTAAAATATTCTTAGATTTGTTTCATTTGTAACAAACTATTAGCATTTTTGTTTTTTTTTCTTTTTATAATGTATTATATAATTAAATAATAATAGTTCTATTTTCTATTTTATATAACAGTTGTTTTTAAATTTTTGCTTTTGGATTAATTTTAATTTTTTGTAATTAGTATATATATCAAACTTTTGATTCAAGTATTTTTTTTAATAATAGCTTAATAGATAGTTAAATGTTTTAATGCTAGTGTTTCATAGTTTTTTTTAGCTAAATTTAAGCTTTTATTAACATATACTACTGGGTGTTCTCTTCTATCTGGTTTTTTTTGTGACAATACTGCTTTTAATGCTTAACTTGATATACTAATGGTGATAATAAATGGCTTGTTGTAATCTAAATAGATTAGTACTGGTGCTTGAATAAGCTTTTTTCTCAAGATGTCAAAAGCTTTTTGTTGGATTTCTATTCATTTATATTTTATATTTTTTGCTTGGAGTTAATAAAGTGGTTAAGCCAGTTTGAAAAAATTCTGGATAAAATAGTAATAGTATTTAGCAAATTCCAAAAATACTCTTAATTCTATAAAATTTGTTGATACTAAAAAGTTTTTGACTATTTCAATTTTATCTGGATCTGTTTTAATGCTGTCTTTGTTCACAACATGTCTTAAAAATTTCAGTTTTGTTTTTTCAAAAAAACACTTTGTAGTATTCAACTTTAATCTGGCTTTTCTTAGTCTTTTAAACACTTGTTGCAAATAGTGAAAATAGTTATTGAAAGTTTTGGAAAACACATTGGTGTTATTCAAGTAGACTATTACTAATTTCCATAGTAATCTTGTGTAAACAATTTTCATAAGCCATTTGAAGATGACTGGAATATTAGTTAAGCCAAATAGCATAATATCAAATTTAAAATTCTCTTTTCTGGTTGTAAATGCTGTTTTTTCTTTGTTGGCTGAATTTATGGCTACTTGCTAGTAAATTTAATGTTGAAAACCATTTTTTTTTTAAATGCATCAAATAGTTTTTGAATTTGTGGAGTTGGATAGCTGTCTTCATGAATAATACTGTTAAACTTTCTGTAATCTACACAAAAGCAGATTTTTTTATTTTTTTTATGAACAAGTACCATTAGTAATAACCATAAACTCATGGATGGTTGAATTAATCTGTTGTCCAACATTTTGTTGATTTTTTGTCAGATGATTTTATGACTTGCTGATGGTATTCTGTATGCTTGTTGTTTAATTAGCATTGCATCTCCAGTCTTGATTTAGTGCTGGATAATATCTGCCAAATTCATTTTTACTGACAAAAATGTTAATGAAATTGTTAAGTAACATCTTGAGTTGCATACATTAAAGTAAATTTAAGTTTTCTAAGTTTATTTGTTCCAATTGTTTTGGTTGAAGCAAATAACATTTTTCTTATCCATATATTGTTTGTAATATAATATTTACATATCTACACAGTTGTAGAAAATCTGGAATAATATTTGGTAATTGGTTTTTAACTTCAGTGCTTAAGTATTTAATAGTGGTTCCATTTGGTATTTTGATAGTGTTTCTTGTTGTATTATAAATAGAAATTTTAATATGTTTATAGTTCTTGGCCAGTATGTAAAAATTGGTGATTCCAATCTTCTCTGATTCACAAATAATTGGTTTTGCTTCAAAAATCTGGGGCTGGTCCTTTATTTTTCTCTCTATTACTAATATATACTAATCATATGATGAAATAAAAACTGATCGATTGGTAAAGATAATTTCTATTTTATTAATTAGTTCTTTTGGTATGTTTATTTTACTCATAGATCCAAATTTATTTTTTCTTTTAGTTGTAATCCTTAATTTTTTTTTTGTTATTAGCACTAATTAAGCTATTTTTACCAAAAATAAAAATATTGTCTGTGCTATCTTTTCATTTGATTCAATTGTGTATTTTTTTTTTGAATTATTTTGTAGCATTGCAATAATATTTTCTATATATTCTGTATCAATTATTTCTTCTTTGATGTTAATTTCTTTTTTTGCTAAATTAGATCTAAATACTAACTGAATTATTAATGTTGTCAAAATTTTCAATGCTATTTTCAAATCTATATTGGTGTGTAAATAGAATTCTAATCTGATAACAGTTTTTTCTAAATACTTAAAATCAAATTTTATATTAGTATTATATGCATTCTGGCATAATACTTTCATTATTATTGCTAAACCATTTTAGTTTCTGCTCTATTAATAAATTTGGAAGCACAATATATTGTTTAGAATTGTAATTAGAGTTTAAATCATTGTTGTCATTGTCATAGTAAACAGAATTAGAACTGTTGTTGTTATTATCATCATCAAAGTTTGAATTACAATTGAATTTTAATTTTAATTTGACTGTGTACTCACCAATTGGTTTTTTCTCTTTAAAAATTGAATAAATTATTCGTAATAGTAGATTATAGATAAGATCACAATCATTATAATACTTGAAGTTATTAGAAATTAGGCAGTGTTTATAGAGTCAAGCATTCAACTGCTCTAAATACTGCTTTTGCTTTTTTTTAGTCAGTGTTAGGTTCTGATAATGTTCATGGAATTGTTTTGAATCATTCTTAATATTATCAAAAACATTAAAAGTTAGGATGTATTTAGGTTTAGAAAGTATGAATAGATTATTTTTGATTTCTAAAATTTTACTGGTTGAAGCATTTTCTGCTTTCACATTTGCTATTCTTCAGATTTTATGTTTGTTGTATAGATAACTTTTTAATTATTTCAGCACTTGTTTTTTCTTGTTCAGAAATGTCATTCCATATTTTTTCTTTAAAAAAAATCATTCTATATGTAAGATAAGACTTGTTGTCTTATTTTCTCTGTTATTTAGGTTATCTAAAGTATTTAAGAATACATAGTTAATAGTAAAACTTGGTCATTATTGGTCATTCTTTATTGTTATCACAACATTCACCTATTGTTAACAATTTTTTGTCACAATCAATACATATTAGCTTGGGTTGATGATAATTGGTCTGAAGTATAATAGTATATGAGGTGTAAGTAAAGATAATAGTTGGAATAAGTTTTTTTTCTTTTTTTTTTCTTTTCCCTTTTTCTTCCAGATAGGTATAAATGATAGCATGTTGTGTTTTTATTCAGCCCACAAAATTTGGTAGGTTTTTTTTTTTCTTTTCAAACTCAATTAATAACTGCTTGTTAATGGTGGTCTTAAAATAATCATAAGTGGTTAATATTCAAATGTTCTGACTATTTTGACTCAGTTGTAATTCTTGGGTGTTTTAGTTGAATACTACATTGGTTTTGAACAGCCAGTTATTATCAACAAGAGCTTGGTATTGGATAGCTTTTATTATCAATACTTTGATTAGTATTGTAATACTGTTGATTTTAAACAGAAAGTTATTAATCTCACCAATAGGCATTTTTGTCACTTTATTACCAGTAATAATTCTGGTGCTAGCAGTATAATCAACTTAGTAATCTAATTAGTCTATAAATTGTTATGTAATAATACTGTTTGCTAAATTATTATTAAGAATTAGCTTGATAGAATGACTATCAACTTTTATGTTAGTGATTATTATGGTAATTAATTTGGTGTTAAGAATAACTCTATTAAATAATGATGTTTTGTTGTGTTCTTTGAGTTCAAAAGAAAATATAATAATAAGTAATTTATCTTCAATAATAATTGCTGGTAAAATGTTGTTGGTAAATAGTTGAGTTTAATTGGGTTTCTGGTTGTTATGTTGGGCATTTTTTGGGGTAATCAGAAGACTTAAATAGTTTTAAAAATTCAGGTTTTGGGCATAGTTAGTTTTTGAATTTTGCTGTTGTAATCCAGATTGTTGGGCTGCTAAACTGGAAATCAGTGAATGCATTACTATTGCTGATTTCCAATTTTGGCAGATTTAAGTTATTCTTAATCTTTGGCTTCTATTAGAAAATAAGTTCTGGAGTTGGATTTGAATTTGTTAAGATTGATACATTATTTGGAACTGGAATGGTTGATAAATTACTGGTATTGAGATTTGATAAATTGATAAATTAATAACTAATAAATTGGTTGCATTAGTAGTAAATAATACAGTTGATAATAGTATTGTTCAGGTATTTAATTATTAGTGTAGTTTGGGTTTTGAAATCTGCAATCAGAGTTTTAATATTGATTTATCAATCATTGATTATTCAATTTTAGGTGATAATTTATTCTTAAGTGCCTTTATTTACTACAATAGTGGCAATTATATATCTCTTATTGCCATTGTTGATTAGTCAATAATAATGGTATTGAATATGACTGATTCTGAAACTGATTTAAATTTCCTTGATTCTTATGACATTGTAAAGATTAATAAATTGCCTGATTGTTAGTTAAGTATTTCTCAATTTTTTGATTAATGGCTTTGCCAAATTGTTTCAATTTGGTATTCAATTTAGATAATCTATTCATTACTAAATTAATGGCTTAGACATAGTTGGCTTTAAATTTGGCCAATTCAAAATCTTGGACATATGTGACTGCATCTTAGAATGTTTGTAAGTACAATAGGCATATGTATTATAGAAAGCTACTATACAGACTGTAAATAAATTGATTCAAAATTTGTGGTGCTGTGAAATAATTAGTGTTAATAGCTTAAATTTGGCACAAATTTTTATAAAAACATCTTAAGTAAGTAGTAACTGCTTTTATATCACTTTGTTTGATGATAGTAAATGTTATTATCAAGCAATTAATACTATTATTATTGCTAAAATATCTCAAAAATTCAATTTTGAATTTATTGAAGTTTTGGGGTTTTTGAATCAAACTTTGATACTATAAGTTGGCAATATTTTGAAAAAAATATGAGATAGCTTGAAAAACTCTAGCATTATCTCAATTATTAATAGTAATAACTTTAGTAATGTTATTTAACCAAACTTGGACATTGTCTTTCTCGCTATTGAATTTTTCTAATTTAGTGATTGGTACATATGTCATTAGTGCTATAATTGGTTGTTGTTGTAATTATAGTTGAAATGATTGTTGTAATAGTGGTTAAAGTTGTGATTGCAATTATTGTTATTGTGTGGCAATTAAGCAACTGATAATAGATCAATTACAATTACTAGAGTTAAGTTTTGGAGAACAATAGAAATAGAGTTTGGATTGTTTGAGTCTTGCTGGGCCTAAACAAATGGAGTTTGTATTTTTAGGTTTTTTAGGATTAGGTTTTGATAATTAAATTCTTGATCTTTGTTTTTTTTTTCTTTGGAGTCAGTTCTTTCCTAAAAACTAGCAGCTACAAAATTGGGTTGGGATAGTGATGATTAAAATCTTGATGATATTGGAGATTATGATTTAAATTTTTTAAAGAAATTACCATAAGTTTTTAATAAATCGGCTTTTTTTTGTTGGCTTTAAAATATTATTCTTGCTGATGGTGTTTTTGCTGATGATAATACAACTTTTGATGGTATATTGATAGTACTTTTAGGCATGTGGTAATAAAATAGGTGAATAGATAAAATGATTCTTGGTTTCTTCCAAGTAAGTGGTTGTATTTTTTTTGGTATTATTGCTGGTGTTTGCAATTTTCATTTGTCTGCAAAGTAATAAAAAAATTTTATTGAGTGTAATTCCCAATTTTTCTATTTATTTCTGTGATTATTAATGTAAACAGATAGTTTGGGAAACATATGGTGCTTTAGAATAATTCATTGTTAAAGCTATTAAGAATGGCTTTTAGATCTTCTTAGACTTCTATATAAGATTTAATTTTTTTGTTGACATAAAAATTGAAAGCTAATTCTGCTGGCCAATTGTTACTTGTCAATCTAAGATGACTTTGATAGTGCTAAAATAAGAATTTTGTAAATCTTAAATAATTTTCTCTTATACTTTTTTAGTTTGCCACTTTTCTGAATAGTTGTTACTAGTTCTGGTTCTCTGTTAGATTATACCTTACAGAGAGCACCAAATGTTATAAATAATTATTTGAAATATTAGTACAAATAATAAATTCATAACTTAGTGCTTAATAGCTTGGTAATATTGGTAATATCTGAAAATTTTTATAATCTGAAGGTTTTGGTAAAGTTCTTTGTATAATATACAGAGATTTAATAATTGTTTTAATAGTCTTCTAAAATGGTTATTTCATCAAATTTTTTTTTCAGCATGGTGGCCAGTTTATTCTGACAGCTATGTTCTTCTGATAAGTTATTCTTAATTTTCAAATTCTATATTCTTATTTCTGGGTTTTTTATCAGACTATTCTTAATGTTAAATTATTTTATGCTTAATTTTTTTAATTAATTTAGTAAATAACAAAGAAACAAAATAAAAAAATAAAAAAAATTAATATCTTATCAATAGCCATGATCAAGAACTATTGGTCCAGTGTGGTCAAGTGTTGGATTCTATCAACATGGAATATTAATAGAGTAAAGATAATTAATATTTCTTAATTAATAATAATAATATAGATTTAGGTAATAATAGATATTTTATTGATATGTAATTGGATTTTGCTTCAAGTTGTAAAAAACTATCTTTTAAAGAAAGGAGTATAAGATAATTAATTGTTTGTAAGTATTAATTCTAAAATAAATTTTTTTATTTATTCTGTTTCTAATACTCTTACTATATATACATATTTTTTGTTTTATATGATTTCATATTTTCTTAAACAATGTATCCTAATTTACTAATATTGCTTATATTGTTGAACAGTGTATCACAATTTACTGATATTGCTCATATTGCTAAGCAGTATGTCATAATTTGCTAGCAATATGTTATAGTTTTTTGATATTGTGCTTATGTGTTAAGTACTATTCTCCTATTAATCTATTTTTCTATCTGTTTTTCTAGCTTTTTTTTATATGAGTAATAACATTAACAAAAAAATGAACATCTGAATAAGCCTTAGTCATACTTGATTTGAATAACCCATTAGTTAAGAAAAAAATTCCCAGATATTTGTATACTTTGCCTTTTTTGGCAATTAAAATTAACAAACTACTGATTTTTAAAATACCAATCTTAATATCTTAATTGATAGAAATAACTACTATTTTCTTATTGTTGATTAAAATATTATTGATCATAAAAAATTTACTGGTAATGTTCAAAGCATATTGTGTAAAAGTCTGACTATTTCAAATTTAAATAGTATTATCAACAAATACACCAGCTAAAAAAAAGAATAATATTCTACTACTATTCTTAATTCTGTCAGTTTTTGCCATAAAATTAGAATTGATTTAGTATTTACACAAATGTTCATGCTATTTAACTTTACACAAAAATAGATTGTAAAAAATTCTTCAAGAAAGAAATAAGAAAACTTCACTCTAATTTAATTTATCATGCATTCTATAGTTATTTGAAAGACCAAAATCTGTTATTACTCTATTGACTCTATCTTTATATATGTTGTCAAAAAATCTGATGAATCTTTCATACATTTTGATTTGCCACAAATTAGTTCTTAAGTAATGCTAACTAACTGAATCATATGCTTTATACATATTCTGTAGAATCAATTACTGATCCAATGATAAACACAGGAAACTGAGTAGATGTATTCTTTAAAACCAAAAAATTATCATTTCGAAAAACATCAAACTTGCTATATGCAGATAAAATCTAATCAAATAAAACTTTAGAAAGAATTTTTCTTGCAGTTTTAATTAAAACAATAGGTTTAATGTTTATCAAAACTCCATTCAAATTATAAGATTTAGGAATTATTGAGACTTATGCTTTTCTTTACAAAACAAAAACACCACCAAAAAACAAATATATATTCAACAATTTCAAAAAACACTTTACCACTTTATTGCCATTATGTTTTCAAAGTTTATTAGAAATTTCAGATAAACCAGCAGCTTTGCCATCAAGCAGACTGTTAATTATTAAAAGCAATTCTCTTATATTAATCTCCTATATCATATTAGTAAAAGCATCATTATCTACATAATTTAATAACACATATTGGTGAGCCCAAAGATTAGATATTACTAAAAACACAGTCTATTTTCTTGTTTAATTCTTCATAATTTTATTAACATTGAGCTTTACTTCTTCTAATTTAAAAACCAACTTACTATTCACTACCAAGTAATTTAGTACCACTTTGCAAAACAGTTAATCCAAAATATTTTTAATTATATTTTCTTTATTATAATTAAAACTTTCTATGCACTTCTTAATAGTCTTTCTGATAGATGTTTTCTTAGCCAATCTTAACTTATATATTGTTACCAAAGGTTTTTGGTTTCTTTTCTTAAATGTTGTTAATGCCTATTGGTTGTGAATTCACATTTTTCTGGAAGTAGTTGGATCTCTGTTAACTGAATTTATTTTCAAATTATCTCTTATAATTTGAACTGCTAAATTTATAAGTAGAATGGCCAATTTCATACCAGTTGTTTTGTGTAATTACATTGTAGTAAATGTCAACTCTTTCTCAGGAATTGTTTGTCTAAAAACTTACTAAAAATGTATAGTTATTTTGCTATAAAAGTCAACTCTTCTACAGGAATTTTGTCTGTAGGCTATTCTAATAATTATAATAAGGAAAATAAAAAAAAATAAAAAAAATATAAAAGAAATAAAATTGTGTTAAGAGAAACGTTTTCTATTCAAGTCTGAAATTACTAACAGATTACTGAAATTGATAGCTAATTAATTTCAAAATATTAGTTGTATTAAGAAAATTTCAAGCATAATAATTTAAAAGATTTGGTTTTCAAATATTTAATTTTTATTTAAGATGTGTAAAAGGTAATTTGTTTTAATTAAGATATTTAAAGTAAAATACTATAATAAGATATATTTTCTTGAAAAAAAAAGCTCTTTTTTTATACAATTTGTTATAGTACTAATCTTTGAACTTGCACTTTTTTTTTGCTCTAATTTTAACAAACTACAAATTATTTCTATAAACTATTGATTATTTCGGCCAATTTCTGCTAATTTTGGCAAATTTTTAAATATTAAATAGTTTAGAATATTGTGTAATTTAATCATCTTAATTTCTATGATACAAATTGGATTATTAATTAAATGATAATATTTGATAATTTAATTAAATAATAAATAATAATTGAAATGATAATAATATATACTAATTAATAATAGAAATTAAAAGAGTAATTTTATGCTAATTAATAGCTAAAATTCTATTGGTAACATAATTTTTTCCTTAAGACTGAGCTTTGTTAAAGTCCAAACACTATCTGTAATATTAAGATAATGGTCCAAAATAATTAAAGTAATTTAGTCTGAAAATTGTTAAAATTTCAGTTCTGTAAGCTTTTCAATGTATTAAATCTTTATTAAGTGAAGTATTGGATTTTGTAGGATATTTTTACAAGTATTGAATAAATTATAAAGTCTAAATGCTATTCTAAGTTTGTAGTAAATGTTTGCTGGTTCAGCTGCTGTTTTAAATTTATTGTAAATTTGTTTTTGTATAGCTTTAGAAGTAAGATTTGTTGTTGTAAGTTCCAGTTTTTGTTTATAAAGTGTTTTTCCAATATAAAAATATCTATAAATAAGAGTATGTTTAGTGTTCTGTTCATTTAAAAATAATAGAAGTTTTTGTTAAGTTGTGGTGTTTGGTGAAATGTTAATAAGAGCAAATAAGAGGTTTTCTTTTAAAACTTGTTTTAAAAGTTCTGGTAGTTGACTTTTAAAATAACTTCTTATGTTTTTTTTATAAAGGTAATAATTCTGTGAATTGTTTACTACTAGGGCTGTGGTCTCTTTCTGAATATAATTAATTTGACTTCTATTAATTATTATAGATAAGCAGAAAGTGTTTTTAAGGCTAACATTAATTTTTGGAATATTTGTTGAATATTTCGGAAAATAATTATGATAAAAATAACTAATTAAGAAATAAAATTTTAAAAAAGAATAAAAAAAATTATTTTTGGGTATAGAGTTTTATTTGTTTTTGGGTTTAAGTATTTCTTGTAATTATTTACTATTTTTGTTTTATGTTTTGTGTATTTTAAAGAGATTATTATAAATATGTTAAATTAAGTATTCAAGTTTGGTTGTTGTTTTATTATAACTATTGGTTCTAAATTTTGAGGAATATTTTCAGAATTAATTAAAGAAGAATATATACCAATTTGTGGAATTAATGATTCAGGATTGTTTCTGAAATGATAGTGTTTCAATTAATCTTTATAAGCAACTTTTGCTAATATTTTGTTATCAAGTCTTAATTTATAGAATCTATTGTTTAAGATTTTATGAATATAAAATGATCTATTTTATTTATGTTCAAATTTCTCATTCTATTGTTTTTCAGCCTTAGTTCTATATAAGAAAACTTTATTTTCAACTTTAAATTTGTTGGTAACTGGTGGTAGTTTGTTGTCATGCTTTTTTTTGTTGAGCTTGAAAGTATTCAATATAAGTGGGTGCTATTTGTTTTTTTCCTTCTAATATACTAAAAAAAAATGTAGACTTTTCTTTAAAGTGTTTTTTGAAAGTTTCTTTCATTGATTGGTTGCACTAAATATGTTTTCACTGTGAAATTAATTGGTAATGTTGCTGTTTTTCTATAAATAAAATCAAATAGTGTGTGTTTTGTAGTATTTTGTTTTAGTGTTTTGTATGCTAATAACACTGATAAAATACATATATTCTATTACTGTTCAAAATCAGTTGAGACTTTGGCTAAAAGTTTACATAATGTTCTGTTAAAACATTCTACAAATCTATTTGTTTGAAGGTAATAAGATAATAATAAAGATCTTTTAATATTAAATTATTCACAAATTTTTTGTATCAAGTTGTTTACAAAATGTGTTCTTTGATCAGATAAAAGTTCAATTGAACATCCATATCTACAAATAATGTCTTTATAGATGAAATTTGCTACTGATTTTGCATTTGTTATTTGGATGACTTTAGCTTTAGACCATTTGGTAAGATAATCTACTGCAACTGCAATATAACAATTTTTTTGGGTTGTGATAAATAATGGTCTAACTAAATCAATTCCAACTCTGTTAAAAAGTTGTTCAACTTTGATTGGATTTAAAGATTCTGTAAGACAAGTTCCTTCTCTTCTTTGACAACTATTACAAAATTCTATATATTATTAAATGTTTTTTTGCATATGAGACCAAAAATAATGTTCAAGAGTTTTTTGAATTGTTTCATCTCTTTTCAAGTGTACTAAAGAAGAATCTGTATACATGTTATATAGGATTGTTTGTTTTTTTATTTTCTTGTATTAATCTGAATAATTGGTTTGTATTTCTGCAATTTTTATAATAAATTTTGTTGTAGTGTATGAAATATTGTTTTAATTAATGTTGTAATTGATGTTTTTTACTTGAAAACCAATTTTTTGGCATAATAAGAGTCTTCAAATAGTTTTTAATGTTGTTGTAATTTTTGGAATCTATTGTTGTTTGGTTATTTTGTTGGTAGGTTGATAACTTGTAGTGAAATTGTTGTTGGTATTAATTTAGTCTTATTTTTGAAAGACTATTAACATTGGTGTATAATTTTCTTGGTTTGTAATATACAATATATTTGTAGTCTGCTAGAAAATTATTCTATTAGAACTGTTTGGCACTTTGTTTAGTTTTTTTTTTATTGAGCCATTTGAGACTAATATTGTTAGTTATGATATTGAATTCTTTTCTGTTCTTCAAGTATTGTTGAAAGTGTTTAAGAGCCCAAATAATTGCATAGTTTCTAATTCTGTTAAGCCATATTTGAGTTCTGTTGATTTGAGTGTTTTACTGACATAAACAATAAATTGTCCCTGGCTATTTTTATCCAGTTGTAATAGGATGGCACCAAATGCTATATGTGAAATATTAGTAATTAATTGGAACTATTTGTTGAAGTTTAAATAAGTAAAAACAAGAGCTGTTGTTAATTTTGTTTTGAGAGTTTCAAAAGCTTTCTGTTATTTTTCAGTCCATTGATATGGCACATTTTTGTTGATGAGATAATTAAGTAGTTTGGCAATTTTTGAGAATTCTTTTATGAATTTTTGATAATAGGAGATTAATCTTATAAATTTTTGTAACTCTGTGGTATTTTTGGAAGTTTAAAAGTTTTTGACAGCACTGATTGTTTTAGGATTTGGTTTGACTCCATTTTTGCTAACAATATATCCAAAAAAAATTAAATTTGTTTTTCCAAAATAACATTTTTCAATATTCAACTTCAATCCTGCTTTTTATAATTGTTAAAAAACTTCTTATAAGTAGATAAAATAAGCTTTAAAGCTTGGTGAGTACATATTAGTATTATTAAAATAGACAACTACTGATTGCCATAAGAGTTCTTTATATACAATATCTATAAGTTGCTAGAATGTTGCTAATGTATTGCAAAGTCCAAAAAACATAATATTAAATTCATAGTTTCCTTCTTAAATAGTAAATGCTGTTTTGAGACAATTTTTTGAATCTATTTCGACTTGTCAGTATCCACTTTCTAAGTTTAAAGTTAAGAAAAACTTGGCTTTTTCTAAAGCATTTAGCATATTATCAATTCTTAGAAAAAAATAGGCATCTCCAATTGTCATACTGTTCAGTTGGCAATAGTCAATGCAAAATCTGATTTTTCGATTTTTTTTAATTAGAACTACTGGTAAAACTCAAGGACTTTTTGATAGTTGAATCAATCTATTATTGAGCATTCTTTGAACTTCTTCTCTAATGAATTGGTGGTTGGCAGATGGCACTTGATATGTTTGTTAACATTTTGGTAGAGTATCTTCTGTGTGAATCTGATGTTAAACAATATTGGTTTTTCTTAGATCATTGTTGTTTTTGGCAAATATTTCAGCAAATTCAGCTATTAGCTGTTTTAATTGTCTTTGTTGTTAGGATTTTAAGAGGCCCATATTGATTCAATAAAGTTTTTTTTCTAGAACATAGTAGTTTTTAGTAATTAAAGTAATGTTTGAATTTAGAAATAAGATATGTCTTATAATTTTGATGAAATTAGAGACAATCTAAGAGTTTTTATCTTGAAAAATGTTGCTATATATGATTCTAATTTTTAATTTATTTAATAAAACAATAGAGTAGTTGTTAGGATTATTAAATATAACTTGAAATTTCTTTATTTTTTTTGGTATATAGACATTTAAAATTAAGATTTCATGTTTTAAACAGATTTGTTTATTAGATTCAAAGATTTGTTAAATGGTAGTAGATTTTGAGCAAGTATAGATTTCGTGATATTTTTTAAAGAATAATATAGTAATTGGTTAAAGAAGTTAAAAAATCTGGTGGGATTTATTCTGTATATTAAGAGCTATATTTACTGGAACTGTGAATCATCCAGTTAAACCAAAACTTTGTATTCTTCTTTTACTTTTGCCTAATTGTTCTCTGTTACTAATTGATTATAACTCTAAAATGTTGATTAAAGATAGATAAATTGCTTAAGCAAATTTTTCAGTATGTTCTATTCTGAATTGTTTTTCAGTTTTATTTTGTAGCATAATAGTGATGTTTTCAGTATTCTGTATCTATAACTGCTCCTCTAACATTGATTTTTTTGCTTGCCAATGATAATCTGGACACAATTTGAATTATTGCTTTTGGTGGTATTTTAAGAGCAATTTTAAAGTTAATTTTTTTAAAAATTTTGGTTAAAAGACCAAAGTATTTTTTCCTAAGTATCATAGATCATATCCAACATCTATATTATGAGCTTTTTTGGCTTAATTCCTTGACCATTGTTGTTGAAATATTTGAGTTGAAAGCTGATTGATTTTCAATAAGATAGATTAGAATTGTTGCAATTTCTTTTTTTGGTTTAAGTTCTTCAAACTCAATTTCCTTCTGGTCATCTTTGCTAGATAAGAGAATGCTAAAAACATAGCATTCTGAACACTATTTATTATTACAAAACATGATGTATTCTTTACATAATTGAATGTTTATTTGCTTTAATTATTGAATTTGAGCTTTTTGGGTTGAATAAATGTAACTTGTGATTTGGTAATATGTTTCTACTTTATTTTTATAGTTAAATTCAGCTAATTCTATTGTGTATTCAATGTATTCAGCTTTTTTTATTTGGCAAACATCTTTTTGTATGGCTTTATTGATTAAAGCCATTGTTAAATCAAAAATTATTTCAGCATCATAAGAATAGTGGTAGAGTTTGTTGAGAGCACTGTTGTATGCTGCATTAAAAAATGTTCCTCTTCTGACTTTTTTCGAAATTAATAGGACATATTGGTAGGTTTGATCACATATTTTTCCTCTTATTGCAATGTCAATTCAGTTGTATTCTTTTGGTAACATATTTCTACATGTAAGATAAAAAATGTTGTCCTATTTTCTACTTTATTTGGAGTATCCAATTGTTCTTTATGGTATGCTTTACAGTAGTAACAAGTGCATGTTTTATATTTTTCTTCTGAAAATATGCATGCTTCTATTAATAAAAGTTTTTTTTACAATTTTTATATTTAAGTGAAATGTAAAGTAGTTGTTTCTGTGGTTTTGGTGTAGAATATTAAACAACATTCTATCTTTTGGTTTCTTCAAAGATTTCTTGTTCTGTTTTTTTAGCCCAATTGGATGTTGATCCAAGAGCCATATATGTTTTAGTAATTGGTATTTTTTTTTTCTTTAAATTTGAACATTGAGACTTTTTTAGATTATTTATTAAAAGTATCACAGATAGCAGGTACTCTGGTGTATTGTCTTTGGTATGAAATTTTTAGTTCTTGGATATTTCAATCTAAATTTGCATTGGCCTTAAAAAACCAATTTTTTCTGATGAAAGCTTAATATTAAGGTATATTTATGACTAAAACTTTTATTGGAATGATAATTCCATTAATAATAAATAGGAAGTTGTTAATTTTTTCTACTGAAATTTTTTTTATATCATTAGCTATAACAATTACAGTTTGAGCTGGTCTGTTAACAGTTTATTTAAGTTGTTGTATTAGTTAATAGATAATAATACTACCAATAGATCTACTATCTAGAATTAAATGGATTGGTTTTTCTTCTACTTTAGCTTTAGTATACATAATTGTAATTGCTTTTTGTTTATTGACTGCTGTATTACTAAGCAAGAATAGTGATTTATTGGTTTCAAATTCGAATAGAAATATATCTAAAAGATTGGGATTTTGGACAATTTGAGTTGGTAAAATAGTATTATTAAAAGAGTTTGATTTTGGTACTGTAACTTTATCTTTAAAAAGTGTAGTCTGTTGAAAATTTGATTCTTCAAACATTGTGAGATAACTGGATTAAGTGTAATAGTAATTGGGTTTTTGTTAACCAAAATTTCGAAAAACTAACTGGTTGTTTGAGTTAATTCTGTTGTTATTATTCTAAAATTGATTTTGAAAGGTAAATTGGTTGTGGTAAACCAATCTTCAAGCAGGTATTTGATATTATTGAGTAGATAGTAATTGATATTGCTGAACTAGTAAAGGCTGTTGATATTGTTGTTGTATTTGTTGTAAAGCAGATTGATAATAATTGTTTTAATTTTGTAGTTTTAGTAGATAATAAGTTTGTAATAAAAGTTGGTAATAGGATTATTGTAGTAAAAAATAATATTGATTACTTCTGTTTTGTTGGTCTCATTGTAATTTTCTGCAATCTTGTTTCTAATGTTCTGGAATTCTACAATAATAACAGCTTTGTGGTTAATTGTTGAATAATGAAAGGTAATTGTTTTAATTTTGTTATTGGAATGGCTGATATTTTTGTGGTTGTTGCTGTTGTTGTTGGTTGGTAAAAAAATTTTCAACCTTTTTTGTAAGTTGGTCAATTTTCTCTTTAGCTGTTGAGCTGGTTTTTCTAATTGCCAGATTTATAAGCTTTATATGGTTTGCTTTTTCTATAACCATTTTATAATTCTTTACATATCAGATGGCTGTAGTTAAATCTGCTGAAGCATAGAAATAAACTTTCCTAATTAGTTAGTTTTTTAATCCTGCTATAAACTAATCCAAAATCTGGGTATTAGAATAGTATTTATTGGTTTCTAATTGTTAAATTCATTAAAGAAGTTTATTGAACCTCCTAAAATAGGTCATAACAGTTTCAAATGTTTTTTGTTTGATGTTGTGAAAGCAATTTTAAAGAGTAATAGAGGTGTTGTTGTTAGTAAATTGTTGTAAGAAAACATATTTAAATGCTTGCCAGTTTTCATAGAATTCATCTAAGTTTTCAAATCATTCTTCTGCTATTCCTCAAAGAAAATAGAGAATAGCTTTAAGCATTCTTGTAGCATTCTATCTGTTTATATCTTTTGCTTTCTGGACTTTGTCAAGTCGTTTTTGTAGACTGGTATTATTATTTTTACCAGTGAATTCAGAAATTTTTGCAATATAAGCAGTTGCCATTTTTTTCGTTTTTGGTGGTTTTTTCTCATTCTGATTCAGTTTTTTCACTTTCCAAGTTCTCTGAATAATTACTTTGGTTTTCTTATAAGTAATCAAAAAAATTGGTGCTGGTTAATATTGGTTATTGTTGTTAATTAGAACTTTTAGGTAACTGAAAATCTTTTAGTCTTGAAAAATGGATAAGTGGTGAATTTGGTGTTTGTAGTTAAGCAAGTAAAATTGGAAATAGTATAATAGAAAGTGGTAATTTGAAATTGGTTCTTTGTTTAGGTGTTTGTAAATGTTTGGCAATTGTTTTTAATGTGATATAAGTTATATGGCTAACTCAAAGTATCTTCTTTTGTTTTCTGTTGTTGCTATTTTCTGGTTCTAATTCAAAGTTAAGAGAATATTTGGACTGTACTGGATATTTTTTTTTACAATTAAATAATATTAAAGTTGAGTTTTTGAAAGTAGATATCAAGTATTTCACTGTTAAGGTCTTTAGTTTTCAGGTGTGAATAGTACAATAGATTGTTGTAAAGATTGCTTCTAACTTCTGAAATGTTGTAATTTTCAAAAAAATAATTGTTGATGCAATTCTCAATATATTGGTATAGTAATTTTTTAAAAATTTCAATTCCGTCTTAGATGTTGAATTTTTGCTTGCAGTGAGTATAAATCAACTGATAATACTCTAAAGTTATTGTGTCTGGTGTAGTTGCCACTTTGAAGTTGTTATTGTTGTGTTATTTCTATAGAAGAGCACCAAATATTACCAGAAGTTTTTGGTCTCTTTTTTTGAATGTTGTTAATGCCTATTGGTTGTGAATTCACGTTTTTCTGGAAGTAGTTAAACTTCTGATAAATGAATTTATTTTCAAATTATCTCCTATAATTTGAACTGCTGGGCTTATAAGTAGAATAACCAATTCTATACCAGTTGCTTTGTGTAGTTATATTATAATAAATGTCAATTTTTTCTCAGGAATTGCTCATCTGGAAACTTACTAAAAATGTGTAATTACTTTGCTATAAAAGTCAACACTTTTATAAGAATTTCATCTATATGTTACCCTAATGATTATAATAAGGAAGGTAAAAAAAAATAAAAGAAATATAAAAGAAATAGAATTGTGTCAAGAGAAACGTTTTCTATTCAGGTCTGGAGTCACTAACAGATTACTGAAATTGGTAGCTAATCAATTTCAAAATGTTAGTTGTGTTAAGGGAATTTCAAGTGTAATAATTTAAAAAATTTGGTTTTTGAATATTTAATTTTTATTTGAGATATGTAAAAGGTAATTTGTCTTAATTAAGATATCTAAAGTAAGATACTATGATAAGATACATTTTCTTGAAGAAAAAAGCTCTTTTTTTATACAATTTGTTGTAGTACTAGTCTTTGAACTTGTACTTTTTTCTTTGCTTTAATTTTGGCAAACTAAAAATACATTTCGGCAAACTACAAGTTATTTCTACAAACTATTGATTATTTCGGCCAATTTCTGTTAATTTCGACGAAATTTTGAATATTAAATGGTTCAGGATATTGTGTAATTTAATCATCTTAATTTTTATGATACAAATCAGATTATTAATTGAAAAATTATATTTGATAATTTAATTAAATAATAAGTGATAATTGAAATAATAATAATATATACTAATTAATAATAGGAATTAAAAGGATAATTTTATGTTAATTAATAGCCAAAATTCTACTGGTAACAACATTTTGGACTTTTTGTAGTTTTTATAAACTAATAACAAATGTTTAATAATGTTAGGCAATTTTATACCATTCTGAATTATGTTCACGATCTTGAAAGCTTTATTATCATTCAAAATTGACTATTTTTTAACAAGACAATCGAATCCAAACATATTACTTAAGCTTAATCTCTTACTTACCTTGGCAATAAACAATTCTTATTCATAAAACTTAGAAAACAGTCTGTTTTTTAAACACTGAAACTCACTGAATCAATGTTTAGAAAATATTGCATTAGCCAACTCCACTATTATTTTCTCCAGCAAACTTTACATAGTATTCAAATTAATATTAGCTTTAGCATCTGAAAACTTATTTTTTACTGCCAAAAGTTTGGTAAAAGAATATTCTCTGAAATATATCTATTTGGTATTATTTGTATTCTTAATTTTGAACTTCCAATTATCTTTATTAGCTTGCTTGTACATATCATTTAAACAAACATTCAAAAAACCACTCAAACCAATTAACATTAGGACAGTCTTGTAATTAATGTTAAAAAATATAAATACAGAATTAACACTATAATCAAAAACTACAAATAATAAGCTCTTATTTACAAAAATGTAATTTATAACTTTTTCAACATCTCTTAAGTTGTTTCAAGTTAATACTTTGGCTAAAAAATGTCTACCAAATAAGTTGATCAAACTTAAATCCAAACAGAATTTAAAATTCATACTTTTTTCAGACTTATTTTTGTTAAAATTTTTATCTAAGACTACAAAAGTACTAAAGTTAACAGCATTAACAATAAAAAATTTAACTCTAAAGTCTGACCAAACCAAGTCTCAATAAAAACACTAGCATATAAATCTAAAACCACTAACTGAGAGTTTGCTCTTAAAAAAAATTATATTGAAATAATACAACTAAGAACTTCTTCTATCTTTAAAAAATGTCAAGCCAAGAAATTGTTTATAACAATAATTATACCAGCACTGAAAAAACTCATTTCCAAACCAGATATAAAAACTCATACTTTATCAAACTTATTTGCAATCTATGGCTTAATACTAGATCTTAGCTTTATTTCTGTTACAAAAAAAACCATATTCCTTAATTTAATATGTTAACAAACAATATTTTTTACTTAACAAGAATGTTGATACTCCAAACATTGCATGTGGCAAATTTCCAGACCAAATTACTTATTGAAAAAAAAAGACACCAAAGAACTTAAATTAGTATACAACTAATCTAATCTTGTCAAAACTGTATTAATAGAAATTTCAAGAGCCACCATTTTAAATTTCAATTCATCTATCTTGGTGGTTAGAATCTTAGATCTACTTATATCCAAATTTAAAACCATATTATTTGCAACTGAAAGAAAAAAGACAGATAACATAGGTGAGTTATCCAAAACCATATTTAAATTCAAATTTGATTCTGAAAAAACAGACACAGTAAGAGAAAGAGATTAAAAAACAAATACTAAGAACACCAAATTCATAATATTCAATTTTTGCAAAATGCTAAATACTTGATTAGCCAACAGCTTCAAGGAATATTCTAGAAAAATCAAGCAAACACTAATAAATAAATTATTTTAAACAACAAATAAACCTTTTTTATTATGTAATGTATTAGAAAAAGAGAAACCAAAATCAGAATCAAAGCAAATATTTTTAGAAAATATAGCAAACAAAACCATTTGGACCCAAAATTTGCTATCAAAGGTAGCAGAATAAGAAATAGGAACACTTTTTCTTATATATAATTTGGCTAACTAAAGGCAATCTGCATTTAAAACTATTTTTTTAAATGGCTTTGAAAGCTTAAGAGTAGATACATCTGTTATATTACATTCTAAAGCAAAATGTTTGAACTTTTCATATTTTTTATATCAAACCAAATTTATTTTAATTCATAAAAATTTTATACTACCAAAAATTGGCTTTGTGTAAAAGATAAACTCTAGCTTTTCATTTAATTTAAAACTAACTACAGCATAGTGCACTTAATTGTTAGTTTTAAATAAGTGATTAATAACACAGATTTTTCTACCAGTTCCTTCTAACAGAATACTTAAATCATAAGTTGTCATTTCTATAAGCAAAATAAACAGAAGCACTTTGAATTAATTCTTAAACATCTAAATATCTCAATCTTTTATGGTCTTTGCCATATGTAACGAATCTTTTTTAATAAAAAATGACTACTTAAAAACCAGATATTTAATTTGTTCTAATTTAATAAATTCTATCATAGTCTTTTGTTATAGCCCAATAAATTGCATTTTAATAAACATATTCTGATCATATTTAACAACTGTAATAACAATTATTTCTTTTGGCATGTTCATGAAAATTTTTTTAATTATCACAGCTCAATTTAATTTGATTTCTTGTTTTTTGAGATTACTATTTACTTTTATGTTTTTTTTTTGGCCAATAATGCAGTCTTCTTCATGTTTTTTTCTAATATAAACATAAATTTAATGATTTTCTCAAATTTTGAAAAAGTAATAGCCTTTCCAAAATTATTGATTATTAAAAAAAACTTTCTAATTAACTGAATTTTTGAGATTACTAATTTGTTTTCCACAGTTAAAAATTAATATCTAATGCAAAAAATTTTCTAACTATCATTTTAATCTAATTTTTAATTATTTTTGAATCAATCCATCTTTTGTTAAGAGAGATAAATAGGCAAAAAGAGAGAAAAATCTCTTTATTATCATCTATATTAAAGACCAAAAAGCCAATTGAAGAACCAACTACAATATCAATGTTAATTTTTTTTACTTTAGGTGTATTTATTTTAGAATTTGATTAAACTTTATTTTTATTACTAGTATTATCATTTGTATTTATACTAGCAAATTAGTCAGCAATCTTTTTTGAATTTCCAAAACTTAAATCTGCTTTATTATTAAAATGTTTGATATTGTCAAATGATGACTTCTGCTTTTGAGCCAAGTTTTCACTAATAGAACCTAAAACTACAACTCTAACTAACTTTTTTCTAACATCAAAACCACTTATAATAACAGTCAGTTTAACAATAAAAGAGTTTAATATTTAAAAAATAGTGAAATATGCAATAATAAAACAGAAAAAACTTCTTTCAAAATTCTGAACTCTTTTTTAAGAATTTATAATGAAGGAGAAAAAGAAGTTTTTTTTTTAAATTACTTTTTAATTATTTTATTATTATATAATATATATTTTTTTTGCTTATTAGCATATATATTAATTATAACAATATTTTATAATATTTTTAAAATATTTAATAAAGTCAATATATAGTTTTTAAGCAAATTATTAAATTATTTTTTTTAATAAAATATTTTACTTATTATATTATTATTTTATTAAATATAAAGTTTAAATTTTTAGTTATTGTTTTAAGTAATAATAATAATATATTATTGAAAATTGTTTTTTTTTAGTTTTTTGAATTAACAAATTTTTAAAAAAAATTTTTTTTTTTTAATGTTTTATAATATAAATACTTAAAAACTTTTAAAGTTTTTATGTTTGTTAAGATAATAATTTTTTGTAATTATATATAAAAAAAATTTAGATAATAATATTAAAATTAAAAGCCAAATATGAAAAATTATATTTATTAAAAGTAATTCATAATAATTTTATAAAAGTATTAATAATATAAATTTAAATTATTTGCTTAATATTAATTTGTTTAATATTAAATATTTAAGTTATTTTGGTTTGTTTATAGTTTTAAAATTTTTTTTAATATTTTTAATATATAAAACTGCATTACATGTAATTTGTATAAGTTTATAAATTTATTGTATAGTGTTTAATAATGTCTTAACATAAGGTTAAATGAATAATTATGTATAAAAAACACATAATTTTGCTTATTGTAAAATATATGTGTTTTATATATATAAATAACAAAAAAATCTTACTTTATAAAGAAAAATTATTAGGTGTTTTTAATTAAAAATATAGATAAGTATTTATAAACTTAAGTCCAAATAATTGGTTATGTGTTAAAAATGCATAATTTAGCTTTATAGTAATTTTATTATAATTAAGATAATTAATGAAAAGATCACATTTGGTTAAAACATTAATAATATAATAAAATTAAAAAATTTAATATGTATATTAATACAATAATAATTCATCAAAAATACATAGATAAATATATAATAAAAAACAAATTTACCAAATATTTTATAATAATAATAATAATAATAGTTAATTAATTTTAAAACTGATTTCCTTATACACTTTATTATTGAATATTTGATTTTGGTATAATTATTTCTTAAATTCCTGTTCTTTAAAGCCTGTTACCAAACACGTAAAAAATTTATTTTAAAATCTTAATTAAATTTCGGTTATCAAACCATTTTCAACGTGTCTAACTTAAATATTAACCAACTATTCAATTTGTGGTTGATTCAAAGGGTTCAGTTTATTGAGAACATTGTTTTATTTCCAATAACTCTGGTTTCAATTAACATGTTGAAGTTGAATGTCCTTAAACACTTTAAATCGATATGTATACACATGACAACCAGATATCTGAAAAAGTTTTCAAGTTAGGAATCATCATTTCATTTGAAAAAGGAAGAGGAAAGTTTAAGATAACCAACGGAACTTCAATTTTCAAACGAATCTTGTGACACGTTTCAAGAATCGGTGATCTTTTTAATTTAAAATAACATAAAACTTAACAAGTTTCTGTACTAGTTTTTTGTTGTTCATAATTTTTTTTTCAAGAGGGCGTTAAAAAATATTTCGAAGGATTCTAAGGAACAAACGGTTTATCAAAAAATTCCGCTATGATCAATAGATGATGAAATAAGGTTGAGGCTAAACGGGTGATTCTAGAGATTCTTGAAGCCAAGCCTCATCCAGACTGATGCAAGCCACAAGGCTTGGACATTTCGAAATAAAAAGTCGCGGCTTTAAAAATAGTACTTATAAGAGGGGTTAGATTAAATTTCAAATTATCCCTAATCTATATGAACCCAACAGATATTTCGCAAAAAAGAACAGATGGGATATCTTTTATCCTTTCCGACCAATTTTTAAGGGATCCAATTCCGTTATCCGAACTCCGAGTAACATACATTATGTGATAATCAAGGTTAGATCAAATATAGCTGTGTGATATCAGGAAAGTTTCAAATAGAATTCTCTTGATACCCAGAAGTTCTGGATTAATTGATCTAAAGACAGATTTTCATATTTGGTGAAACATTATATATTTCTGGGTAATTCATTGCCGGACCTTTAACAACCAGACACATTTTTTATGACCAATTGAATTAATAAAAATCAAATGATTTCTTTGATGATGAATATATATAAAACTTTTAAATAAAAAAGACGCATTGAAAATTTCATTTTATTATTATTATTATTATTATTATTATTATTATTATTATTATTTCCTGATATCACTTTAAATTATTATTATTATTATTATTATTATTATTATTATTATTATTATTATTATTATTATTATTATTATTATTATTATTATTATTATTATTATTATTATTATTATTATTATTATCACTAAGTTATAAAAGGAAAATTTTTAAGAATAATTTGGCAAGAATCTACTTTTATTCCTGATATATACCTTTTTTTGTGTGTAATCTATAACGTAACGTTTATTTTGGTTAAAACTGGACAAAATTCATCACAAGCATTGTCTGTGTTCCCCTTGATTTCATCCATCCAAGCACGTTGTTTTTAGTGTCGTAATTTTTTTCCTGCATGATGCAAGTAGTTGGACCATCAATTGATTCTTTTAAACACCAAAAATATATATGCAAAGCTACAATCTTGAATTTCTTTCTATTAGTCATTTCTGTATAACATTGTTTTTTTATTAAAAAAAAAAACCCTAAAAAATTTTTGCCTTTAACAAAAATATTAAAAAAAGCTCGTCATTTTGGAAGTGTTCTGAATTTACATGATCATATGATCAAATTAAATTAAATACAAAAAAGCAAAGTCACCCCAAGCCTTTTTATTTCTAAAATTTTTCGTCTATATATTGAATTATCACAGCTAATCATTTGACAAATAAATCATAACAATTGATATCACTCTAAGAAAAAATTGGTGTGATTGATTGATACAAAGCTAACAAATGGGCTAATTTTAGCGAAACACAAAATAATCAACAGTTATTATTACCCTTTAGGAAAAAAAAATTTATATTCTAAAACATTTTATTATTATTATTATTATTATTATTGTTATTATCATTTTTACTATTATTAATATATAAAAAAGGTCTGAAAAAATTTCCTCGTGATTTTTCTCCTTAGTGTTATTGGCTTTTCTACTATTCTTTATATTACCGAAATTGTAAATCAAATTTTCCCCAGTTCAAACCATTGAAACTATACACACTATCTTTTCCTTGGCCTTTCTTCTTGTTTATGAACGTTTTCTTTGAACTCCCCGAAATTGCAATTTTTACTCCGACAACTCTTCTCCTCTTCACTGTGTTCGTATGCTCATAGAATTAATAGACCACGGGTAATAAGATCTCTTTTTTCTTCTATTAGGTAGTCTCTTATTAACAGCATATTAATTATTTTTTTTTTGTTAATTTTTTAAAAAATAAAACTAATAAAACTTTGCTTTCATCCTTTTCTTGCTCTTTGCCGACTACTTTTTTCTATTCCTTTATTTCTAGTTTTGTTGCCTAATCAAAATTTCTTAACAGAGCTCAAAAGACTTTTATATAAGTTTCATTAAAAGAAAAATAATCAGAAAAAAAAATTTAATTCAGTCATGTATCACCTTTTTGAGCTCGTTGCTCCCGCCACTGCTCTTGCTGCAATATTACTTTTACCATTCGGGCCCATCCTGTTTCCACGAACATACATCATATTCCTATTTATTTACTTCACAACCTTCCTATATATCTCGATAAATCACTTCTTCAAGTTTTGTATCACCGTTGGAAATATGAAAAGAAATATTCGACAGTGGAACGCTACTCAAGCTTTACGCGACGCTCAAGACGATAAAAATGGTGTTTCTTTAAAAAGTACTGGCTCTAGTAACAGTGGTCGAACTTCACCTTCAGGCACTACAAGAAGTGGTTATACACCTGTCACGAACATGGTTGATACTTTGGACGAGAAACAATATGGCGAGATGGAGAGTGCTCTGACTTTATGCGAAGGTGACCGTTATATTCACGCTTTCGTCATTCCAAATTACGAGGAACCTGAACCATTATTGAGGGATACTATCAAGAGATTGGCTCAACATAGGTAACGATTAATTCACAAAAAGATTGGACGACTTTCTAAAGAACCTTTATGATAAATTTCTAAACATCAAACTGGAAAACTTTACAATCCACAAGGAATTCTGAATCTTATTGAGGATTGCTAAGTTTTAGTTATATTTGATTATTTCATTTTTATTCTTTCAATAAGACTGATCAAAAGACATCTTAAATGTGTTTTAGGAACTCAAATGATACCTACGTCATTGTACTTGCAATGGAAGCATCCGAGCAAAATCATGACGAAAAAGCTGCGAATTTGAAAAATACTTTTGAAGGTAGTTTTCGGGAATTCATAATAACGGTACATCCAAAAGATCTCCCTGGAGAAAGCCGTGGTAAGGGTAGTAATGTCGCCTACGCTGCACGAACGGCTTGCGCTGAACTGGTGCGAAATGGTTTTGACAAAAGACATGTTGTATTCACGATTACGGATTCTGATTCCGCCATTCCTGAACTTTATGTCCGTCACGTGGAAAAGGCTTTGATAGAAGCTGAGGATCCCTTTGCCACTATATGTTCGCCACCAATCTTTTTTTCAAGGAATGCCTTGGACGTTCCCGCCGCTGTTAGAGTAACGGATATAATGTGGTCTATAATGGTCATGCAAAATCTAAGCAATGGTAGAGGATTATCTTTCCCTTGTTCAACCTATAGTTTAAGCATGGTAATTATCATTAATTACTCTATTTTTACATCATGCCAAAGTTTAAATTGGAATATCATAATAATCCTTCCATTCTTTATATTCCAAAGGTTCTTGCAGAAAAAGTTGGATTTTGGGATACAGATCAAGATGCTGTTGGAGAAGACTTACACATGTGGCTAAAATGTTTCTTCAAAACAAATGGTGCCGCACGGACCGCTCCTATATTCGTGCCGATAAATCTTACTAATGTTCAAACAACGGGCTATGTATCAAATTTACACGCTCGCTACATTCAAGCTAAGCGACATTATAATGGGGTTGCTGATGTAGCTTATACCCTGAAATCCACATTCAAAGGGGATGGTCGTCAATCTTCTTTCGATACGACATCTCTCCTATCGGGACCTCCACCATCACCAACATTTTCCAGCTCTAATAATAATAATAATAATAGTAATAATAATCGATCATCATGTTTAATGTCATGTTCCATTTTTGACAAGCTTGTGGTTGTTTTTCATGTACTTGAGGCACATATGATTCCGGCGACATCGGGCTGGCTCATGTTTGCCGCGGTTCCTCTCACACAATTCTTTTTAATATCCGCTTATTCGCCACTCTCTATATATTATCCAACTTTCCAGAACCCGATCGTCACTTCAGAGTTCTACGCATTCATGTTCTCACTGGTTCAAGTTATTGGCTTTCTATTACCGGTCCCTTTACTTCTTATGACAGTGTTATACGAAGGTTTACACCGTACAGTAGATGCCGAATTGTTCCGAAAAAGTTCGACAGAAGGACGAACATGGAAAAACATTGCAGATTATGCATGGCTCCCAGTGAGCGCATGGCTATTTATGACTTTGCCAAGTACTTTGGCGTGTATGAAACGGTTAAGAAGGGGGGAGGAGAAATATATTGTGGCAAAAAAGTTTTTCACAGAAGATCAGACAAATTAGAAAAAACTTTAGGTGGGTGTTTTGAAATTTGTTCAAAAAATGGATTTTTGTGGATTTTTATTAGGTTACCTCTGTATACATAGTTTGTGTTTTTTACAATTTTGGTTCTTCCTTTAACTACTACAATTACTACAACTACTACAATTACTACAACTACTACAATTACTACAATTACTACAATTACTACAATTACTACTTTAGAGTGGCATCATAGTAATGCACAATAATAAATCAACACACAAAACAGGACTCTAGGTCAACTTTTCTTCACTATTTATTGTGGGATTTTGAGCAATTCTTTGATTTTAACGTTTCAATTCTCAATCCTGTTGAAATCTCTGTCCTTTTATTAATGGATCCACTCGACTATTTGTAATTTTTAAAACAAAAAAGTATTTTTCATTTTTTTCAAAACTTGATGATTACTTATTGCCCGTTTTTAAATTAATTTTTTATCACGAATTCCTAACTTTACTACCATCATAAATAAACCATTACCACCATCACAATCATCAAATTAACTCACCCTTTGCCGCTACAAACATATTTTCTCTTTCTCTCATCTTTTGATTCTCCCGCTGGGAAGAAAAATGCCACAAGAAACAATGAATAATTTTAAGAAATACGCTTGCATTCAATCCAAATCAATTGGTCAATGGCAAGGTCAAATTCGATCACACCCAATATTTATGACCATCCCTTAACTTAAACGAAAAAAATCTCCGATTTGAAGCACTCTTTTTTGACTTGAAAATATTTACTCTGATCTTTACCCAAAGAGGTTACACTTGGACTCTTTAGCCAAACATTTATTCGTTCTACCCAATAGTCTCACGTCATATAATCTCGTTGCTATTGTGTAAAATTACACCTGTTAAAAAGATTAATATATACACTATATAATCAAAGTAAATATTGATTCACTAACTGTTCTTGGAATCCCGTCGAAGAAGTTCATCGTTCTTTTTTTTAAGATGGTCAAAATTGGCTATTTTTCCGACGGAAATTTAATCACAAAATTTGAAGTTTTTGAATACCTGCATACACAAACAGCTCAGAAAATCAGTAAACTTTACCAGCACATTATTAAAATCTGTGAAATGATAAAAAAGGCTGGCAAAAATACCAAATTGTCGCTTATGGTAGATGGATTGTTATGAGTTAACAAGCTTAAAAGAATAAATGAGAATCTAGGAAATAACATCGCTGCAGCCTGGGCTAGACTGGTAATGATCCAATCATGTTTACTCGTGTTATACTGTTTGTATGTGGTTTGCGGGGTGATCATACGACTATAGAATGTCAAAACTTTTTATTATTGAGTGAATCGTTTCTTTTTGATATTCCACGGTAGTCGTGTGAAAATTGTTGAAAGATTTTTGTTTCATTTACTCAAACCATTTATTTTGATTGAATTATTGAAGGAATTTCCGAGGTAAAATAGGTGATAGGTTTTCACTTGGGAAATTTCATTGACTAGGGTTTGTGAAGCTCGGAAAAACCATCAAAGGTTTGAATATTTTGCGACATGATTGAATGAATGCTATTCAGACAGCTTTCCTTGTTTTCCGTGAACCTTATTTTAGTTGTACTGGACCCGAGTCATGAGAATATGGGATCTTGATGGGGATGATCCGCTGTTGTGAAACGCTAAGCTTGGCAATTTTTGTCCTGTCAAAAACCTGTCCCCAAACTTGTCTAGCCAATTGGCCTCTTTATTTAAAGTTTGTGTTAACTGTAATGTGACTCAATTTTTGTGATTATTGGGAATTTTTGACGTTTAAACACATTTATTGCCGATTATAGCAAGAAGACAATGTATTCGTGAAGCTGAAGTGTCAGATGCTTTGAAACGGGTTCAGAGTTTAAAATCTATAAACGTTACCATTTTTCAAACACACAATATTAAAATTTTGAATAATGATCAAAGAATTTTTTGTTCGAAATAATATTTAATAATGTGTTTTCAATATTTTTTTGATATCTAAAAAAGTTTACTTTTGTGGTTTGATTTATAAAAATAGTTGAACCAACTAATAAAATAAGAAAAAATTTTCAAATCATCAAATTATTTGAATAATTAAATGTTTTTGTTTGTAAATATTTTTTAAAATAATAAAAATTATAATTGATTACAATATTTTTTTCATAAAAATAAATAATTAAAAAAACATTTTTTATATTTACATTTAATTTAATTATTGTTATATACATATATTTTGTTTTTATAATTTAAAATAATTTCATTTTTATTTTAAATATTTAACTACTTTGAATTTTTTGACTTTTTTAATTAATGTTTAAAATCATAAATAATTTATTTTGTTAAAGTAGTTTTAAATATCTGTTTATTATAAATATACTTTTATATTATTTTTATATTATTTTTTTATAGATCATAATTTTTTTTTCTGTTGCAATTTACATATTATATAATTTGCTATAATTAATTATAATTATGAATTAATTTTTAAAATCACAAATATTATTGATATTTTTTTTATTTTAAATTAATTATAACTTTTAAATAAAAAAGTAATTATTTCAAAAATATGCTTAATTTAGATTATTATATAAATAAAACATATCTCTATATTTATAGCTAAATTTATCTAAAAAATTACCAAAAAAAAGACCAATTTTACCAAAAATCTAAGTTTTATAACAATAAAATTAACTAAATTAAACAGAATTTATAACTTAAATTTAAATAAACATATTTTAAATTAATATATCTTGACAAAAAACACATACAATAAAAAATAACAATTTTAATATAGTATATTAACTAATAAATTAATTGAATTTTTTTTTTAAATATAAACAAATTTAAAAATATGTTTTAAAACCCAAATATTTAAATTTTAATATTTATAATAATATTAATATTTAAAAATTTTTTATTAATATTTAACTTTTTTATAAAATATTGGTTTTAATAACTATTTTATTAAAAAAAATTGGTTTTAAAAATAACAATAGTAAACTATAATATTAATTAATAATAAAAAATTAAGAAATAAAACAAATTTAATTATTAATTTAAAAAATGAGCCACACTTAATATAAGATCTTATATAGTTTTATGATTTTAGGTAATAGTTAGACTGTATTCATAAAACAATTAATAAAAAAAAATTTAAAAATCAAATTATTAATTTTAAAAACTTTTTAAAAAAAGTTTAATAAGTTTAATTTTAATATATATTTTAAAAACAAACAATAAATAAAAAAATTAAAATCTTTAATAATATTATTAAACTTAATATTATATAATAATTAAAGAATTAATAAATTTACTATATTAATACTTAATAATATTATTCAATTATCATAATATTATTCAATTATCATAATATTATTCAATTATCATAATATTTTTAAATAATAGCAATTTATTTAACTAAATTAGAAATACACAAAAAAGCATAAGTAAAGTTTTTATATAATTATAATAAATACTATTTACATTAGAATAATTATGTAAATTTACAATAAATTAAATTCTATAATCAAAAATTTATTAATAAATTTATTTATATAAGCAAATTTTTATTTGGCAAAATAAAATTAAATAAGCTTTTAATAAAATAATATATATTTTCAAAAACTATTTTATTATTAGCCATGAAAAAATTCTTTTAAATATTAATTTATAACAAAATATTTAAATTTATAGTATTATTAATAAGTAATTAAGTTAATTATTGTTTATATTATCTAAATAACTTTTTATCTTAATTTTTATTATAAATAATATTGTAAATATGCATTTTTTTAATTCAGTAATAATTACAAAAATCAAAGTTTTATTTTACAAATATTTAAAATTATTTAATTATTTAAATATAAAAATTAGAACATATTTTAATAATAAAATAATAACTTGTAATTTAACTAAAATTAATAATATTAAATTATAAACATTCATATTAATACTTATACTTAAATTTAAAAAAAATATACAAATATTTTTTTAATAATATCTAATAATCTAAATTTTTAATAAATCTATTTGTATAAATAATTATTTTATTCAAAAAACATTTTTTAAACTATTTAATATAGTTTTAAACTATTATAAACTAAATAAATTTTTATAAAATAATAAAAATAACAAATATAAATTTCTATTAAATAGCTTATTTATTTTAAAAGTTATTATAATATTAAATTATAAAAAACTGATTTTTTTAATTAAGTCTTTTTCAATAACAAAATTTTTTTAAATTAAAACAATAATTATGTCTATTTAAAAGTTAATTAGCAAAAATAATATCATATTTTTTAAGAAAATAAATTACTTTAAAATAGATTAAATAGTTTAATATATTTAAAATAAAAATTTTATTTATAAAATAAAATATATTTAAAAAATTATTAATATTATTAATAAAAAATTAAGTTATTAATTAACATAAAATTATTTTTATATTTTTATTATTAATTAATATATTATTTTAATTTATTACTTATTATATAATTAATAATTTAATTTATATAATACATAATTATAATTAAAATATAAATATATAACCAAACTTCTTTCTTTCCTATATTTCAAATTTTCTAAAAAGCATATTTTCGAAAAAAAGTTTTTTATTTTTTCTTGTTATTTCTTACAACCATTTTTCAAGCAAATAATTTTTTTGTAATAAACCTGATAATTGCTTTAGATAGTATTATATCTAAAAAAAATACTTAAAAAAATTCTTTATAATTCTATTAAAGATTTAATTTTTCCAAAAGCAAAAGATTTTTGTTAGTAATATTAAGTATTTTAAAGATGAAAAAAATATTTTTTTAGTTAAATCTGGTATTGGTAGCAATATATATTTGAATATGAATAGTAAGTTTAATAATAATAGAGATAATAATATTTTATTTGGTGTTAGTAGTAGTTTTTTTCTTGATTTAGTAGCAAATACCTCTAAAGCTAAGAAAGTTAATACTAGTTTGATTTATGATTTCCTTATTGATTTAATTGATTATAGCATAAATAAAAACAAAAAACTTTTCTCTTTTTTTTTTAATATTTCTCTTGACAAAAAATAAATTAATTCAAAAATTGTTAAAACTCAATTTGAAGTACTTATCAAAAAATATTTTGCTCTTAATATTAATTTGTCTGTAATAAAAAGCAAATTAGCTATATCAAAAACTCAGATAATTAAAAAAAAATTTTTATTAGTTAATGGTTTTAGGAAAGTAACTACCTTCTCAAAATTTAAAAAAATCATTCAAGCATACAATGAACTCTCTCTATAGTCCCTCTGGTTATAGTCACTATCTTCTTATAATCACATTTTTTTAAAAACCAAAACTATTTATATATAATATTATCTTCTTATAGTCACTTTTACTATATATATCTCCTTATAGTCTTTATCTTCACAAATATGATAACAAAATATAAGTAATTTCTACTCTCTATAGTCACACTATAATCATATGATATTAGATATGAACATCAGATGTCATTTCATATTTAATCAGACATATACAGTCAGAAAATTTTTCCAATTGTCAATGGAAATCATTTTTTTTATGGTAGTAAAAAAAATTAGAGAAGTTTCTGAAAACAATTGTAGAATATTAAACAAAATTTCTCAAATATTACAATATTCAATTACTCTTCTTTATAAGCTGCCACTGCCATCAGAAAACAATGATAGAACTATTATATCTGGCTTGTTGTTTGCAAGTATTATAAGAGTTTTAATAATAGTTAACATATGGTACAGTACTGCTGCTCTTGGTGCTTTAGAGATTGATAGTGCTTTAAAGGCTGGTAGTGCTTTGAAGACTGTTGTTGCGAGTATTAATGAAGTTACTCTGGATCAAATTTTGGCTAATAAGATTACTTTTTCTCCGTATTGGGAGAAAGAATTAACAGATCTACAAGTGAGAATAATGGCCCAATAGGATCCTTCAGGAACAAGTTTGTTAATGGTACATTGCTCAAGCAAATCAACTGGGAACGGAATTCAAATTTACCTTTTCTTAAAAAGAAAAATGTGACCAATAATAAAACTCAGAGCATAAGAATTCCGATATATATCCAATAAATACATTTTCACACCAACTTTGACATTTACAATTAAAAAAGAGCTCTATACTAGCAATTATATTCATTATTCGACCAATATTTAGTATTAGCAAGTGAAAGTTTGACTAATAGTTTTAAAGATGTATTAAAAATCAACTTTTTTGGGGCAAATAAATCCGTGTTGAATGCTTTTCATAATCCAAACATAATCACACAGAATGGAAATTCGGACCTAGACTCAACATATCATGATTTAAAAATGCCAATTATAAATAGTAATGCACCCAACCTAAAGTAAACAAAACTGTACACAATACAATATATTTCTAACTTCTTGAAGAATATTTATTAGGCTGTCACACAATTAACTTGATAAGCTTTGAAAACATGATTACTTAAAAGAGGTATTAGAGAGTTAATAATAAGTAATAGTTGTAATTTTATTAACAAATTTATATTTTTTGATGATCTGCTTCTTTACTTGTTACTGGAATTGGTTTCCAAGTACCTAACAATGTTTTTTTAATTTACCTTGCTTTAAAAAAGTCTATTTTTTTTATTCGTGCAATTTCACTGAATTTTTTCATTTCTTCGCTTAATATCTATTCATGGCCAATATCATGAAAAACATGATTAGAGACATTTGGATTTACAAACTGTGTCTTTTTTATCTGAATTTGAAATTGATTTGATTCAGCAATAAAGCTAGGACATGTATGAGACCTGTATATTTTACTTTTAGAATATCTGATAATATTAAAGAGGTTAGTATGCAATCTCTCAAATTTGATACAGTTACATGCTGCAATTTCCCAATGCCATTGTGAAAGTGTAGAAAAAATTAATGATTTGAGCATTTTGTTAATTTTTTCAAGTATTGCATCATGGCCTTGATGTTGATTTAAAAGTTTAGATCAAGAAATTACAATTCTTTTTTGAATCAGCTTACAAACTTCAGACTTTAATCATAGCCATTGTTTTTTATCAGCAATTTTAATTAATTAGTAAATAGGATGGCACTGAGCAGACCAAATTAGTACAAACATTTGTCTAGCTGCAAGTCTTAATGAAGACCTATTGAAACAAACTCCAGTGTGAAAGTTAATAATTGCTTGTAAATAAAAAAAGACTTGTTTATACTTTAACCTGAATATAAGATCTGTTTTATTTTGGGCCCATTCTAAGTAACCTTCAACAGATAGATTTTCTTTAGAAACAACATATGGCCATATTAATTTGGAAGCCATTGTATGCCTATATATATTACATATCAAATTCCACAACTTATGATGATCAGAACATTTTTTAAAAAACTGCAGTTAACTTTTACTCTGATATTCCTAACATTGTGCAAAGTATTTTATATCAATATTCCAATTGATATAGACATTGCTGTGTTTGAAAGGCTTAACAACATGACATTGTGCTATCTTCTATGCAATTATGTAAGTATGTGAAGGATCAAATTGACAGCCTTCATTATTGATCATCAGTTAGGGGTAAGAGGCAAAGAGTGTTGCAAATGCATTATTGAAATTAGGTTTCTTTTTACCGAGAATCTGTCATTTGCATTTAGAATTCTACAGTTGGATTAAAATCTTCATTTTTATAATTTGGCCACTTTTTATAATCTGAGACACCTTATATGACATAAGACACCTTACATGTTCGATTAAATATAAGACAAAATGATGTTTGAGACATAACAGATACATTAACACATTATAAAAGCAAAATGCAATAAAAAGTGTGTTTTTATTAACATGCCAAAAAATACAAACCAAAAGTAAGCAGCAATCTCCTTAAAGACTAAAAAGGCTCTCTGTCAGTACAAATTAAAGCATCCTAACTACTCAGCAAATAGATTTATCAAAATATTTAATCTAAAGATTGATCACTCTACTATAACAAAGATACTCACGAAATCAGACCGATGGATTAAAAAAGATGTATCTGGCAACTCTAGTCAATTAACAAAAGACAGAAAAGAGATGTTTCCAAAGATAAATAATGTACTGAGAAAATGAATGCTTGGAGCACTAGCTACTAACTGCATTCTTACTGGAAAAATTTTACAAACAAAAGCTCTCAAGTTTGCTAAAAAGTTTCTGAAAAAAAATAACTTTAAAGCATTAGATGGTTGGTTAGAAAAGTTCAAAAAACATCATAATTTGCACCACATTAAGATGTATGATAAAGCAAACAGTACCTCCTTGGAAATTTTACCAGAGGAACAAGAGAAACTGTGTGAAATTATCAGCAAATATGATCTAAATAATGTTTACAATGCTGATAAGACAGCATTATTCTTTAGAATGCCACCAAATGCAACTTTGGCAACAAGATCTATCTCTGGCACCAAGTGTAATAAGAGTCAAATTACCATACTTTTTGCTTATAATACAACAGACAGCATCAAGTTGTAGCCTTTAATTATCAGCAAAGCCACAAAGCCATGATGTTTTCACAATATTAATATAAATGCACTTCCAATCACTTATCATTACAATACAAAAACATGGATGCAAACTGATATTTTTAGTAAATGGCTTAATTTATTAAATGAAGAAATGCATTGTAAGAAAAAAAAGATTTTGCTATTGCTTGATAATGCTGGTCTCCATGGTAGAAAATCTTCCATATTATCTAATATTATGATTAGATACTTACTATCTAATACAACATCTCATTTACAATCATTAGATGCAAGAATTATTGCATCTTTTAAGGCACAATATCGAAAGTTGTTTTTTTTCTATTTTATTAATCAGTATAATGACAAGATTTCAATATCAACAGTAACATTAAAGAATGTGGTTGACTTTTTAATTGATGTGTGGTTAGCAGTAACAACAACTACAATCCAAAACTGTTGGTGTCATATGGGAATTCTGAATAATAGTTAAATGCCAATTCATCTATTAGATATTGAACAAGAACTTTTACAAGAAGTACAAGTTCTTATTGAGCATGTTGATATTGATAAGCTATTGGCAATAGACTTCATTAATATTAACAAGTTTGAACCATTATTTACTTATGCCTCAGAAGATGAAATTGTGGATCTTATTAACAACAAGTATAGTTGAAATTCTAATGCAAATGAAGATTTAAAAAGTGAAAATAAAGATGAACTTTTGCTTTTGCTATCTACACATCAAGGTAAAATTGCACTTGAAAATACATTGCACTATTGTGAAGAACAGTATAGTGAAAAAGTTGATTTAGACTTTTTTAAAACTTTGAGAACATTAATTCATAATACTGTTCTCAAAGTTCAAGAAGAGAAAAAACAGTTGCAAATAGATAGCTTTTTTAAATAAAATATATATAATTGGTTATTATATTATACATGTGATATATAGATCATGTAATAAGATATTAATCATTTTTTATAGTCCTATCTCTCTATAGTTACCACAAATATGCTAACCAAAAGGTGTGATTATAAAGAAAGTTTACTGTATTTATATTAAAAAAAGTATAAAAAAAGTCATATCATTGGCTGAAAACAAAAAAATTATTATAAACAACAATATTAAAAAACAAAAAGAGCACTCAAATCAGACTGTGATAATTAAAAAAAATTTTATAAATATGCCAAAAAAAATGATCATCACTGTAATATTTAAGTTTAGTTAAATTATGTTAATTAAAATTCAGCTTATTAAAATATAATAAAAAGCTGTGGAAAAGTTTGCCAAATCAAATTAAGCAAATCAATTGGCTTTAAAATGGTCATTTCTAATTAAAAAAAATTCAGTATATATGGCCAAGACTATAAAAAATTGAGATATTTGGATGTTTAAAAATTAATTTAAAACACTTTTGTTTACTTTGCTAGTGAAAAAAACTGCTTATAATTTTGGTGTTTTTGTTAAAAAAACTAATAAAAAAACATGTATTATTAATAAATCATTTGAGAATGACAATAAAATTTACTGTATTGTTATTAATTTTAAATCAGATAAAATACTGAAATCTGCTTTTTATACAAAACCAATTTTTGGTAGTGTTAAACTTTCTTGGATCAGATTAAATTTGGTTTATTGTAAAAAGTATGGATGTTTTAAACATATTTTTTTAGAGTATGAAATGTTTGATTTTCTTATTTTTTTGTTTATAAAAGTATTTAAAAAGATTGTTTTAAATAAAAATTGTTTTCGGTTAGCCAAATTGTATGCCAAAAAAAATGTTTTTATCTTTTATTCTGCTGCTTTTGATGACAAGTCATAAGCACAAATAGTCTTGGTAGCTTCTGTTTTTAACAGTTTGTTTTTTGGTTCTGGTTTTGATTCTTCTTTTTTTGGTGCTTTGAGTTCTAATAAAAATTTTTTTTTATCTTACCAAATAATTTTTTTTGAATGTTCATTTGGTCTCTTTAAAATGCTTTTTGAAGCTTTTGACAAATCAAGTATTTAGTATTATAAAAAGATTAAGCTTTGTAAATCTGATATCTTTGGTACTTATTTTTCAATTTTTTTTTTCTATTGTATTTGTATTTTTAAACTTAAATTTAAAATTAAATATAGTTCTGGATAACACATATATATTGTTCATTCTCTTTTTTTTAGTTGTAATTGATCAGACTTCTAATTTGGGTTTAAGAAAATTAAAGATTCTGATCATTAAAATAAATGGCTTGAAAATGAAAATAATTGCTTTTGAAATTTCTGTTAATTTAGTTTTGGCAAAATTAGATTAATTATGTTCTGGTTTAGGCTTTTTAACAATTTAATTATCTTAATAAATAATTTGGTATAAAAATTTGTTACATGTAATGTTCAGAATATCAATGTTTCTGCAAAGCAAAAAAACATTGTTTATTAACATACAAGTTTAAGTAATATAATTTCTATTATTATGAAAACAAAATTAAGATCTAGTGTTAAGCCATAGATTATAAATAAGTTTGATAGAGTGTAAATTTTCACAACTGGTTTGAATAAAGATTTTCTTAATGCTAAAATAACTGTTATCATTGTTATCTAAGTAAAAAAAACAAATCCAAAAGATATTAAAAAAACGTAATTAGGAAATATAATAATATGCAAAAAATATAATAACATAAAATAACACAAAATAATATGTTATAACTCAAGATAATATAAGATAACACAATAATATAAAATAACACAGAATAACTAGCTATAACATAAAATAACTAGTTACAGTATAAAAAAAATAAAACAACAACAAAAATAGTTAGCAAAAGTTAATAATAATAAGTAATTGAAAAACAATCTTATAAAACTAGAAATATGTATAAAAATAAGTAATTTTAGCAGTGAAAAAAAAACAAAGAGACAGAAAAAATAGTCAAATAAAAAATATATCTTTTATCTATATTTACTAAATTTACTTTACTTATATATCTATATTATTTTAAATAATAAAAACATTTAAAACCAAAAATCACTTATTTATAATCTTTGAATCTCATGTTTAAACCAAATTACTTATTTTCTTACTTTTATTTTAGTCAAATACTCTTAGCATAAAAACATCTCAAACAAATAATAACTTGAACCAATTACTTTTGATTATAACAATTAACAATACTAATTTCTTTTTTTAGTTTTATTTTTTATTTTTTTTTATTTTTTTTTTATTTTTTGTAAAGTGACAATATAAAAAAATTAACTGTCTAAGAATAAACTTTATAATAGTCTGGTAAAAAAAAAAGCTTCTTCTAAGATTGAATATTAAAATTATCTTGTTAGCTTATTAGAAAAATAAAAAGACAGTGCCAAATCTTAACAACTGTGCTTAACTAGCTCAGAAAAAATAACTTATATATACAAATTACAATACCATGAAACTATATTTTTGTGTTTTATAATCAAAGAACTCTGCAGATAAATTCACATCTATTAAGATATCTTCAAAAATTAATAATATTAATATATTATATAAGTCTACAAAAGAAAACTTTTAAGCTTTTCTTACCCAAATTTAGAGCACCAAATATTATTATCATATTCCACCAAGTTTATTTGTAATATTTGGTGCTTTCTGTAAGATTATAAAATTTATAAAGACAAAACATCCCAGAAATTCACAAAAATAGTGACTATTAAAACTATAGAAAAAAATTACTTACTATATTAAAAAATATTATTTCAACACTTTAGGAAAGACTTAAGAATACTATTAAAAATTATTACTGTAAAGAGCAATTTTTGTCACTATTTGCATGTCAAGATCGACTATTTATTAAGCCAAACAACAGATACAGAAAAACTTGAAGAACAAATTTATCAAAAATTATTAACATATTTAATAGCAACTACCACCTAGATTATAGCCAAGATCTTTTATATAATTGATAAAAAAATTGAAAAATACATGACAAAATAATATTCTTAAGTAAAAAAAAAGACAATTAACAAAACCCAACTCTAAAAAATTCAAGTCCAAATCCAATAATACAACATTTACACAAAAAAAAGCTTGACTTACAGTTAACAAAAAATCAAAATTTTTCTTACTAACTACTCCTTTATATTATTAGATACTGAAAAGTAAAATTCTATTTAACTAATTTACAGAAACACAAAAACTTTAAAAACTTCAAAAACTCTATAACAAATATTTTCAAGATTAAATTATTATTATTTTTCAATTAAATACAAATTTAATTTCTATATTAATAAAAAATTTAATATAATATAAAAAAAACAGTCAACATAAAAATTATAAGAACTAATTTTTACAGAATTAATAAAAATACTTTAATTACTATTAATTATATAGCTTTATAACTACATTTGCAGACATTTATTTAACAATTTACAAATACATTAAAAAAAATTGCATTGTTATCAGCCGAAATTTGAAATATTATTTAGCATAAAATTATTCTTATAATTTTTATTATTAATTAACTTATATTATTATTTTAATTTATTACTTATTATTTTATTAAATTATTCAAATTATTATTTAATTAATAACCCAATTTGTACAAAACACAAATAAAACCAAATTGTAATAATTAGATCATATAATATACTAAATTATATAATTTTCAAAATTTGTCAAAATATTTAATAGTTTACTAAAATAATTTATAGTTTACAGAAATAACTTATAGTTTAATAAAATGTACTTTTAATTACTAAAATATTAAAAAAAAAGTGCTAAATTATAGAATAGTATTATAACAAATTGTATAAAAAAGAGCTTTTTTTTTAAAAAAAATATATTTTAATTAGAATTTATCTTAATTAAAATTAATATTTTTTTTAATATCTTTTATACAAATTAATTCCAATAAAAATTATTTTAAAAAACATAAAAATTCTTAATTATTTTTATTGTAAAAATTAATTATTCTATACTAATATTTTGAAATTAATTAGCTATTAATTTCAATAACTGTTAATAACTTTCAAATTCGAATTTAAAATAACTTTCTTAACATATTTTTTTATTTCTTTTTTTTAGTTTATTTTTTTTATTTTTTTTATATTATTAAATAGCTTATATTCAAAAATTTTTGTAGAAAAATTAATTTTTACAATAATAACTACATATATTTTTAAAGAACTTACAGATAAGATTTTTTTTTAAAAATTAACTTTTACAGCAAAATAATTACATATATTTTTAAAGAGCTTATAAATAATTTTTTTTGTAAAAGAATCAACTTTTATCACAAAGTAACTATATAAGTAATTAATACAAAATTGGTTATTTTATCATAAATTTAATAGTATATATAGTTTAAAATATAAAAAAATACTTTAGAAAAAAAATTAACTTACTAAAGATTTATTAACTTCTATTAACAATAAAATTAATAGCAAAATAGCATTAACAACATTCAAAAAATAATAGAAAAATTTCTAATAATACTATTTATTACAAAAAACTTATAATTTAGTCAAAATACACAAATATTAATTACAATACCTAAAAGAATAATTCTACTATTATAAAAAATAACTCAAATTAATTCATTATTGAAATTATTATATCATTATATATTTAATAATATTATTCAGATTCCATTAAAAACTGTATTTATATTTATATTAAAACCAAAACTTATTTTTTAATATTATCTTAAAAACAATTACTTATTAAGAAAATATAAAAAATTTTTTAAAAGATTTTGATCACAATTAGCTATGTCTATTTTATTTTAATCACTATTATCATGATCCAATTTTAGCTATAATCATTAATAAAATAAAATAAAATAAAATAAAAATAAAAAAGTTAAGATTAGGAAATAAGAAAAAAAAACATGATTTTAAATTTAACTGTATTCTAAATTCTAGTAATTTAAATCTTAGAAATTAATTAAACTCTGATAAATTCGACTATATTAGTAAATACATTACTAGTATTATTTATTTACTTAATATTTACTACTGTTACAGGTTGGAGTAACAAGCTAACAGATAGCAAGAGAGAACAAAATTGTAGAATAATGAAAGAAATCAAAGAGAATTTAACTTCAAAGAATGAATTGAATGAGTATAAATTCAATGTGCAAGATCAGTCTTATAAAATATCTTAGTTACTATACTTTTTAAAAGATAACCAGAAATCTGAAGATAGAAAAATAGTCTGTACTGTTAACAAATAATCACACACTAGTATAATTCTATGTCTTATATTAGTATACTTAGAATTTAATATCAGGTATCAGATGTACTCTTCAGTCATGTTTTATTCAATAATTTTCAAATACTACAATTACACATTTTAGGAAAAGGGTAAAGAATAACCAACAAGTGATTTTTTATTCCAAAATGTTTGAATACTTGAAGATAAGTAAAAAAAAATTTAGTGATAAAAGAAAGATTAAGATAAAAGTTGTTATTTTATTTATTTAATTTCTCTAATTGTTAAATTAAAAAAGTTTATTAACAAAAAAAATAATGTCTAAATTTAACTAAATAATACTATTATTGTCAATAATTAGAATAATATTAGAGTCTTATAAGTGATTTTATATTTTTTAAGATATGATTGACTTCTAATATCAAAGTTTCACTATAAAATTAATGTTATTTAATAATTTTAAGATTATATTTTTACAATATATTAGCAATTAAAATAGTATTATCTAATTATAAGAATATTTTAATATTATTAAACAAAAAAACAATAAAACAGTTATTATTTACTTAAGATTATTTTATTAATACTTATACCAAATTTAAGCAATTAATGTTAACTATTAAACAGTACTATAAATTTTAAACCAATTTATTAAAAAATTACACAATAGCATTTTTTAATAAATATATTTATACTATTTAACAGATATTTAAATAGCAATTATATTAATCCAAGATTTTAAATTGGTTAAACTCAAAACAAATTATATTCAAATCATAAACTTAGTAATAAACAAATTATCTAAACTAAATATTAAGTTAAAGCAGCTTAATAATAACATTAATCAAAAATTAGAAAAATACTTAGTTAATATTCAAATTATATATCAATTTCTATAATATTATAATATTATGATTTAAGAATTTAGCAAAAAAATTATAAAATAATATAAATTATTTAATTATAATATATTACAATAATAATCTTAGAAAAATAATAATTAACATAGTAATAAATACTATTTTTCAATAGTAACAAGTATTAACTTGTAATAATAACAAATATTAATTGATAATAATAGCAAATACCAAATTAAAATATCAAAAAAAAGTATTATAATATGTTTTTTTGTAAAACTACAAATATATATATTTTTTTAAGATTTAATAAATACTGTTCAACTACTATTTAGAAATTAGGAACAAACTAAGTATTTTAATACTAAATATAGTTTATGTGCTTTTTATATATAATTAGCTACTCAAGCCAATTTAAATTATACTATATTAATACTTTAGAAAAAAACTTATCCAAAAAAGACATTTTTTAAATAATTTTAAACAATATAGTACTATTACTAATTAATTCAACCAACTATTTAGCTATTTTTAAGGCATTAGTTTTTATACCAACAGGTTCATGTTTCCAAAGTGACATTAAATTAGAAAACATATTATTATTAACAGAAAACAAACTTACATAAGGGCTGGATATATTAATGTTCTTATAACTACACTCAATTTTTAAAGCAACTATCTCTTATTTTAATTTATCAACAGTTTTGTTAAAAGTACTTAAATATACTAAAACTTCATTGACTTTAAGACTAAAAGTACTACTTAAAACCAAATTTCTATTAACAAATTGTTCAAATATAGTGACCAAAAAACCAACTGGCTTAACAATAGAATTAACCAGAACAGAAAACTTGGTCAACTCAGATTCCAAAAAAATTAACTTAAAGAAACCACAAAATCAACAACTATTGTATTAGCAGGAAAAACTAAATCAACTGAAAGACAAAAAACCAAAAAAAATATAGAAACAACAGCTCTAGCATAAAATTTGTTGCCAACAACATGAAAAACAAAAGTCTTGAGAATTTTAAGAGAGAAAAGTAAAGACATTTTACAATTTAAAACCAAATAATTTGAATCTTGATATTAAAAATAGTGCCAATTTTCAGAAGTTTTTTTACTAAATACAGTATTTTTTCAATGTACTAGTCTTGATAATTATAGCATTCAAATCAATCTAAGATCCAAACATAATCAAAACAAACCAAAAATAATAACCAAAATCAAAAAAATGAAAAATAAAACATGTTTGACCACTAATTTAAGAAATTATATTACTGATTTTAAAAGCAATACAGCCAAATAGAAAGTTAACCAACTTGGTTTTAAACCTATCATAAAATATAATAATCTTATTTTAATTTACCAAAAAAAGAATCTTAATACTATTTTTATCTACTAAAACTGGCCAATAATTTAAAGCAAACATAGCAAAGTCCAGTTTCTTAAAATAAATAATTACATATTATTAAACACTAATAAGCTTTAGCACCATATAGACAATCTTACTAAACACATTAAAAGCTGTTTTAATATTAGCAACAGGCATATTCAAAAACACATCATATAGCATAACAGCAGCAAAAAGATAACCAAACTCAGAAATTACCAAAAACTTGGCAATTTTAAGAGTGGCTAAACAAACAAAGCTTGTAAGTTTAACCAAAAAAACAGTTTTCAAAGATTCTTAAAAAGCAAACTTTACACAAAAAAGCTTTATATTGTTCTTTAATATTGATTTCACATTTAAAAAACCATGTATAAACTAAAAAACAGTTTTAACATAAGCCAATTTGATCTTAAAAATAGCACCAAATACCAAAGTAAAAAATATTCATTCAGCAAATCTTTAACAATTAGTAATAGTTTTTTAAGTACTATCAATAACAGCATCAGAAACTAGTAAAGAAAATAATTTAGTTTTTATCTAATCAGTCCAGTTCTTAAAAACAGATAATTCTATAGAAAATAATTATTTTGCTTTTAAAATCAGCAATGATTTACTAAAGAAGACCATATTTAATAACATAGTCAATGGTTAATTTTGGTCTATCTTAAATAATATATTAAATAATACAATAGAGATTTTATCTAAGATCTCATTAAAAATCACAAAAAAGTTTGGTGTAACAATAACAGAGATAAGTAATTGCTCTTATTTTTTTGAACTTTTGGTTTTATTAACAACATCTGGTATAGAAACTATGAAAAAAAAAACCAGCTTGTTAACTAGTCTGTTATTAAAAAATTTTGGGCTCTTTAAAGAAGTAGAAAGAACACTAAAACTAATTTAAGTATGTTTTTTTGAGAAAACTTTGACTTGTAAAAAACCAGCCAAAGATAAATAAAATGTTTTAATAGTTATTAAAAACAGCTTTTCATAATTACTGGATAAAAAAAAGACTTTTAAAATATTGTTATGAGTAAACTTGGTGGGATAGAGAAATGGTAATGTTTAATGCTCTCAATTATTGGTAATGCATGTTTTATGTAATTCTATTAACTTAGTTTTGATTATTAGTCTTTAAAAGTCTTATTTATTGGTTGTAAATTTACCTATTGAGTTTTTTGGTTATAAGACACAAAAATTTGGCTTTCGCTAATTACAACTTCTTTAAAAATATGAGCTATCTTTTCTGAGCTAACAAGTGCAGTTATTAGGATCTAGCATTGTTTTTTGGCCCTTTTGGTAAGTTAACAAGATAATGTTAATATTTAAAACTTAAGAAGAGCTTTTCTTTTTTACCGTTACTGGAGATTTTTGGTTTTTTTTCTTGAATGTTATTAATGTTGATTTGCTGTGAATTCACGTTTCCAGGAAGTAGTTGGACCTCCAGTAACTGAATTTATCTTCAAATTATCTCCTATAATTTGAACTACTGGGCTTATAAGTAGAATGGCCAATTTTTTGCCAGTTACTTTATGTAATTACATTATAGTAAATGTCAACTCTTTCCCAAAAATTGCTCATCTGGAAGCTCACTAAAAATGCGTAGTTACTTTGCTGTGAAAGTCAACTCTTCTACAGGAATCTCGTCTGTAAACTACCCTAATGATTATGATAAAAAATAAAAATAAAAATAAAAGAAATATAAAAGAAATAAAATTTATCAAGGGAAACGTTTTCTATCCAGACCTGGAGTCATTAACAGATTACTGAAATTGGTAGCTAATCAATTTCAAAATATTAGTTGTGTTGAGAGAATTTCAAATGTAATAATCAAAGGATTTGGTTTTCAAATATTTAATTTTTATTTGAGATATGTAAAAAGTGATTTGTTCTAATTAAGATACCTAAAATAAGATACTATGGTAAGATATGAGAAGATATATTTTCTTGAAGAGAGAAGCTCTTTTTTTATACAACTTGTTATAGTACTAGTCTTTGAACTTGCACTTTTCTCTTTGCTATAATTTGGGTGAACTAAAGATACATTTTGGCGAATTTACAAGTTATTTCACTGAACTATTGATTATTTCGGCAAATTTTCATTAATTTCGGCGAATTTTGACTATGTTAAAAGGTTCAAGGTATTGTGTAATTTGATTATCTTAATTTCTAGAGTACAAATCGGATTATTGATTGAGTAATGATATTTGATAATTTGATTAAATAATAAGTGATAATCGAATTAATAATAATGTATGCTAATTAATAATAGGAATTATAAGTGTAATTTCATGCTAATTAATAGCTAAAATTCTACTGGTAACATAATCTCCTCCTCAAGACTGAGCTCTGTCAAAGTCCAAGCACTATCTGTAATGTTAAGATAGTGGTCCAAGATAATTGAAGTGATTTGGTCTGAAAATTGTTAAAATTTCAGTTCTGTAAGTTTTCCAATGTATTGAACTTTCATTGGTTGGAGTATTGGATTTTGTAAGACGTTTTTACAAGTGGTGAATAAATCATAGAGTCTAAAAACTGCTCTAAGTTTGTAGTGAGTGTTTGTTGATTCAGCTGCTGTCTTAAATTCATTGTGAATTTGTTTTTGTATAGCCTCAAGAGTGATGTTGGTTGCTTCAAGTTCCAGTTTTCGTTTGTAAAGTGTTTTTTCAATATGAAAATATCTATATATAAGAGTATGTTCATTGTTCTGTTCATTAAGACATAGTAAAAATTTCTGTTAAATTGTGGCATTTGGTGGAATATCAATAGGGGCAATTAAAAGGTTTTCTTTTAGTGCTTGCTTCAAAAGTTCTGGTAATCTTTTTTCAAAATGACCTCTTGTTTTTCTTCTATAGGGGTGGTAGTTCTGAGAATTATTTACTATTGGGGCTGTAGTTTTTTTTTGAATGTAATTAATTTGACTTCCATTAATTGTTATAGATAAGTTAGGAAGTGTTTTCAAAGCTAACATTAATTTTTGGGATATTTGTTGAATATTTCGGAGAATAATCATGATAAAATTAACTAATTAATGAAAAAGAAGAATAAAGAAAATTATTTTTGGATATGGGGTTTTATTTGTTTTTGGGTTTGTGTGTTTTTGTAATTTATTTATTATTTTTGTCTTTGTGTATTATTAAAAGGATTATTGTAAAATTATATTGAATTTAAGTGTTCAAGTTTGGCTGTTGTTCTATTATAATTATTGGTTCTAAATTTTGGGAAATATCTTCAGATTTAATTAAAGAGGAATGTGTACCAATTTGTGGAATTAATAGTTCAAGATTGTTTCTGAAGGGATAGTGTTTCAAACTATCTCCATGTGCAACTTTTGCTAGTATTTTGTCATCAAGTCTTAACTTGTATGATCCATTGTCTAGAATTTCGTGAATATAAAATGGTCCATTCCATTTGTTTTCAAATTTTCCACTCCATTGTTTTTCAGCCTTAGTTTTGTGTAAGAGAACTTTATTTTCAACTTTAAATTTGTTGGTTATGGGTGGTAGTTTGTTGTCATGTCTTTCTTTCTGTTAAGCTTGAGAATGTTCAATATGAGTTGCTGCTGTCTTTTTTTTTCCTTTCAGTGTACTAAGAAGAGTGTAGGCCCTTTTTTGGAGTGTTTTTTGAAAGTTCTCTTCATTAATTGGTTGTACAGAGTATGTTTTCCACTGTAAAATTAATTGGTAATGTTGCTGTCCTTTCATAAGTTAAATCAAATAGTGTGTGTTTCATAGTATCTTGTTTTAGTATTCTGTATGCTAGTAACACTAATGGAATAAAGATATCCCATTCCTGCTCAAAGTCTGTTGAAACTTTGGCTAGAGATTCACACAATGTTCTGTTGAAACATTCTACAAGTTCATTTGTTTGAGAGTGATAAGATAATGATAGAAATCTTTTGACATTAAATTATTTACAAATTTTTTGTATCAAGTTGTTCACAAAATGTGTTTCTTGATCAGATAAAAGTTCAATTGAACATCCATGTCTACAAATAATGTCTTCATAGATGAAATTTGCTACTGATTTTGCATTTGCTCTTTGGATGGCTCTAGCTTCAGGCCATTTGGTAAGATAATCTACTGCAATTACAATATAACAATTTCTTGATTTGTGATAAGTAATGGTCTGACTAAATCAATTCCAACTCTGTCAAAAAGTTGATTGGATTTAAAGGTTCTGTGGGGTGAGTTTTTCTTCTTTTTTGACAACTATTACAAGATTCTACATATTGTCGAATGTCTTTTTGCATTTGAGACCAAAAGTAATATTCAAGAGTTCTTTGTATTGTTCCATCTCTTCCCAAGTGTGCTAAAGAAGGATCTGTGTGCATGTTGTATAAGATTGTTTCTTTTTCATTCTCTTGTACTAATCTGAGTGGTTGATTTGGATTTCTATGATTCTTGTAATAGATTTTGTTGTGGTGTATAAAATATTGTTTGGATTGGTGTTGTAATCAATGTTTTTCACTTGAAGACCAATTTTTTGGCATGGTAAGAGTCTCTAAATAGTTTTTGATGTTGTTGTAGTTTTCCAAATCCATTGTTGTTGATTTTGTTATTTGTTCTGCTGTTAAGTTTGTTGGTGTTTTATTGGTGTTAATATTGGTATTAATATTGTCTCATTCTTGAAAGGCTGTTAACATTGGTGTGTAGTTTTCCTAATTTGTGATGTACTATATATTTGTAGTTTGCTAAAAAATCATTCCATCGAGACTGTTTGGCACTTTGTTCTTTTTTATTTTTATTGAGCCATTTGAGGCCAATATTGTCAGTTATGATGTCAAACTCTTTTCCATTCTTCAGGTATTGTTGAAAGTGTTTAAGAGCCCAAGTGACTGCAACAGCTTTTAGTTCTGTTGAGCCATATTTGAGTTCTGTTAGCTTGAGTGTTCTACTAGCATAGGCAATGACTTGTTCCTGGCCATTTTCATCCAATTGTAATAGGATGGCACCAAAAGCTATGTGTGAAGCATCAGTAACTAGTTAGAACTGTTTGTTGAAGTCTGGGTAAGCAAGAACTGGGGCTGTTGTCAATCTTGTTTTGAGGATTTCAAAAGCTTTTTGTTGTTCTTTTGTCCATTTGTATGGCACATTTTTGTTGATAAGATAATTGAATGATTTGGCAATTTTTGAGAATCTTTTTATGAATTTCCGATAGTAGGAGGTTAATCTTACAAATTCTCTTAGTTCTATGGTATTTTTGGGAGTCTGAAAGTTTTTGACAGCACTAATTGTTCTAGGGTTTGGTTTGACTCTATCTTTGCTAACTATGTGTTCAAGAAAAATTAAGCTTGTTTTTCCAAAGTGACATTTCTCAATATTTAACTTCAATTCTGCTTTCCATAATTGTTGAAAAACTTTTCGCAGGTAAATAAGATGGGCTTCAAAGCTTGATGAGTACACATCAGTGTCATCAAAGTAAACAATTACTGATTGCCATAAAAGTCCTTCATATACAACATCCATAAGTTGTTGGAATGTTGCTGGTGTATTGCAGAGTCCAAAAGGCATAATATTGAACTTATAGTTTTCTTCTTGGGTGGTGAATGCTGTTTTGGGTCTATTTTTTGGGTCCATTTCAACTTGCCAGTATTCACTTTCCAAGTCTAAAGTTGAGAAGAACTTGGCTTTTTCTAAAGCATCTAACATGTTATCAATTCTTGGAAGAAGGTAGGCATCTCCAATTGTGACACTATTCAATTGTTAATAATCAACACAAAATCTGATTTTTCCGTTTTTCTTTTTGACAAAAACTACTAATAAGGCTCATGGACTTTTTGATGGTTGAATCAATTCATTATTGAGCATTCTTTGGACCTCTTCTCTAATAAATTGGTGGCTAACAAGTGAAACTTGATAGGCTTGTTGTTGTTTTGGTAAAGCATCTCCTGTATGGATTTGGTGTTGAACAATATTTGTTTTTCCAAGGTCATTGTTGTCTTTTGCAAATATATCTGCAAATTCAGTTATCAATTGTTTCAATTGTTTTTGTTGTTGGGATTCCAAGAGACTCATGTTGATTTGAGAGAGTTTTTCTTCCAAAAGATGGTAGTTTTCAGTAGTAGAAATGATGTTTGGATTTGGAAATAGTGTATGTCTTATAATTTCGATGAAATTAGAGACAATTTGAGGGTTTTTATCTTGAAAAATATTACTGTGTATGATTCCAATCTCTAGTTTGTTCAATAGGACAATGGGATAATTATTGGGGTTATAGAATGTAACTCAAAATTTTTTTATTTCTTTGGAAATATAAACGTTTAGAATTGAGATTTCATGCTTCAAACAGATTTGTTCATTGGATTCAAAGATTTTTTGGGTAGTGGTGGGTTTTGAGCAAGTGTTAATTTCGTGATGTTCATCAAAAGGTGAAATGGTAATTGGTTGGGGAAGTTGAAGAATCTGATAAGATTTATTCTGTGTATTGAGAGCTATATTTACTGAAACTGTAAATTGTCAAGTTGAACCAAAACCTTGAGTTCCTCTTTCACTTTTTTCCAATTGTTCTCTGTTTTTAACTGATTATAACTCTAAAATGTTGATTAAAGGTAGATAAATTGCTTGGACAATTTTTTTAGCATGTTCAATCCTGAATGGTTTGTCTGTTTCATTTTGTAACATGATGGTAATGTCTCCAGTATATCCTGCATCTATAACTCCTCCTTTAATATTAATTCCTTTGCTTGCCAATGATGATCTGGATGCAATTTGAACTATTGCTCCAGGTGGAATTTCAAGAATGATTTTGAGATTGATTTTTGTCAAGGACTTTGGTTGGAGAACCAAAGTATCTTTTCCTGGATATCTTAGGTCATATCCAGCATCAATTTCGTGTGCTTTTTTTAGTCTGATTCCTTGGCCATGGTTGTCAAAATATTTAAGTTGTAGAGATGGTTGCTTTTCAAGAAGATAGATGGGAGTGGTTGGTATTTCTTCTACCAGTTCAGATACTCCAAATTCGATTTCATTTTCATTATTTTCCTTTGGCAGGGGAATGCTAAGAACATAACATTCTGGACACCATTTGTCATCACAAGGCATGATGCATTCTTCACACAATTGAATGTTCATTTGCTCTAATTGTTGAATTTAAGCTTCTTGAATTAGGTATATGTGGCTTGCAATTTGGTAGTAAGTTTTTACTTCATCTTCATAATCAAATCCAGCTAATTCCATGGTATACTCAATGTATTCAGCTTCTTTTATTTGGCAGACATCTTCTTGAGTGGCTCCATTAATCAATGCCATTGCTAGGTCAAAAATTATTTCAGCATTATGAGAGTGGTAAAGTTTATTGAGAGCACTGTTGTATGCTACATTAAATGATGTTCCTCTTCTGACTTTTTCCGAAATTGATAGAGCATATTAACAGGTTTGATCACATATTTTTTCTTTCATTGCAACATCAATCTAGTTGTATTCTTCTGATAACATATCTCTACATATAAGGCAAGGTGTGTTGTTCTATTTTCCACTTCTTTTTGGAGATCCAAATTGTTCTCTATGGTATGCTTTGCAAAAGTAACAGTGTTACTTATAAAAATATAGGGAATATATATTAGCATAGTTATTAACCAATCAGAAATAGACATAGTAAAATGTAGAATTCCAGGATTTCTCTTAGGAATTGCAGGATTTCAAGAATTCCAGGATTCTCACAAGGAATCACAGGATTCTAGAATTCCAGAATTTCTCTCAAAAAAATTGCAGAATTCTAAGAATTCCAGGATTCCTGTTGTGAAGAATTGAGAAATTGAGAAATCTCAATTATGTATATATAGTAGTAGAATTAAAAGCTAAAAAAAGAGACCTTCAAGTTTAGATTTTATTTAGACAACCTTCTAAACACAATAAATAACTATTTGGTATCTCAAACCTAATTCCACTATTAACACTCTATGTTGATAATAATTGATACTTAAACACACTAGAACAATAGCTTTTGATCACGGCTATTGATGGGATATTAACTTGCAAAATTGTCTTGGTTTATTTATGATTTTCTTTTATTTCTTTTATTTATTTTATTTTGATTTTATTGTTGTGCACTAATTGGTTGAATAAAGTGCTAAATTACTAACATCAAGAATTGTCTGGTAAAAGACTTCTGTGAGAGAGGATAGGACATGTACAGAAGATACAAAATACTTACCAGAGGATTGCCGGCCATTACATTAAGAAAAAAATTAACAGAATTGCGATTCTAAGAAGCTATGGATAAAACAACTATTGAATCTCTGTCCATTATACAAAAAACTCAACCCGAAACCTTTAAATACAAAATCTTCAGATACAAAACCTTCAGATTAATAACATCAATGCAAATAACTTTTAGCACCAAGTTACAGGTTTGTTATTTGATTTAACATCCCAAATAATCATTTGTAATATTTGGTGCTCCCTATGAGGTATAATTCTACAAAAAACCAGCACCAACAACCCCATTCAAAAGTGGCAGAATCAGAAAACATCAGAGCAAACCATCTAGGATTCACAAAATTTTTATTTCAACATTACTGTCAATATTTGGGATTAACCCATAATCACATATTAGCAGAATTAGCTTTCAATTTCTATGTCAATGAAAAGATTGCCTATCTGTTAAGAACATCCATGAATATTGAATCAGCGAGAGAAACTTTTTACAACAAATTAATTCAAAACACCAGCCTACCCATAAATCATAATTTCGCATCCATTATTACTGAGATCAACAAAGAAATTGAACACCACATACAGCAAAGATACCCAATTACTTACACAAGTAAAGGCAAAGGAAAATTACAAACACCAGCAGTAACATCTCAAAGAATACAACCATCCACTTGAAAGAAAACTAGAATTAAGTCCTCAAACAACCCATCCTACTACTATACTCCTGGAAGTGCCATCAATATATCATTAACAGATGCGTCTGCATCAAATGTGACATCAACATTTGGATGTTTCCCATTTCAAAGTAAACAAAGAAAAAAAGATTTACTAGGACCATACGGCGAGTATTTTAAAGGATTTAAATCTCAATCGCTGATGCCATCAGGATTTCAATCACCACCACCTCAACCAAATTTCGGAATCATGAGTCTGTGGAAAATTACTGAATCAGAAAGAGGACAAGAAGTAGAAGAGGAAAAAAAATCTAAGGATCACAAATTTACTTACCAAAACCCGATCCTAGAAAACCCAGAAAGTAAAACTCCGAACTTTCAAACCCAGCCAAATTTAGACAATCAGAAAAACAACACTCCGAATATTCAAACACCACCAAATCAGAACAATCCAAACTTCAAAGTAATTAATCAATACTTACCTTCAGTTATCGTCATTGATCAACCACCCGTTGAACCAATTGGCCAGCCCATCCAACCACAGAACCAACAAAATCAACAACTGCTACCAGTACCACCTCAACAACAACAACAACTTCCACCACCACAGCAACAACAAATGGCTTATGCACCCATCACAAAACTTGACAAATTCAATAGTGAAGAAGACGATGTCCAAGTCTGGTTAAATGACATAGCCAAAGCCATTACAGCCAATAATTGGGATGATGCTAAAGCAATGCAAGCAATCCCTTACTTTCTTCAGAATACCACTGATGCATGGTATCAAAGTCTTGCTGTCAAATCCCAAAATTTTAATGGATTCAAAACTGAATTCTTGCAGTACTTTAGCAACAATAATAGTATCAACAAATTAGCCAACACTTTTACAATGATCAGACAAGGAGACACTGAAGCAGTCACTACCTACTTGGAATGTTTCTATAAAAATCTACGCCAAATACAAGCCATTCAAGCCAACTATTTCACAGCACCACAAATTTTAAATCAATTTATTAGAGGATTGCACAGTAGCATTCTACAATGAGTACATCCAATGCACCTAGTGAACCTTCCAACCACAGTCACATATGTTAGAGATTTTGAAGCAGCTAAACTAGAAGCTAATCATGCTCAAGCTGTAAATCTAGCAATAAATAGATCATCTGAATTGGATTCCAAATTGAAGCAATTCAGTGATTCAATTAATCAGAAATTAGAAGGATACTTAGCTGACAATTACATGATTTATCAACCTCCTCAACAGTGTAACAATCAGAGAAACACAAATCATTTCCAAAATTAGTCATGTCCATTGTCATCATCCAATCAGTTGTGGCAGCCAGAGACATGTGTCTGCCACAACTGTGGTAAACAAGGGCACATCAAAGCCAACTGCCATACTTATAGCAATCCATGATCGGGAAATCAATATAGAAACCCCAATTGCTGGTTCCAAATTCCGAACCATTACCTGAATCAAGACCAATACCAACCTACTTACCTGTCTATAATGTACTAACCAATTTATCAACCACCAGTTTATCAAACTCCAGTTTATCAATTGCTGCCACAAGCAATTTATCAGGTGCAGTTACAAGTAATATATCAACCACAGCCACCAGCAATCTATCAAACACCCACTATTCAAACACCACCAGCAAACTCAGCTCAAATGACATCAAGGAACCCAAGATCAAGGATCACCCAAAACTGGAGATCAGCAATAGTTGTATATCAACTGATCCCTAGCTCTTCTTACTAGTAATCAAGATCTTGTCAGTGGAATTCGGGCACCGGTCCCACCCAAAACCCAAATTTCCAATACTATTTAAGCCTTCGGGTGACTCCAGAAGATGCCACCTTCAGCAATTAGGGAATCAAACAACAACAACCACTTATCAATAATATCCCACCTGCTACAATTACCAAAAATAAATCTTTGGATGCCATTTTTCCATTCAAACTCGAGGAACTATCAAATACGCTATTATTCAGTGGAGTAGCACTTGAAGAGAAACCGATTACAGCCATATACACTAACGCCAAGGTCAATGGCCATTCCATCAAATTAATCCTTAACAGTGGTTCAGCAGGCAGCATTATCACATGACAACTTATGGATCAATTAAGTTGCCGAGTTGATCGTGCTGTTAGCACCAAGATTATCACCATGGATAGAGCCACCAAAATCCCAATTGGCAAAATCAATGACTTCTTAATTGAAGTTAATAGCATCATAGTACCCATCAAAGTTTTGGTAATAGAAGCCACCCAATACTAAGTGTTAGTTGGTAATAACTGGCTATTCAAAACCAACACTGTGCTCAATTAAACAACTCAAAAACTAGTACTCAGCCAGAATGGTTGACACATACAAGTACCAACAATGTGTAGTCACTTCAAAGCTATCAACACCACAGCACCACTAATTAATCTCAAAGAAGAAAAACCAAAACCTACCTGAGAAGTGTATCAAGTCTTGTGGGCTGACAAAGAACACAACGAGCTACTGCCAATACTCTCATGAGATAACAATGGCAAAGAAAAACAGAAAAGAACAGAACCTACCTGGAATGCAGACCAAGTTTGGGACACCAATCACAACTTAGAAGAACCACCAATTTGGAGATGGGATAAAAGAGAAAAAGAAAAAGAAAAAGTGAAGGAAGAGGAGCCACTACCAACTGCCAGTTACATCCCTTATACATATACACCACCACAATTATTGAGCTATCATTGACTAAAGCTTATATGCATTGATTGTGGCAAAAAATTGTTGTCAATAGGCACCTGCTGTGGCGATGACGAGGAATACCAGATGGCAACTAAGTTCTATTGTCACACATGTCTCATCGAATGCTTTGAAAGACCAAAACAAATGAGAAAATGGGATAATACACTATGTTTAGCATGTGGGAAAACTTTCCTCAACAAAGGAATGTGGAATGACATTCCTGGAAAAGAAGAAATGTGCAATAAAACCTGCCAGTATATAATACTAATCAATAATTAGGTATGCAAAGGAACACCAATTGATAACGCCTGGAAATGAGCATTATAATGATTGGAAGGATATCCATATGACAAACATGAACTTTGAAGAATGGCGAGTGCAAAGGCAAAAGGTGCAACAACCAGTGAACTACTAGAAATCAAAAACAACCCCCTATCTTTGCCTGAACCTGAATACATCCTAATGTTTGACATATTTGACAACATTGAAGATGATTCGGAAGAATTCTATGAACACTATCAATGGTTGGCATCTACTTGAGAAGAACAAAAGCAACAGTTAGAAGAAATAAACACTCGACTATGTGACCACTGTTTGATTTCATGTGATTTCCAATATTGTAATGAGTGTGACCTCATTTACAATCCGTCACTATGCATGATCTACATAATCCCAGAGGAAGAGGAACCAATCAGCAGCTGTGCATCAGAATTGGAATCAATTTTTAATCCCGATTTAAACTCTGATAACGATGATGATAAAAACACTAGTTCCAGCTCTATCCAATATGGCAATATCAATAACAACAATTCCAATTCAGATTTAAACTCCGATCCAGACTATAAACAATATATTGCACTCCCTGATCTCGCCAAAAAACAGGAACTTAAATGGTTTAGCAATAATAATGAAGGTATTATGCCAGAACGTGCACATAATACTAATGCCGGGTTTAATCTGAGATATCCAGGAAAAAAGGCCATCCAATTGGAACCACATTCACACACCTGCATTGATTTGAAAATAGCACTGGAAATTCTGGCAACAACAATAGTTCAATTAGTATTTAGGAGTAGTCTAGCGAAAAGAGGGATAAATATAAGAGGAGGAATAATTGACATGGGATATGTAGGAAATATTATTGCCATGCTACAAAATAACTCAGAAAAGGCCTATATTATAGAGCCAAACAAAAAGATAGCACAGGCAATATTTCTGCCTCTGGTTAAAGTAGCTCAATTAGTGTCAGTAAGAAACAGAGAAAAATTAGGGATAACAGCAAGAGGGATACAGGGATTCGGATCCACAGGTAGAATAGATATACCAGTCAATATGGCAGAGGAAGAAATTGTTGGCCAAGAAGAAATTGTCTCAACTGGTCAAGCAATTTCTATTGCACTATATGGCCAGTACATGTTAGCAATAGAAAGGAGAATGAAAGATCAAGCACAGATTTTTGAAGCAGAAGCAACCCTTTGTAAATCAGGAGAGATTGGACTTATTAATCTCCACATATCTGCCAAAAGCCACAATCATATCAAAATTCTTATCTACAATACAATAGAAGATGCCATCACAATACCAAAAAGAACTATCATTGAATACCTAAGCACTGAATTAAAAGATCAACCACCAAGCATTATTCCAAATTTTCCACAGCTTTGTGGATATGTGGATATTACATCACAAACAATATATGGATGAAATAAATGTTATTTGCTCCAACCAGAACAATTGGAACAAATGAACATGGGAAACTTAGACCCACTTTAATGTATGCAGCTTAAAATATTGCTTAATAATTTCAATAACATTTTTGCCAGCAAAAACAAATTTGGCAGAACTGATATCATCCAACACCAGATCAAAACTGGAGATGTGATGCTAATCAAACAAAGAGCATACAGAATACCACTAACCAGTCATGAAATCATCCATCAAGAAATCAACCAAATGCTTGACAATGGTTTAATTCAGCCATCAATGAGCCCATGGTCATCACCAGTAGTACTTGTCCATAAGAAGAATAGAAAAATCCGATTTTGTGTAGACTACAGGAAACTCAATGATGTAACTTGGGGAGACAGCTATCCAACTTCATGGATACAAAAACTATTCGATGCTTTTGGTGGAAACAAATAGTTCTCAACGTTAAACTTGAATAGTAAGTACTGACAAGTAGCCATGGATTCAGCTGACAAAGAAAAAATGGCATTTACCACAAGAGAGAAAAACTTTGAGTTTGAAGTTATGCCATTTGGCTTAACCAATGCTTCAGCTACATTCCAACAGCTAATGGAAATTGTGTATACTGGCTTATTGTGGAAATCAGTAGTTGTATACTTGGATGATACCAATATGTTCTCAAAAACATTCAATAATCATTTACGTCATTTCCAACAAGTGTTCGAAAGACTACAATGAGCAGGATTAAAATTGAATGCAACAAAGTGTTTTTTTGGCAAAACAGAACTAAAATTCTTGGAACACATAGTTAGCAAAGACAGCATAAAAACAGATCCAGAGAAAATAGAGATAGTAAAGAACTTTCCAATACCAACCAACGTAACTAAGCTGAAATTATTCTTGGGATTTGTGAGCTATTATAGATGCTTTATAAAGAACTTTTCAAAGATAGCACAATCACTCAATGATCTTCAAACCAAAAATGCAAAGTATGAATGGACTGAAACCCAGCAAAAAGCATTTGACATCTTAAGAAGAAAGCTTATTCAAGCTCCAGTATTGATCTATCCAGATCATAGTAAACCATTTATTATTACCACTGATGCATCAAGTCAAGCATTGGGAGTAGTACTATCTTAAAGAGGATTGGATGAAAGAGAACATCTAGTTGCATATACTAGCCAAGGTTTGACTCCAGTCGAAAAAAACTATAGAACACCAGAATTAGAACATCTAGCAATCTATTGGACAGTTATAAAATAGAAAGAATACTTGAGCCAAAAGTTTGAGGTGTACACAGATCACAAAAGATTGACATTACTTCAAAAACAAGAATTTGGTGATAAAAGACAGTCAATATGGAAAATGGCTCTTTCAACATATACTTATACTATACATTATAAAAAAAGAAAAGACAATGGAAATGCTGACAGTTTGTCATAAATGAGACAAATCTAAGAACATTTCAACCCAAAAACATAACAAAACCAAAAAAATACTCACGAAAATATAACAAAAGATGAACACACAAAAATATCAACAACTTTAACATTATATAAACACTCAACAATTCAAGGAGAATTTATCTCAACCAAAACAAAAGAGAATCAAACAACAATCCAAATATTTTATTACTCACCAAAATATATTTTATCAGAAAAATAGAAAAGATTCAGATCAATCAACCAGAGTAATTACAGAACCAGAAAAGGAGACAATACTGTTCAACATGCACTCAGATCTAACTGCAGGACATTTTCATAAAAAAACAACCATGAAAAGAACCAGAAAGAGATACTATTGGTCATCAATGTATCCAAACATCATCCAATATGTGCAAAATTGTGATGCTTGTCAAAGAAAAGAAGGAACAAGACCCAGCAAACCATTGAGACCAATCAAAGTGGAACAACCATTTAACTGTATTGGAATTGATTTAGTTGGACCATTAACAATTACCAGCAGAGGCAACAGATATATTGCAGTAGCCATAGACTATATTACTAAATGGCCAGAAGCCAAAGCAATTCAAAGAGCAGATGCAGAATCCGTTGCCAAATTTGTCCATCAAGATCTGATTTGTTGACATGGATGTCCAAAAAAACTATTATCAGACCAAGGAACCCATTTTGTGAATAGAACATTAACAGAACTAAGCTGAAGATTCGAAATTAAGAGACCACTATTATTATCATACTATCCACAAACCAATGGATTAGTTGAAAGATTTAATAGAACATTGTGTGAAGCAATAGCAAAACTCAGCCAAAAAAACCAGGACAAATGAAATTTGTTCATACCATCAGTATTATTTGCTTATTGGACAATGAAGCAAGACACCACACAAGCAACATCATTTGAATTAATATATGGTAGAACAGCAACATTACCAGTTGAGATAGAGGTTAACACATATTTAACTAAACCAATAACAGAAGAGAATTTCCAAGAAACATTGTTAAGAAGAACATATGACTTAATGGAAACATTAAAAAACAAATGAAGAAGAGCAGCTGATAATATACAAAAGTTACAAAAGAAACAGAAAAAAAAACATGATAATCAACTACCAGACAAACCAGTTGAATTCAAGATTGGAGACAAAGTACTCTTACATTGTACCAAAGCAGAAAAACAATGGAGTAGAAAATTTGACTCCAAATAGGATAGACCATTTCACATAAAAGAAATTCTAGGGAATAGAGCTTATAAATTAAGACTGGATAACAAAATCTTAACCAAAGCAGCACATAGAAATTGACTAAAACCATACCATAACATCACACCACTATCTACCAGTAATATTTCACAATTAGGAGTACAGAAGATACTAGTCTAACCAGAAGAGATTCCACGAGATCTGGAATCAATCATCATCATTGACAACAACACGTTAAATTAATTCATCAAAAAAATATATAAAGACATGATAGATGTGACAAGAAATATCAGAAAAATATAAATTACAGACAACATCCACTCACTAGCACAACAACTCTTTCAATTGATTCAACACCAAGAGATAAAAATTACAATTAATCAACAAATCATCTAATATCAAGACACTAGAAAGACATCATTACATAGAACACAGAAGAAAACAGAAAATACTATTGACAAAATTATTGCGAAAGTAAAATTAGCAATAAAAGAGTCAACAAAAGAGTCACTATACTAAGAGTTGACTAAAGAAACTTGGAATTGGTGGATACAACAATTTCCAAGAAACTATTGTTATTTTTACTTGGGACAATACATGAATATCCAGAATCTATATACAGATAAAACAAAGCGATTATTCGACACAAGAATACTATAACAATTAGAACATTTTTTGGAAAAAAACAACTTATCCACACAGGCCCAAGCCATATACTGAATACACATAGCATTTCAGGATCGACTAGAAATCTTACTCAACAAAGCAATGGATACAGTTACCAGTAATCAATTAGGAAAGATTATCAACACTCAATTTGAAGAATTACAGACTCAAATAACACAAGTAATTCTCAAAAATGAAATTTAGGAAATACTTTAAAAAAGGGAATTAACAGAGTTAGATTTCAATGGAGCTCAATATTAAAAAGAGAGAATAATGTTACTCATAGAAATATAGAAAATATATATTAGCATAGTTATTAATCAATCAGAAATAAATATAGTAAAATGTAGAATTCCAGGATTCCTTTCAGGAATTGCAGGATTCTAGGAATTACAGAATTCTCACAAGGAATCGCAGGATTCCAGAATTCTAAGATTCCTCTTAAAGGAATTGCAGGATTCCAAGAATCCCAGGATTTTTATTGTGAAGAATTGAGGAATTGAGGAATCTCAATTATGTATATATAGTAGTAAAATTAGAAACTAAAAAGAGAGACCTCCAAGTTTAGATTTCATTTAAACAATTTTTCAAACACAATAAATAACTATTTGGTATCTCAAACCTAATTCCACTATCAACACTCCATGTTGATAGTAATTGATACTTAAACACACTGAAACAATAGCTCTTGATTATGGCTATTGACAGGATACTGACTTGCAAAATTACCTTGGCTTATTTATGATTTTCTTTTATTTTTTTTATTTTGATTTTATTGTTGTGTACTAATTGGTTGAATAAAGCACTAGATTACTAATATCAAGGATTGCCTGGTAAAAGACCCCTGCAAGAGGGTAGAACACGTACAGAAGATATGGAATACTTATCAGAAGATTGCTGGCCATCATGCCAAGAGAAAAATTGACAGAATTGCGATTCTGAGAAACTACAAATAAAACTACTATTGAATCTCTGTCTATTATACAAAGAACTCAACCCAAAACCTTTAGATACAAAACCTTCAGATTAATAACATTAATGCAAATAACTTTTAGCACCAAGTTACAGGTTTGTTATTTGATTCAACACTCCAAATAATCACTCATAACAACAGATACAAGTTTTATATTCCTCTTCTGGAGAAATACATGTTTCTATTAATGAAAGTTTCTTGTTGCAATCTTTGCATTTAAGTGGAATATAGGGTGGTTGTTTTTATAGTTCTGGTGTAGAATATCTAACTTTTTTCTATCCTCTTAATTCTTCAAAAATCTTCTGTTTTGTTTCTTCAGCCCAATTGGATATTGATCTAAAAGCCATGTAGATTTTAGTAAATGACATTTTTTTCTTCTTTTCAAATTCAAATATTGGGGCTTTTTCTGATTGTTTGTTAAAAGTACCACAAGTAGCAAGTACTATGGTGTATTGTTCTTGGTATGAGATTTTTAATTCCTGAGTTTCCCAATCCAAGTTTGCATTGGCCTTAAGAAGCCAATCATTTCCGACCAGAGCTTGGTATTGGAGTGCATCCATGACTAGAACTTTGACTAGAATGGTGATTTTATCAATAGTAAATAGAAAATTGTCAATTTCTCCTACTGGTGTCTTTTTTATATTATTTGCTGTAACAATTACAGTTTGGGCTGGTCTGTCAACAGTTCTTTAAAGCTGTTGCATTAACTGGTAGGTGATAATACTTTCAGCTGATCTATTGTCTAGAATTAATCAGATGGATTTTCTTTCTATTGTAGCTTTAGTGTACATGGCAATGATAGCTCTTTGTTCATTAGCTGCTGTATTACTAAGCAAGAATGGTGATTCATTTGCTTTAAATTCGAATGGGAATATATCTAAAAGATTGGCATTTTGGGCAATTTGAGCTGGTGAAATAGTGTTGTTGGAAGGGTTTGATCTGAGTGCTGCAACTTCATTTTCAGAAAGTGCAGGTTGTTGAAAATCCGATTTTTCTGGTATTGTAAGATAACTGGGTTAAGTATGATAGTAATTGGGTTTTTGCTGACCAGAATTTCAGAGAACTAACTGGTTATTTGGATTGATTCTGTTGTTGTTATTCTGAAATTGATTTTGGGATGTGAATTAGTTATGTTGAACCAATCTTCTTGCTGGTACTTGATATTGTTAAGTGGGTGGTATCTGATATGGCTGAATTGATAATGGTTGCTGATATTGTTGCTGTATTGGTTGTGGAGCTGGTTGATAATAACTGTTTTGATTTGTGGTCTTGGTAAATAATAAGTTGGTGGTGAAGATTGGTAATAAGATTGTTGTGGTGAAGAGTAACGTTGATTACTCCTGTTTTGTTGGTCTCTTTGTAATTTTTTACAATCTCATTTCCAATGTCCTGAAATTCCATAATAATGACAATTTTGAGGTTGGTTATAGGATGGTGATCCAAAATAGTTTTGGTTGTGTCGTTGTGAGGGTTGATATCTTTGTGGTTGTTGTTGCTGTTGTTGTTGGTTTGTGAAGTAGCTTTCAACCTTCTTTGTGAGTTGGTCTATCTTCTCTTCAGCTGCTGAACTGGTTTCTCCAATAGCTAAGTTGACAAGTTTGGTGTGGTTTGCTTCTTTTATAGCCATTTCATAGTTCTTTGCATGTCTGATGGCAGTTGCTAAGTCTGTTGGTACATGTAGATGGACTTTCTTAATCAATTTGTCTTTTAATCCTGCTATAAACTGATCCAGAATCTGAGCATTAGAATAGTAGTCATTGGTTTCCAATTGTCAAATTCATCGAAGAAGTTTGTTGAATTTCCCAAGATAGGTCATAACAGTTTCAGATGTTTTTTGTTTGATATTGTGAAAGCAATTGTGGAGAGTGATAGAGGTGTTGTTGTCAGTGAATTGTTGTAAAAAAGCATCTTTAAATGCTTGTTAGTTTTCAAATAGTTCTTCTAAATTTTCAAACCATTTTTCTGCTGTTCCTTGGAGAAAGTAGGAAATTGCTTTGAGCATTTTTGCTGCAATCCAACCATTTGCATCTTCTGCTTTTTGAACTTTGTCAAGCCATTTTTGAGGACTGGTATCATTGTCTTCACCAGTAAATTCTGGAATTTTTACAATGTAAACAGTTGTCATTTCTTCTTTGTTTCTTATGATTTCTTCTGGTTCTGATTTAGTTTCTTCAATTTTCAAGCTTTCTGAATGATTACTTTTATTTTCCTGTAAGTAATCAATGATATTGGCACTTGTTGATATTGGTTCTTGTTGTTGAATAGGATTTCTAGGTGACTGAAAATCTTCTGGTCTGGAGAAACGGTTAAGTAGTGAACTTGGTGTTTGTGGTTGAACAAGTAAAATTAGAAATAGTGTAATAGAAAGTAGTAATTTGACACTGGTTCCTTGTTCAGGTGTTTACAAGTGTTTGGCAGTTGTCTTTGGTAATATTGAAGTGTTTGGAGTGGTTCTTAAGTATTGTTTCACTTTTTGTTTGTCTTTGTTGCTTGTCTTTGTTTCTGATTCAAAGTTAAAAGAGTATTTGGGCTGTACTGGGTATTTTTTTTCACAATACTCAATAATATTAAAATTAAGTTCTTGGAAGTAGGTAGCTAGTGTTTCACTGTTCAGGTCTTCTGTTCCCAATTGTGAATAGTGCACTAAATTATTGTAGAGATTGCTTCTAACTTCTGAAATATTGTAGTTTCTAAAAAGATAATTGTTGATACAATTTTCAATGTATTGGTATACTGATTTTTTGACAACTTCAATTTCGTCTGAGATGTTGAATCTTTGCTTGCAGTGGGTGTAAATTGACTGATAATACTCTAAAGTTGTTGTGTTTGGTGTGGTCGCCACTTTGAATTTGTTGTTGCTGTGTTATTTCTATGGGAAAGCACCAAATGTTACTGGAGGTTTTTGGTCTCTTTTCTTAAATGTTATTAATGTTAATTTGCTGTGAATTCACGTTTCCAGGAAGTAGTTGGACCTCCAGTAACTGAATTTATTTTCAAATTATCTCCTATAATTTGAATTGCTGAACTTATAAGTAGAATGACCAATTTCTTACCAGTTACTTTATGTAGTTATGTTATAGTAAACATCAACTCTTTCCCAGTAATTGCTCATCTGGAAGCTCACTAAAAATGTGTAGTTACTTTGCTGTGAAAGTCAACTCTTTTACAGGAATCTCATCTGTAGGCTACCTTAATGATTATAATAAGAAAAAAAAAAAAATATAAAAGAAATATAAAAGAAATAAAATTTATCAAGAGAAACATTTTCTATCCAGACCTGGAGTCACTAACAGATTACTGATATTGGTAGCTAATCAATTTCAAAATATTAGTTGTGTTGAGAGAATTTCAAATGTAATAATTAAAGGATTTGGTTTTCAAATATTTAATTTTTATTTGAGATATGTAAAAAGTAATTTGTTCTAATTAAGATACCTAAAATAAGATACTATAATAAGATATGAGAAGATACATTTTCTTGAAAAGAAAAGCTCTTCTTTTATACAACTTGTTGTAGTACTAGTCTTTGAACTTGCACTTTTCTCTTTGCTATAATTTGGGTGAACTAAAGATACATTTCGGCGAATTTACAAGTTATTTCACTGAATTATTGATTATTTCGGCAAATTTTCATTAATTTCGGCGAATTTTGACTATGTTAAAAGGTTCAGGGTATTGTGTAATTTGATCATCTTAATTTCTAGAGTACAAATCGGATTATTGATTGAGTAATGATATTTGATAATTTGATTAAATAATAAGTAATAATCGAATTAATAATAATGTATGCTAATTAATAATAGGAATTATAAGGATAATTTCATGCTAATTAATAGCTAAAATTCTACTGGTAACACCAGGCTATCATGAAGTCTATTCTCAGACAATTAATTTTACTATGTTGCCACTCCACCAAGAATAAAGAAAAGAAAAGAAAGAAAGAAAGAAAAGAAAAGAATTAGTATCATCAATTGTCATGATCAAAAGCAACTGGTCTAAATTGTTAATAATTCAAGACAGTTATATTAAGAACATCTGTCCTAAAACAAAAGTACAAAACAATAGTTAATTCATGTAAATTCTACAAAGTTTAAGAACATAAATTTGTGATTCTGATTTCTTAATAATTAATTTATTTCAGAAGATAAATATGAAATAGAATAAATAATAGAAAGAGTAAGAATATTTAATTCTTGTCTAATGATTTGTATCTCTTTTGTCACTTTTTCTAACTTTTACAACTATTCGTTTTTTATTTATTCTTTTGGTTTTATAAGATTGCTTTTGATTGTTTTGTTATTGCTAATTATTGTTTTGTTATTTCTGTTATTGCTTTATTCTTTTATATTATTTTTAATTATTCTATGTTATAATGTATTATCTAGTGTTCTTACATATTATTCTGTGTTATCTCACATTGTGCTGCATTATCCTGTATTATCCTAAATTATAATGCATTTATCTAATGTTATTGTGTACTATTCTGTATTATGTTATATTTTGGTCACATTTTTTTATAACTTTGGATCAGTTTTTCTACTTGGATAATATTATCTCTCTTTTTTTAGAATTGAGCTCCTGTAAAATTGTATGTATCTGTTATTATAGCTTTATTTGTGTTGTGTTTGATGATTGTGTTGAATATAATTCTTTGTAGATTTTCGAATTGTTAATTGGTTATTTGTTCTATATTGTTAACTGTTATAGTTTTTATAGATCAATACAACAATATATTTGAACAATATTAGAAAGCAGTGTATAATCAGTATATTGCTTTGTAATATAGGGTCAGATTGCTTTTCTCTATGAATTTTTTTACTTGTTGTATTGCTTTTTTGTTAAAAGTTTTCTGGCTGAGGTCTCTATATAGTGTCTTTAAATCTAGTTGTTTACTAATTTTGTAGAACCAATATGCTGAAGGAAGTTTTTCTTTCTATTTTTGGGTATTGTTTAGTGTTTATTCCCCTGTTTTGGAGAGATTGATCTCATTGTTACTCATAAAAAGAAAACAGATATAGAAAAATAGTAGGCCAATAAGAAAGTAGTAGTTAACACATGAGCACATTGTTCAGCAATGTAGAGCAATATCAGAAATTACAACACATCACTCAACAATGTGGAGCAATGTCAAAAAAATATAGCACATTGCTAAGCAATATGAGCATTGCTTGAGAAATTATAGCACATTGTTCGAGAATATGAGCAATCTCATAAAACCAAATTATGTATATATAGTGGTAGCATTAGAAGTAAAAAAGACAGACTTCTCAGTTTAGATTTTATCTAAGTGATCTTTTCATCCACAAATATCAATAAATAATTATTTTTTATCTCAAATCCACTTCCATTATCAACACTTCATGTTGATAATAATTGATACTTAACCACATTGGAACAATAGCTCTTAATTATGGCTATTGATGGGATACTAACTTGCAATTGCTTTTGTTTAAAATTCATTTATCTTCTTTTATTTTCTTTGTTTTACTAAAATTGATTAAGGATTAAGTGCTGAGATACAGACATCATAGGACTGGTAAAAGACCTGTGAAACAAGGGTAGAACACTCATAGATTTGGGAATAGCTTACCAGGAGAATTACTGGCCACCATGCTAAGAAAGAAATTCAACGGAATTGCGATTCTAGGAGGCTACTGAAAACAATTGTTAAATCTTTGTCTATTATACAAAGGACTCTACAACAAACCTTCAGATCAATAAAACCTTTAAATATCTATGCCAGAATATCACTTAAGCACCAAGTTATGGATTTGTTATTTGCTTTAAGACCCCAAATAATCATTTGTAGCATTTGGTGCTCCCTGTGAGGTATAATTCTACAGAGAACCAGCACCAAAAATCCCATCCAAACAGTGGCAGAATCCAAAGAAATAGGAACAAACCACTTGAAATTTGCGAAATCTTTATTTCAACACTATCATACTCATCTTGAATTAACAAATAATAATTGGCCAACAGAATCAGCTTTTAATTGCTACATCAATGAGAAAATTGTGTTCCATTTAGAAGACCAAGAAGATTCAGAATCCACCTTCAACAACTTCTTCAGTGAATTGCTCCAAAGCACCACTCTTCCACAAAACTACCTATTTGCACTCCTAATTACAGAAATAAACAGAAAAATTAAAAAATACACCAAACAGAAATTTTCTATTACTTTTGCTGACAAAAGAAAAAGAAGGTTACAAACACCAGCAAGAACACCAAAGCAAATCTAACTACCCACTTGGAAGAAACAAAGATTTGATTTACTTGCTAATCTATCATATTACTACACACCCAAAAGCATTATCAATATAATAAGCACAGCTACAGCAAGCATAACAACATTACTAAACAAAATTTCATTCCAAAGTAAACAAAAGAAAGCAGAGTTATTAAGAACATATGGCAATTTTTTTGAGAGATTTAAATCATGATCTCCAACGTCATTAGGAATTTAATTACCACCACCACAACCAGATTTCAGAGCTGTTAATCCTTGGAAAATAATCAACTCCAAAGAAAAAGAGAGTAGCAATCAGAAAGTTAACAAGCAAAACCCAATCCTAGAAAATTCAGAAATTAAAACTCCAGTTAATCAAACTCCGAAAAATCAGAACAATTAAAACTCCAATGTAATTAACCAATACTTATCTCCAGTAATTGTGATCAATTCACCACCAGCTCTATCAATCACTAAACAGCAACAACAGTCACAATTGCTACTCCAACAACAAATCCAGCAGCAATCACAACAACACCCAATGGCTTATGTTCCAATCACTAAAATAGAGAAATTTACCAGCGAAGAAAATGACACCCAAGTATAGCTTAATAATGTGAAAAAAGCCATCGCAGCCAATGGGTAGAACAATAACAGAGCTCTTCAAGTGATTTCCTATTTTCTACAAGATACTACCAACTTATGATATCAAAGTTTAGCCATTAAATCTCAAACATTTCAGGAATTTAAAACTGCATTCTTGGGATATTTCAGTAATAATAACAGCATTAATCATTTGGCCAATGCTTTCACTACAATTAAACAGGGAGAAATTGAAGCAGTTACTACTTACCTGGAATGCTTCCACAGGAACTTGCACCAAATTCAAGCAATTTAGGCTGATTATTTTACAGCACCACAGATCCTAAACCAGTTTATCTGTGGACTGTGCAGTAGTCTTCTGCAATAACATCCAATGTACCCACAAACTCTCCAAAATGCAGTCACCAATGTGAGAAATTTTGAATCAGTAGAACTTGAAGCAAACCATGCCCAAGCCATTAACCTAGTTATGAATGAATCATCTGACTTGAACTCCAAATTGAAACAACTCAGTAAATCAATTAATTAGAAATTGGAAAGATATTTAGCTAACAATCACACAATTTATCAACCATCACAATAGTGCAATAATCCAGAAAACACAAATTGCCCACAAAATCAGTTGCATCTATCATCATCATCCAATCAGCCATGGCAACAAGAGATGCATATTTGCCACTACTGTGGTAAACAAGAACATTTGAAAATCAATTGTCAATTAAGAATAGAAAATCAACGATTGAAAAATCAATATCAAAACCCCGATTGTAGGTTTTCAACTCCAAGTTATCAATTAAATACAGAAATATATCAACCAAATTACATACCTATGACACAGCCACAAATTTATCAACCACCAATTTATCAGCCAACAGCACCTGTTATTTATCATCCGCAGCTCCAACCCATTTATTAGCCACAGCCTCAGGTAATCTATTAGCCCCAACAAATTCAAACACCACCACAGAACTTACCTTAAAATGGAACTTAAAGGCCAAGACTGACACAGCAAAGCTGGAGATCATTAATGGTGGTCCATCAACCAATCTCCAGTTTCATAGCACTGTTACCAGTAGAATTTTAGCTATTAATTAGCATGAAATTTCCTTTATAATTCCTATCATTAATTAGCATATATTATTATCGTTTCGAATTTCACTTATTATTTAATCAAATTAGCAATTATCATCATTTAATCAATAACCCGTTTTGGACCATAGAAATTGAGATGATCAATTTACACAATACCCTGAACCATATAACATAGCCAAAATTCGCCGAAATTAATGAAAATTGGCCGAAATAATTCATAGTTCAGCGAAATAACTTGTAGTTCGCCGAAATGTATCTTTAGTTCACCGAAATTCTAGAAAAAAGAAAAAGTGCAAGTTCAAAGACTAGTACTACAACAAGTTGTATAAAAGAAGAGCTTCTCTCTTCAAGAAAATGTATCTTCTCATATCTTACCATAGTATCTTACTTTAGGTATCTTAATTAGAACAAATCACTTTTTACATATCTCAAATAAAAATTAAATATTCGAAAACCAAATCCTTTGATTATTACACTTGAAATTCTCTCAAACACAACTAACATTTTGAAATTGATTAGCTACCAATTTCAGTAATCTGTTAGTGACTCCAGGCCTGGATAGAAAATGTTTCCTTGACAAAATTCTATTTCTTTACGTTTCTTTTATTTTTCTCTTTCTTTTCTTATCATAATCATTTGGGTAGCCTACAGACGAGATTCCTGTAGAAGAGTTGACTTTCACAGCAAAGTAACTACACATTTTTAGTGAGCTTCCAGACGAGCAATTCCTGGGAAAGAGTTGACGTTTACTACAACGTAACTACATAAAGTAACTGGCACGGAATTGGCCATTCCACTTATAAGCCCAGCGGTTCAAATTATAGGAGATAATTTGAAGATAAATTCAGTTATCGAAGATTCAACTACTTCCTCTAGTCGTGAATAAAACAGCAAAACAACACCACAACCTTCAAGAAAAGAGACCAAAAACCTCCGGTAACAGCACAATCATCAGGATTTTAACAATGGAATTCAGGCACTGGGAACCCCCAAAACCAGAATGCTCAACATTATTTAAGTCTCCTAGTTATCTCAAAAGACACCTCACCCAATAATTGGAAATCTAACCAACACAAACCACTTATCAGCAATATACCTCCAGCCACTATAACCAACAATAAATTGCTAGATGCCATTTTTTCATTTGAATTCGAAGAAACCACACCAGTTTTATTATTCAGTAGAGCCATTCTTGACACCAAACCAATCATCACCATGTACACTGACGCAAAGATTGATAGTCATGTCATTAAACTGATACTAGACAGCAGATCAGCTGGCAGCATCATTACAAAACAACTCATGGACCAATTAAGTCACCAAATTGATCATGCTGCCAGTGCCAAGATTATAACTGCTGATGAAGCAACCAAAACTCCCATTGGTAAGATTTATGACTTCCCCATTGAAGTCAATGGCATAATTGTACTTATCAAGGTACTAGTCATGAAAGCCACTCAATACCAAGTACTCATTGGTAATAATTGGCTGTTCAAGGTCAATGCAACACTTGATTAGAGCACGCAAGAGCTTCAACTTAACCAGAACAGACAACACACATGTGTACCAGCCACATGTGGCCACTTCAAGCCGACCAATACACCAGCACCACTTATCGAATTCGAGGAAAAAGAGAAGAAATCTACTTGAAAAGCCTACCAAGTTTCTTGGGTGGACACAGAACACAATAAGCTGCTGCCAGTACTTTTGTGGAACGACAACAACAAAGAAAAGCAGAAAGAAAAACTTACCTGGAACACCAACTAAAACTGGGAAACCAACCACAATTCAAAAGAACTGACAATTTGAGAATGGGATAAAAGAGAGAAAGGGAAAGAAAAAGTAAAGGAAGTAAAGCCAATACCAACTGCTATTTACACCCATTATCCATATACACTAACATAACAATTGAGCTATTGTCAACCAAAGCTAATATGCATTGATTGCGGCAAGAAATTGTTATCAATAGGTATGTGCTGTGGTGATGATAAGGAATACCAAATGGTGACCAGATTCTACTGCCATGCGTGTATCATAAAATGCTTTGAATGACCAAAATGACAAGGAAAATGGGACAATAAATCTTGTCTAACTTGTGGGAAAACCTTACTCAATGAAGGAATGTGGAATAACATTTCTGGACAAGGAAGGATGTGCAATGCTTCATGCCAATACACAATCCTCATCAGCAACTGGGTTAAGAAAGGGACACCAATAGAAGCTGCCTGGAGAAGAGCTGTACAGCAATTAGACAGTTGTCTACACAATAACAACAAGTTGTGAAGAATGGCAATAGCCAAAATAAAAGAAGCGTCACCTGAAGAAATCAGAAAAATCAAAAACAACTTATCAGAACCCATAGAACTTGACTGGGACCCAGAACCAGTCATAAATCTTCTAGATCCAAAACAATTCCATGAACACTACCAGGAACTAGCACTCACAAGAGAAGAGCAAGAGCAATACTTGGAGCAGTTGAATACTTGATTATATTAACATTGCTTAATTCTTTGTGACTTTCAATATTGTAATGAGTGTGACCTCATTTACAATCCACTACCATGCATGATTTACACAATCCCAGAAGAAAACAAACCAATGAGCAGCTGCACATCAAAATTGGAATCAAATTTTAATTCCAATTCAAACTCTGATAATGATGACAACGAAAATAATGGTTCTAGCTCTATTCAAAATGGCAACAAAAATATCAACAATGCAGACTTCAATTCAAACCCCAAAATATACATTGCACTTCCTGATCTCTCCAAGGAGCAGGAACTCAAATAGTATAGTGACAATAATGAAGATATTATGCCAGAACGTATGCATAATATCGATGCAGGGTTTGATTTGAGATATCTAGGGAAAGATGCCATAACATTGGAACCACATTCACACACCTGAATTGATTTTAAAATAGCACTGGAAATTTTAGCAACAACAATAGTTCAGTTAGCATCTAAGAATAGCCTAGCAAAAAAGAGAATCAACATCAGAAAAGGAATAATTAATGCAGAATACATAGAAAATATTATTGTGATGCTATAAAATGACTCAAAAAAAACATATATTATAGATCCAAATAAAAAAATAGCACAGGTAATATTCCTACCTCTGGTAAAAGTAGCTTAATTAGTCTCAGTAGAAAACAGAGAAGAACTAGGGATCACAGCTAGAGGGATACAGAGATTCGGATTAATGGGTAGAATAGATGTACCAGTTAATATAGCAGAGAAAAAAGTTATTGACAAAAGAGAAATTATCTCAATCTGTTAATTAATTTCCATTTTATCATATGATCAGTATATGTTAACCATAAAAAGAGAAGTAAAGAATCAAGCTCAGTTGTTTGAAGCAGAAACCACCATTTGTGAATCAGGAGAGATTGGACTTACTAATCTCTACATATCAGCCAAAAGCCCCAAAAACATCAAAATTCCCATCTACAACACAATAGGAAATGTTATTGAAATACCAAAGAGAACCATCATTGGATATTTAACCACTGAAGTAGAAAATCAACTACCAAACCATATTCCAAATTTTTCACAGCTTTGTAAATATGTGGACATTACATCACAAACCATCTACAGATGAAGCAAATGTTATCTGTTCCAACCAGAACAATTGGAACAGATAAACATAGGGAATCTAGACCCACTCCAACAAATGCAACTAAAGATATTACTCAGCAATTTCAATAACATCTTTGTTAGTGAAAATGAATTTGGCTGCACCAACATAATTCAGCACCAAATCAAGACTAAAGATTCAATGCCAATAAAACAAAGAGCATATAGAGTACCACCAGCTAGCCATAAGATCATTTGTTAGAAAATCAATTAGATGCTTGACAATGAACTAATTCAGTCATCAATAAGTCCATGGTCATCACCAGTAGTACTAATCCAAAAAAAAAATGAAAAGATCCGTTTTTGTGTAGACTATTAAAAATTGAATAGAGTAATTAAAAGTAATAGTTATTCAACTCCAAAGATCCAAGAACTATTCAATACTTTTGAAGGAAATAAATGGTTCTCAACACTGGATTTAGATAGTGGTTACTGACAAGTAGCCATGAACCCAACTAACAAAAAGAAAACAGCATTTACCACAAAAGAAGAAAATTTTGAGTTTGAAATCATGCCATTTGGCTTAATGAATGTTCCAACAACATTCCAACGGCTCATGGAAATTGTCTATACTGGATTACTATGAAAATCAGTAGTCATATACTTGAATAATACCAATGTGTTCTCAAAAACATTTGATGATCATCTGCATCATCTACAACAAGTGTTCAAAAGATTAAGAAGAACCAGATTAAAGCTAAATGCCATTAAATGATTTTTTGGAAAAACTGAACTCAAATTTTTGGGACATGTTGTGAGCAAAGATAGTATTAAAACAGATCCAAATAAGATAAAGACTATTAAAAACTTTTCAGTACCAAATAATCTTACAGAATTAAGAGCATTCTTGGAATTTGTTAGATACTACTACTACTTTATCAAAGACTTTTCCAAAATAGCTCAACCATTGCACTAGCTTCAAACAAAGAATACCAAGTATGAATGGACAGAAACCCAGCAAGAAGCTTTTGATATCTTAAGAAGAAAGCTTATTCAAGCTTCAGTACTGATCTATTCAGATCATAGCAAGCCATTCATTATTACTACTGATGCATCAGATCAAGCATTGGGAGCAGTACTATCACAGAAAAAACCAGATGGAAGAGAACATCTAGTAGCTTACACCAGTAGAAGCTTAAGTTCAGCTGAAAAAAACTATGGAACACCAGCATTAAAACACTTAGCAATCTATTGGGCAGTTATGAAATAGAAAAAATACTTAAGCCAAAAGTTTGAAATATACACGAATCACAAAGGATTGACTTCAATCCAGAAGCAAAAATTCGGAGACAACTACTATGTCAGATAGAAAATAGAACTTTTACCATTCAATTATATAGTACATTATAAAAAAGGAAAAAACAATGGAAATGCCAACAGTTTGTTGTGAATAAAACAAATCTAAAAAAACCACTTCAACCCAAAAATATAACAAAAGATGAATATACAAAAATACCAACAACTTCAACATTATATAAATACCTAATTGTTCAAGGAGAAATTATCTCAAAAGAAACAAAACAACATAAAACAACAATTAAAATATTTTATCAATCATCAAAATATACTGTATTAGAAAAACAGAAGAAATCTAGACCAGCCAACAAGAGTAATTACAGAACCAGAGAAAGAGACAATATTATTTAATATGCACTCAAATCTAATAGCAGGACATTTTCATAAAAAAGCAATCATGGAAAGAACTAAAAGAAGATATTATTGACCATCAATGTATCCAAACATCATTCAATATATTCAAAATTGTGATGCATGTTAGAGAAGAGGAGAAACAAAACCCAATAAACCATTGAGACCAATCAAAGTAGGACAACCATTCGATCAAATTGGAATTGACTTAATTAGACCATTAACAATTACCAATAGAGACAATAAATATATTGCAGTAGTCATAGACTATCTCACTAAATGGCCAGAAGCAAAAGCCATTCAAAGAGCAAATGCAGAATTTGTTGCCGAATTTGTTCATCTAGATCTGATCTGTTAACATGGATGTCCAAAAGAATTATTATTAGATCAAAGAATTCACTTTGTAAACAGAACATTAGCAGAATTAAGCCAAAGATTTGGAATAAAAAGACCACTATTATCACCATACCATCCACAAACAAATGGGTTAGTTGAAAGATTCAACAGAACACTATGTGAAGCAATAACAAAAATTAGCCAAGAAAACCAGAACAAATGAGATTCGTTTATATCATCAGTATTATTTGCTTATTAGACAATAAAGCAAGATACCACACAAGCAACACCATTTGAATTAGTATACAGTAAAACAGCAACATTACCAGTTAAGATAGAGGTCAATACATATCTAACTGAACCAATAACAGAAAATAATTTTCAAGAAACATTGTTGAGAAGAACATATAACTTAATGAAAACACTAGAAAACAGACAACAAAAAGCAGCTGATAACATTCAAAAGTTACAAGAAAAGCAAAAAGAAAGACACAATAACCAATTACCAGATAAACCAGTTGAATTCAAGATTGGAGACAAAGTACTTTTACATCATACCAAAGCAGAAAAACAATGGAGTGGAAAATTCAACCCCAAATGGGACAGACCATTTTACATAGAAGAAATTCTAAAAAATAGAGCTTATAAATTAAGATGAGACAACAAAATCTTAGCCAAAGCAGCACATGGTGATCGACTGAAATCATATTACCATATAGTATTACCATCCACCAGTAATATTCCACAATTAGAAGTACAAAGAATACTAGTTCAATCAGATGAGATTTCATAAGATCTGGAATCAATTATAGTTATTGAACCAAACATGTCAAATTAAACAACCAAAAGTATATAAAAACACAGTACACATGACAAAAGCAACCAAGAAAAATAAAAATACCAGATCATATTTACACTATAGCTCAACAATTGTTCCAGGCCTTAAGTCAACAACAGTCAGACATGGAAATTGTTATTAACAACCAGATAATTTGTTATCAAAACACCCAAAAAAAAATGAAAAATATACCATATCAGTAGCCACCAAAGAATGATAAAAACTGGACAGATAACTTAATAGAAAAAGTGAAAAACAATTTTGAGAAAATACCTATTATGGCACCAACAGAAAAGCTTACAAAAGAAAATTGGAAGCAATGGACAAAACAACTTTTAATATCATATTGCTACTACCAGTTAGGTCAAAAGTTGAATATTTAGGAGTTGTATATTGACAAATCCAAGAAAATATTCAACTAAGACATAATACAGCAAATTAAAAAATTTATCGGAAAGAAAATGAACTTAACATTACATGTTAAAACAATGTACCAATTACACAACATATTTCGGAACTATCCAGAAATACTATTACACTCTAACATGGAAACCATAACTATTAACCAATGAGAAAGAATGAACAATATACTGGTAAAAGATGTGAAAAACAGAGTCGAACAAACAATACTTGAAAAAAAAGTACTAGAATTAATTCAAAATGAAAATTTCAATGGAGCTCAATATTAAAAGGAGGAGATAATATTACTTATAAAAAGAAAACAGATATAGAAAAATAGTAGGTCAATAAGATAGTAGTAGTTAACACATGAGCACATTGCTTAGCAATGTGAAGCAATGTTAGAAATCACAACATATTGCTCAGCAATATGGAGTAATGTCAAGAAAATATAGCACATTGCTAAGCAATGTGAGCATTACTTGAGAAAATATAGCATATTGTTCAAGAATGTGAGCAATCTCATAGAACCCAAATTATGTATATATAATAGTAGCATTAGAAATAGAAAAGACAGACCTCTTAGTTTAGATTTTATTTAAGCAACCTTCTCATCCACAAATATCAATAAATAATTATTTTCTATCTCAAATCTACTTCCATTATCAACACTTTATGTTAATAGTAATTGATACTTAACTACACTGGAACAATAGCTCTTGATTATGGCTATTGATGGGATACTAACTTGCAATTGCTTTTGTTTAAAATTTGTTTATTTTCTTTTATTTTTTTTGTTTTACTAAAATTAATTAAGAATTAAGCACTGAGATACAGATGTCATAGGACTGGTAAAAAACCCATGAAACAAGGGTAGAACACTCATAGATTTGAGAATAGCTTACCAGAAGGATTACCAGCTACCACACTGAGAAAAAAATTTGACAGAATTGCAATTTTGAGAGGCTATTGAAAACAATTATTAAATCTCTGTTCATTATACAAAAGACTCTACAACAAACCTTCAGATCAATAAAACCTTCAGATATCTACGCCAGAGTACCACTCAAGCACCAAGTTACGGATTTGTTATTTGCTTTAAAACCCCAAATAATCATCTATAACACCATAAACTAAAGCTTTTTTGATTTTTTCAAGCTCGAGAATCAAGTATCTTTTTTTATAAACTTCTTTTTTTTCCTGTTTCATCCAAGAGAAATCTTTTTTCCAATTTTTCTTCTTAGGCATTGGGTAAAAATAGGACTGTTTAATTCTAATTAAACTCTTACTCTCCCCTTTTCTGCTTTTATCTTATATTGTATCTTTTTTCTATCAATTGTTACTTCTATTTGAGCAAAAAATTGTTGAATTGTGTTAAATAGTTATTTTAAAAGTTGTAAAATTTGATTTGATAGGTCCATGTTAAAAGTTTTATTATTTCTTGCTGTTTTTCAGATGTTATATATATTTTGAATTTCTTAATTTAATTTGCTGTATGTTGTCTACATTTTGATGATAATGATTGGTTTCAGATCTTGTGATATATTTTCTGATCTGATTAATGAAATTTGTGTTCCTAGTTGAGGTACTGATGATAATAATTCTTGTTTTGCATGATAAATTTTTAACCAATTTCTATGTACTACTTTCTTTAAAATTCTGTCTTCCAATCATAATTTGTAAGCTCCATTGTCTAAAACTTCATGTATATGGAATGGACTATCTCACTTTGGGTCAAACTTTCCACTCCACTGTTTTTCAGTTTTTGTATAATGTAATAGTACTTGGTCTTCAATTTTGAATTTCATTAATTGTTTAAGTAGACATTTATTATGTCTTTTTTATTGTTGTTTTTGAGCATTACTAATGTTGTCAGCTGCTGTTCTATGATTATTTTCTAATATTTTCATAAGCTGGCATGTTTTATGGTGTAAAGTTACTTCGAAATTCTTTTTGGTGATAGCTTTTGTTGGATATAACTGTATTTTTTTTTCAATAAATAGAATGGCTTTTTTTTTATAGACTAATTTGAATGATGTAAACTGAGTCATATTTTGTTTTAGTGTTCAGTATGCAAAAAGTACAGAAGATATAAATAAGTCCCATTTTTGTTTGTTTTTATGACTTATTTTTACTAGTGCTTCACACAGTGTTTGGTTAAATTGTTCTACCAGTTTATTTGTTTGTAAGTAATATAATAACAATAAAAGACATTTTATTCCAAACTGTTGACTTAATTTGATTAACATATTATTAACAAAATGCATTCTTTGATTGAATAGCAGTTTTTTTGGGCATTTATGTCTACAAATTAGATCTTGGTGTATAAACTCAGCTATTGTTTTAGCATCTGCTACTTGAATGACTTTGGCTTTTGGCCATTTTGTCAAGTAGTCTATAGCTGCAATAATATAACAATTTTTTTTGAATATTATAAAGAAAGAACTAACTAAATTAATCCTAATTCTATCAAATAAATTTTCAACTGGAATGAGTTAAAGTGGTTCTGTTGTTTTGGCTTTTTCTTTTTGTTGACATAAGTCACAATTAAGCATGTATTTGAAAATGTCTTTGTATATTATTGGCCAATAATATAAATTTAGAATTCTTTTGAGAATAGCATCTTTGTTAAAGTGTTCTGTGGTTGAATCAGAATAGATACTATGTAATATAGTTTTCTTTTCATTGTTTTTGATAATTTGTTGTGGGGTGGAATGGTTTTAGCATTCTTGTTAATATAGTTAGTTGTCTTGAATAAAATAATTTCAGGCTTGTTTTTGTATAGTACTCTTTTCTTGTTGGGATAATATTTCTTTGAAATATAGTGTTAATAGGTACTGATGTAATTGGTGGTAATTAATTGTGTCCATGAGTCTGAGATTAGGTTTATGGTATTCTCAACAAACTGTTGGTATTGGTGTTTTTAAATCCTTCCTTATAATGTACTTTGAGTGAAAATTATTGCAGATAAGTACTTTATCTTGTGTATTTTTTCTCTAGTTGTGGATTGTTGAATAATCACACAAGTCTTTTATGATTAATATATAAGTTAAAGAACAAACTGAAGTAATGTCTTCATGTCTGTATGGCCCAATAAATGACAAGACATTCCAGATCTGTTGTGCTGCAATTTTTTTTGCTGGACTAGTGCTGCAACTGGTGTAGATAATTGAATGTTTTCTATTGTCTGGTTCTATTTGTAATAAAACTGTTTCTAAAGCATTTTTTAAGATATCTGTAGTAACAATAAACTATTTAGTAAAATCTGAATATCTCAGAATTGGAAATGTGATTAATCACTACTTAAGATAGTTAAATGCTTTCTGTTGGTCTTTTTTTCATAAGTACTGTATATGTTTGGACAACAACTGGTGAAGTGGTTTTGCAATAGTTGAGAATCCTTTGACAAATCATCAATAGTATTCTGCCAATTCTAAAAATCTTCATAATTCTCTGAAGTTAATTGGAGCTGGAAAATTTTTGACTTTTTGGACCTCATCTGAGTTAGGTTTGACTCTGTTTTTGCCAATTACATGTTCTAGGAATTTCAACTTGGTCTTTTTAAAGAAGTATTTATCAGGATTGAGTTTCAATCTAGCACTACAAAGATGTTTAAAGACTTGCTAAAGATAGAGCAAGTGATTATTGAATGTTTTCGAGAAGATATTAGTATCATTTAGGTATACTATGACTAATTTTTATAAGATTCCTTTGTACACAATATTCATAAAACGCTGAAAAGTAGTAAGAGTATTGCAGAGTTCAAAGGACATCACATTGAACTCAAAGTTTCTATCTTGGGTGGTAAACACCATTTTTCTTTTGTTTTTGAGATCTATTTCAACCTGCCAATATCTACTGGCTAGATCTAATGATAAAAATCATTTTTTGTTTTCTAAATTGTTCAGAATATCTTAAATGAGAAGTATAGAGTAATTATCTTCTCAGGTAATACTGTTTAGCTTTTGGTAGTCTACACAGAATCTTATCTTTTTGTTTTTCTTAGTGACCAAGACCATTGGAAAGGACCAAAGGCTTAGCAATTCTTTAATTAAACTATTGTTAAGTATTTGTTGTACTTCTTGCTTAATTAGATTATTACCAAATGGAACACTTAGTAAGTCCACTGTTTAATAGGTCGCACATCTCCCATATCAATCTAATGCTTCACAATGTTAGTGTATCCAAACTTATTTTCATTGACAAAGACATTGATGTATTAATTCAAGAAAATCTTAAGTTGCATTTGCTAGAAAGTACTTAGGTTTTCCAAGTGTAGTTTGTTGATTTCTTCTGGCATGAACAAGTAACTTTCTTTTGGCAAGTTTTATGCTTGTAAGGTAATATTGCAAAATAAAAATAGCTGTGTGAAATCTGAAATAGGCTGGGGTTTTTTGGGATGTTGAATGTCTGGTAAAATAGAACCAATAAGAATTCCTTTGGGAATTTTAATGACATTTTCTGTAAGGTTGTGGATAGAGATTTTGAAGTGTTTATGGGCTTTGGCTGGTAGGTATAGATTAACAATATTAGCTAGGAAACAAATTTCAGGATTGGCTTCAAATAACAGGACTTAATCTTAGATCTTTTAATTCACCTTAAAGATATATTGTCAGTATAAGGGAATGGAAATAACTGTATTAGTGTAGATAAATTTTACCTGGTTACTGTCTTTTTTCATAAAGTTAACTGGTACATTTTCTCTTTCACTCAATTCAAACTCATTAATTTCTTGGACAGTAAGACCTAATTTTTCTCAGATTGTTACTGGATTTAATTGGGGTATTTTGACTAAGGGTAAAAAGATAGCTTGGGCAATTTTTTCTTGTAATTCTACTTTGTAGAGTTTGTTTGAATTGTTCTGTAGCATTATGATGATGTTTCTTATATAACCAGCATTAATAATTCTTCTTTTTATGTCAATTTTTTTTTTGGCTAGACTAAATCGAAAGGCAACTTGTATTATTATACTAATAGAAATTTTTAATGCTATCTTAAGATCTATTGTTACAAGAAAATATAAGATTATAACTATGAGTGATTGTTTGAGATATTATAAGTTGAAACCAGCATCAGTATTATGTGCTTTTTTGGGACAGATTCTTTTCTCATTGTCACTGTATTATTTTAATTCTAATTCTTTAGAGAGATTTGAATAAGCAAAATACTGTTCTATTTTATTATCCTCAATTGGATCTTTAAATGACATGTTTTCAATAATTAATTCCTCTTCTACCTTAGACTCAAGTAGTTTAGTAATCAAGTATAGTTTTTTTGGAGGCAGATTGAACATGAGATCACATTTGTTGCAGTACTAAAAGTAACAAAAAATTAAATAATGATTACATAGTTTCATGTTTAGGTTAATGTTACTCATAAAATATAGGAAGTATATTATTATTAGCAAGTAGATATTAGCCAATTAGAAGTAGATGTAGTAAATGTGAAATTCCAGGATTCCTCTTAAAGAAATTACAGGATTCCAGAAATTTCAGGATTTTCTGGCAAGGAATTACAGGATTCCAGAATTTCAGGATTCCTCTCATCAAGAATCATAGGATTTCAGGAATTTCAGGATTCCTGTCACAAGAAATTGAAGAATTGAAGAATTTCAAATATGTATATATAGCAATAGTGTTAGAAGCAGAAAAAGAGAATCGACACCAAGAATCTTTAGCTTAGTTACCACAATTCTTAAAATAAATAATTATTCATTATATCAAATTCATTCTTCACTATCAACACTTTATGTTGATAGTAACTGATACTTAACCATACTAGAACAATAGCTCTTGATCATGGCTATTGACGGAATACTAACTTGCAAATTGCCTTGGCTTATTTCTTATTTTCTCTTTTATCTTTTCTTTATTTTCTTTGTTGTCTACTAACTTGATTAAAAAATTTACTCCTGGAGGACTTACAGAGGAATAAAACTTACTTAAACAATACTTACTCTTGGAGGACTTACAAAAGAATAAACTTGCTTAAACAATACTTACTCTTGGAGAACTTACGAAGAAACTGATGTCAAAAAACAGCACTGGTATACACTTACGGAGAATATTATACCAGGAGAATCATCAACCATCAAGCTGAGCAAGCAATTGACAAAACTATGGTTTCAGGAAACTCCTAATAAACTGTTACCATTGAATCTCTGTCCATTATACAAAGAACTCAATTGGAAAACCTTCAGATAAAATACCTTCAGATTATCATCATCACCAATCACCTTGAGCACCAAGTTATGGATTTGTTATTCACTTGACACCCCAAAGAATCACCTGTAACATTTGGTGCTTCCTGTGAAATATAATCCTACAGAGAACCAGTACCAACAACACCATCCAAACATGGCAGAATTAGAAATTATAGGAGCCAACTACTTAGGATTTGCAAAATTCTTGTTTTAACAATACAGCCAACAATTAGGATTAAACAGTAATCACTACCCAGCTGAATCAGTTTTCAATTATTATGTCAACAATAAAATCACAGACTGTTTAGGAGAAACTGTTAATATCAAATCAGCAAGAAAAAATTTCTATACAGAATTATTTCAACATACCAGCTTACCAAAAAATTACAGTTTCACCCTAATCATCAGGGAAATTAATCAAACCATTGAAAAATATACACAACAACAATTTCCCATTACCTATGCAGACAAAGATAAAGAAAGAATACAAACACCAGCAGCAACACCAAAAAGAATACAGTTATCTAGTTGGAAAAAACACAAAGTAGAATTACCAACCGCTCCATCATATTACTACACACCTGAAAGCACTATCAACATTTCATTAGCAGACACATCCACATCAAATGTGACATCAACATTTGGAAGATTTCAGTTCCAAAGCAAACAATAGAAAGAAAACTTACTAGAACCATATGGAGCATATTTTGAAGGATTTAAATCATGATCCCCAATGCCATCAAGAATTCAATCATCAATACTCCAACCAGATTTTGGAGCCACTACTCTGTGAAAATTATCAAAGAAAGAAGAAGAAGGAAGTGAAGATCAAGGATTCACTTACCAAAACTTGATCTCAGAAAACTCGGAATTCAGAACCCCAAACATTCAAACTCCACGAAATCCAAACATAGAAAATCTGGAAATTGAAACTCCAAATATTAGAACTTAGCAAAATTAAAACAATCAGAACTCTGATTTAATTAATCAGCCAAATGTATCTCAAATATTGTTATCAATCATCCACCAATTGATCTAATAGTCGAACCTATTCAGCAACCACCTCAACAACTGAATCTGCAAATCCAACAGCCACAAGGACCACCTCAGCAACCACCACTGCAACAACAACTGTTACAACAGCCACAACAACAATTAAACATAAACCAAATGGCCTATGCACCCATCGCCAAGTTAGAAAACTTTACTGGTGAAGAAGATGATGCTTAAGCATGGATCAATGATGTCTCCAAGACCATCATAGCAAACAATTGGGACAATGCCAGAGCTCTATAGGCGATCTCATACTTTCTTAAAGAAACTGCCAATTTTTGGTACTAGAGTTTAGCTGCCAGACCACAAACATTCCAACAATTCAAAACTGTCTTTCTAGGATATTTTAGCAACAATAACAGTATTAATTGTCTAGCCAATATTTTCACCACAATCAAACAGAATAATACTAAAGCAGTCACAACATACCTAAGATGCTTTTATAGAGTCCTATGCCAAATTCAAGCCATTGATGCCATGTATTTCACAGAATCCCAGATCCTCAACCAGTTTATTCATGGTCTGCGCAGTAGCATTTTGTAACATGTACGCCCATTACACCCAGCCAATCTTCAAGCCACAGTCACATATGCCAGAGATTTCAAATTAGCTGAGCTAGAAACCAACTATGCTCAAGCTGTAAATTTAGTAATGAATAGATCATCTGATTTGGATTCCAAATTAAAGCAAATCAGTGATACCATCAATTAGAAAATTGAGGAATACTTAGCTAACAACCATCAGTCTATTTATCAACCTCCCCAAAGATGCAGTAATCAGAGAAACTACAATCATTCTCAAAATCAAGTGTGTCTTTCAACATCGGCCAATCAGCAATGACAGCCAGAGATGCATGTCTGCCACAACTGTGGTAAACAAGGCCACATAAGAGCCAACTACAACACTTATAACTGACAATTGGGAAATCAACATCGAAATCCTGATCACCAATTCCAAACCCCGAATCAATATCAAAATCAAGAGCAAAATCAAAACACTTATCTGCCAATAATGCAGCAGCCAATTTATTAAGCACCAGTATATTAGACCCCAGTTTATCAACCACAGCCACCAGTAATATATCAACCACAGCCATCCATAATATATCAACCATGGCCACAAGTAATCTATTAACCTTAAACTATTCAAACACTGCCCCAAAACTTATTTCAACACAGAACCCAAAGACCGAAAATGACACAACAAAACTTGAGATCAGCGATAGTTGTCTACCAACTGATCCCTAGTTCCTTCAACTCACCATCAGGATCACATTTTCAGAATTTGGGTACTGGTGCCACCCAAAACCCAAATTCCCAGAACTATTTAAGTCTCCTGATTACCCCAGAAGGCACCACATCTAGCAACCTGGAAACCAACCCAATTCAAAAAGTTACCAGTAACATACCACTAGCAATGGTTACTGAAAACAAAACATTAGCAGTCATTTTTCTGTTTGAGTTTGAGGAAACCACCCCAGTCCTATTATTCAGTGGAGCCACCCTTGAAGAGAAACCCATTACAGCAATGTATACTGATGCCAAAGTAGATGGCCACTCCATTAAATTGATCCTAGACAGTGGTTCAGTAGGCAGCATTATTATGTGACAACTCATGGACCAATTAGGTCGCCAAGTTGATCATGCTGCTAGTGCTTGTATAATCACTGCTGATGGAGCAACCAAAACTCCAATTGGCAAAATTGACAATTTCTCATTTGAAATCAATGGCATTATAATACCCATCAAAGTCTTAGTAATAGAAACCACACAATACCAGGCTCTTGTGAGCAATGATTGGTTGTTGAAAACCCACACTACCCTTAATTGAACCACCCAAAAACTACAATTAACCTTTGGTGGTCAGCATACTTGAATACCAGCCACTTGTGGCCACTTTAAGCCAAGCAATGCCCAATCACTTATTAAGTTTGAGGAAGAAACAAGGAAACCTACCTGAGAAGCCTACCAAGTCTTGTGGACCGACCAAGACCATAACGAGTTGCCACCAGTACTTTCTTAGAACGGCAATGTCAAAGGAAAGCAAAAAGAAACAGAACTTACCTGGACTTCTGACCAAGCTTGAGAAACAAAAAATGACTACAACAAACTGGCCGATTGGGAATAGAAAGAGGAAGATAACAGAAAGGAAAAAGGGAAAAAAACCACACTGAAAGAGACCACCAGCACCAGCAAAATAACCAGTGGCTGGACCAGTTCATATTCAGTCCATAAGCCACTACTACAACCACCATATATTCTACTCAAATGCAAAGACTGTGGAAAGAAACTTTTTTCCATAGGAGCATAGATTGTGCCAGACAAAGACTACTGGACGCAAACCCATTACTATTGTAAACCATGCCATAGAGAATGCTATGGCTACCCAAAGAAACAGGGCAAGTGGGACAATGAACCATGTCTCACTTGTGGTAAACAACTGCTTGATGAAAGAATGTGAAATGACATTCCTGGTCGAGGAAAAATGTGTGATGCTTTGTGCCAATACACAATTCTCATTAGTGATTGGGTGAATCGTGGTACCCCGATTACAGCAACATAGTACCAAGCACTCAATTGTTTAGATGGTTATTCCCACAACAAAGAGGAGATCTGGCAAATGGCAAATGCCAAAGTAGAAAATGCTACACCCAATGAAATACTGAAAATTAAGAACAATCCTCCAGAACTGGTTGATATTATTTGTATTCCTAACTCAGATGCTTTTATGGACAAAAAAACAGGTCCAGAAAACTTTCACAAATACTACCAAAATTTGGCACTTATAAGAGAAGAGCAGGAGCAGTGTTTAGAACAACTAAACACTTGATTATGTAACCACTATTTGATTCCCTGTGACTTTCAATATTGTAATGAGTGTGACTTTATTTACAATTCACTACCACACATGATTTACATGATTCTTGAAGAAATTGAACCAATCAGCAGCTGCACATCCAAATAGGAATCACCATTCAATTCCAATTCAAACTCTGACAATGATGACGACGAAAACACCAGTTCCAGCTCTGTTCAAATTGGCAATAACAATGATGACGATTCCAACTCAGATTCAAACTCCAACCCAAAATATGAACAATACATTGCACTGCCAGACTTCTCCAAAGAACAGAAGTTAAAATAGTATAGTGACAATAATGAAGGTATTATGCCAGAATGCATGCATAATACTGATGCCAGATTTGATCTGAAGTATCTAGAAAAAGATGCCATCAAATTGAAACCACATTTACACACTTGCATTGATCTGAAAGTAGCATTAGAAATTCCAGCAACAACAATAATTCAACTAGCATCTAAGAATAATTTAGCAAAAAAAGGGATTAATATAAGAAGAGGAATAATTGACATAGGATATGTAGGAAATATTATTGCTATACTACAAAACAACTCTGAAAAGACCTATATTATAGAGCCAAATAAAAAGATAGCACAGACAATATTCTTGCTTCTGGTGAAAATAGTGCAGTTAGTATCAGTAGAAAATAAGGAGGAATTAGAGATAACAGCAAGAGGAATACAGAGATTTGGATCAACGAGTAGAATAGATGTACCAGTCAATATAGCAAAAGAAGAAATTGTTGACCAAGGAGAAATTATCTCAATGAATCAAGCAATTTTCATTCCACCATATGGCCAGTACATGGTAGAGATAAAGCAGAAAGTAAAAGAACAGAATCAGATTTTTGAAGCAAAACCAACCCTTTGTGAATCAGGAGAGATTAGACTTATCAATCTTCATATACTAGTCAAAGATTACAGCCACATTAAAATTCCCATCTATAATAACACAGGAAATGTCATAGTAATACCAGCCAGAACCACTATTGGATACTTAAGCATTGAAATAGAGGATCAACCACCAAGCACCATTCTGGACTTTTTACAGCTTTGTGGATATGTCGATATCACATCACAAACAATATATGGACGAAGCAAATGTTATTTGCTCCAACCAGAGCAATTAGAACAAATAAACATGGGAAACTTAGACTCACTCCAATGTATGCAGCTCAAGATGTTGCTCAACAATTTCAATGACATTTTTGCCAGCAAAAACAAGTTTGGCTGAACTGACATCATCTAGCATCAGATCAAAACTAAAGATGCAATGCCAATTAAACAAAGAGCATACAGAGTACCACTAGCTAGCCATGAGATCATTCATCAAGAGATAAACCAAATGCTTAACAACAGACTAATTCAACCATCAATGAGCCTATGGTCATCACCAGTGGTACTCGTCCGGAAGAAGAATAGAAAAATCTGATTTTGTGTGAACTGTAGGAAACTCAATGGTGTAACTCATAGAAACAGTTATCTAATCCCAAAAATACAAAAATTGTTCGATGCTTTTAGCAAAAACAAATAGTTTTCAACATTAAACTTAGACAGTGGTTACTGGCAAGTAGCCATGAATCCAGCTGACAAGAAGAAGACAGCATTCACCACTAGAGAAGGGAATTTCAAATTTGAAGTAATGCCCTTCAGCTTAACCAATGCCCCAGCCACTTTCCAACAGCTAATGGAAATTGTTTATATGGGCTTATTATGGAAATCAGTAGTTGTATACTTGGATGACACCAATGTATTCTCAAAAACATTTGATAATCATCTTCATCATCTTTAACAAGTGTTCGAAAGGCTAAGAAGAGCAGGACTAAAGTTAAATACAACAAAGTGCTTCTTTGACAAGACAAAACTAAAATTCTTGGGACACATAGTCAGCAAAGACGGCATCAAAATAGATCCAGAGAAAATAGAGATAGTAAAGAACTTTTCAGTACCAACCAATGTGACTGAATTGAAATTATTCTTAGGATTCGCAAGCTATTATTGACACTTTATAAAGAACTTTTCAAAGATAGCTCAACTGCTCAATAATCTGCAAACCAAGAATACAAAATATGAATAGACAGAAAGTCAACAAAAAGCTTTTGATATTCTGAAAAAAAAGCTCATTCAAGCTCCAGTACTGATCTACCCAGATTACAACAAACCATTCATTATTACTACCAATATATCAGGCCAAGCATTGGGAGCAGTACTATCTCAGAAGAGACCAGACAACAGAGAACATTCAGTAGTATATGCCAACCGAGATCTAACACCAGCCAAAAAGAACTATAGAACACCAGAACTAGAACATTTAGCAATCTATTGGGCAGTCATGAAGTAGAACAAATACTTGAGCCAAAAATTTGATATATACACAGATCATAAAGAGTTAACATCACTTCAAAAGCAAGAATTTGATGACGGCCACCAATTCAGATGGAAAATGGTACTCTCATGATATACTTATATTATACACTATAAGAAAGGAAAAGACAATGGAAATGCTGATGGTTTGTTGCAAATAAGACAAATCTAAGAACATTTTAACCCAAAAATATAACAAAACCAAAACAATACCAACAAAAATATAACAAAAAATGAACATACAAAAATATCAACAACTTCAATATTATATAAACACTCAACAATTCAAGGAGAATTTATCTCAAATAGAACAAAAGAGTATTAAACAACAATCAAAATATTTTATTACTCACCAAAATATACTTTATCGGAAAAATATAAGAGATCTAAATCAACCAACCAGAGTAATTACAAAGCCAGAAAAAGAGACAATATTATTTAACATGCACTTAAATCCAACAACAGAACACTTTCACAAAGAAACAACCATGAAAAGAACCCAGAAAAAGATACTATTGGCCATCAATGTATCCAGACATCATCCAATATGTTCAAAATTGTGACACTTGTTAGCAAAGAAAAAGAACAAGACCCAGTGAACCATTAAGACCAATCAAAGTGGGACAACCATTCAACCATATTGGAATTGATTTAGTCAGACCATTAACAATCACCAGCAGAGGAAACAGATACATAGCAGTAGCCATGGACTATCTTACTAAATGGCCAGAGGTAAAAGCAATTCAAAGAGCAGATGCAGAATCCGTTGCCAAATTTGTTCATCAGGATTTGATTTGTTAACATGGATGTCCAAAAAAATTATTATCAGACCAAGAAACACATTTTGTGAACAGAACATTAACAGAATTGAGTCAAAGATTCGGAATTAAGAGACCATTATTATCACCATACCATCCACAAACCAATGGATTAGTCGAAAGATTCAACAGAACATTGTGTGAAGCAATAGCTAAGCTCAGCCAAAAAAACCAGAACAATTGAGATTTGTTGATACCATCAGTACTATTTGCTTATTGGACAATGAAGCAAGATACTACATAAGCAACATCATTTAAATTAGTATATGATAGAACAGCAACACTACCAGTAGAAATAAAAGTCAGCACATATCCAACCGAACCAATAATAGAAGAAAATTTCAAAAACACATTGTTAAGAAAAACATATGACTTAATGGAAACATTAGAAAACAAATGACAAAGAGCAGTTGATAACATACAAAAGTCACAAGAGAAACAAAAAAAAAGACATGATAACCAACTACCAGATAAACCAGTTGAACTTAAGATTGGAGACAAAGTACTACTACATTGTACCAAAGCAGAAAAACAATGGAGAGAAAAATTTAACCTCAAATGGGACAAACCATTTTACATAGAAAAAATTCTAGAAAATGGAGCTTACAAATTAAGATTGAATAACAAAATCTTGACCAAAGCAGCACATGGAGATCGATTGAAACCATACTACCATATAACATCATCATCCACCAGTAATATTCCACAACTGGGAGTACAGAGAATACTAGTCCAACCAGATGAGATTCCACAAGATCTGGAACCAATTATCATCATTGATAACAACACGTTCAATTGATTAACAGAAAGAATATATAAAGACATGGTTAACACAACGGAAAAACACAGAAAAATGGAAATTACTAATAACATTCATTCATTAGCACAACAAATTTTTTAATTAATCCAACACCAGGAGATGAAAATTACAATCAATCAACAAACTATTTGATACAAAAGTACTGCAAGAATACCACAACACAAAGTACAGAGAAAACTCAAAAATGTTGTTGACAAGATCATAACCAAAGTAAAATTGGCCATGAAAGAACAATGAATAGTTGGATTACACCAAGAACTTACTGGAAAAACTTGAACTTGGTGAATGCAACAATTTCCGAAAAACTATTGTCATTTTTACTTGGGACAACATGTAAATATCTAGAATTTGTACACTGACAAAACAAAACGGTTATTTGATACAACAATACTGAGACAACTAGAACAATTTGTGGGAAAAAACAATCTAACCACACAAGCTCGAGCCATTTACCAGCTATATATGAGATTTCAAGACTGACCAGAAATTTTACTCAACACAGTAATAGATACAGTTACAAGTAATTAATTGGGAAAAATGACCAATGCCCAATTTGAAGAACTACAAACTCAAATAACATAAGTAATACTCAAAAAAGAAGTTCAAGAAATAATTCAAGAGGAGGAATTAAAAGAGTTAGATTTTGATAGAGCTCAATATTAAAAGGAAGAAATAATGTTACTCATAGAATATAGGAAGTATATTATTATTAGCAAGTAGATATTAGCCAATCAGAAGTAGACATAGTAAATGTGAAATTCTAGGATTCCTCTCAGAGGAATTGCAAGATTCCAGGAATTTCAGGATTCTCTGGTGAGGAATTGCAGGATTCCAGAATTTCAGGATTCCTCTCATCAGAAATTGCAGGATTCCAGAAATTCCAGGATTCTTATCACAAGGAATTAAAGAATTAAGAAATCTCAAATATGTATATATAGCAGTAGTATTAGAAGCAGAAAAAGAGAATTGACACCAAGAATCCTTAGCTTAGTTACCACAATTCTCAAAATAAATAATTATTTATTATATCAAATTCATTCTTCACTATCAACACTTCATGTTGATAGTAACTAATATTTAACTATACTGGAACAATAGCTCTTGATTATGGCTATTAACAGGATACTAACTTGCAAATTGCCTTGGCTTATTTCTTATTTTCTCTTTTATCTTTTCTTTATTTTCTTTGTTGTCTACTAACTTGATTAAAGGATTTACTCCTAGAGAACTTACAGAGGAATAAAACTTACTTAAACAATACTTACTCTTGGAGAACTTATGGAGAAATAAACTTGCTTAAACAATACTTACTCTTGGAGGACTTACGGAGGAACTGACATCAGAAAACAGCACTAGTATACACTTATGAAGGATATTGTTACAGGATGGTTTTCTTGTTATATTTAATTGCTGATATCCTACTTTAATTGCAATTAGTCTTTCGTGAGTTCCTCAATTCTATTTGTGTGATAATGTCACTGTTACACTGAAGGCTTTCTTTTTACTGTTGCGATGTAAGTTATTCTTTAATTCTTGATTGTTGTGTGTGTTTATGTACTCCTTCTCAGAGGCTGAACTGAAATCTACCCACTGTCTGGGGTCTTCTCTGAGGCTATCCTTGCAATTGCCTGATGTGTTTCTCTAATCTAGAAACACAGAATGTTAATGGTCTTTAGCGCTTTTTTAATTCTCACAATAAAGCTTTTATCAATTAGTAACAATGTGAATAATCTTGATCAAGGATTATTCTTCCAAGGGATTCAGTTAATAAATGATAGTTTCATTCAATAAATAATACAAGTAAGTTTCTTAATACTTTGGGTTGTGATAGTTTCGTTTTAAATATTCTTTTTCATTTCTTTTTGATTTTTAAAGGTTTCTTGGGATATTTAATTTGAAAGTATGATTTAAAGTGGGGTTTGTTGGATAAAATTGGATCTGTTGCTTGATAAGTTATGATTTTTATTACTTGATTGATTCTTTCCCAATATTAAAACTACTGTATATATACATGTTTGTAGTTCTACGAGAAAATACTTTCTTTTTGATATTTCAATCTGGTGCTTGCTGCTATCACCAGTTGGTGTT
>JAAOMT010000226.1:568208-678050 GCA_016748015.1 Geosiphon pyriformis
CTCTTTCAGGTATTATTCCTAAGTGCCCGTTGTCGAAGTATTGGATGTCGGTCACCTGTTCTAGGTCAGTATAGGCTACAAATTTTTCTGACTCGGGACCGTCAGGTGAGTCTTGTTGATTTATTGATTGATTTTGAGACTGCTGATTCTCAATTTCCATTTTTCTTTCTAAGTCCCTTTCGTCTTGACACTCTTCACAGCACTGACTTTGGCACGGGATGAGACAGTTTTCGCAGAGGTAAGTGTTGATTTGGGCGAGGTATTGTTCTTGCTCTTGTCGAGTGGGGCATAATTGTTAGTAGTAGTCCTGGAATTTGTCCATTGGGTCGAACATGTTGTAGCTGGTGACTTCGTCGGCTACTTCGGCTGACTCTTTCCAACGTCGTATTTCTTCGGCGGTTCCTTCTCTTACTTTGGCTTGTGCGGTGTTGTACAACTCGTCCTCGTCGTGTGGGTAGTACTGTAGTCTTTTTAACGCTCTGTTGAACACTGCTTCGAATGGCGTTCCTCCTCTTACCCAGTCACAGATGAGGATCGTGTATTGGCAAGTTGCATCACACGTTCCTCCTCTGCCTGGTAAGTCGTTCCAGTCGCACCCTCTTGGTAACGGTTCTCTACAAGCGAGGCACGGTTTCTCGTCCCATTTTCTGTGTCTTTCTAGGTAACCGTATTTTTCTTTGTTACAACGGTTACAATAGTAGTGGGTGGGGTTTCTTGGGTCTTCGTCCAGTGCGCTGCACGCAGTCATAGACGAGAGTTTCTTCTTGTAAACCGAGCATTCTAGCTTTGGTCTGCGTCGCTGGTGGTTTCTTCGTGAACTTACCTGGTTCCATTCGGATCTTTCTTCGCTGGTCCACATTGGTACGACTGGTAGTCCTGTTCTTTGGTCATCAGCCCAAGAGAGCTGATAGGTTTCGATGGCTGGTAGTGCTGGATTTTCCTCAAATTCGAAGGTAGGTCTTTGGTTGGCACTGGGTTTTTGGAAGTGGCCACAGGTGGCTGGAATTTTGGCCTGGTGGCCATTATAATTGATCAGAAGCTCTTGGGTGGTCCAGTCTAGGGTGGCGTTGGCTTTTGTTAACCAGTCATTCTCTACTAACACTTGATATTGTGTAGCATCCATTACTAATACTTTTGTAGGTAAATACACTTTAATTAAAAGTATAAGAAATATTAATTAAATCAGATAAAATTTTACAAGATTTAGAACCAATTATTATTATTAAAGCCAGCATATTACAAAACTGAAAATTGTTATAAATATAATTAAAACACATAAAAAACAAAACAAAAATAGAAATAACAATATATATACAATAGCATAATAATTGTATTAAATATTAGAAACTAAAAATAAAAAAAATAAAAAAGTTGGAAAAAACAATTTTTAATAGCATACTATTATTATTACTTAAGACAATAGTTAAATATTTAGATATTATATATAAATAGTTTTAAATAGATATTAACAAAAAATTAATACAATAAATAAACTATTTTATTAAAAAAAAACAACTTAATAATTTATTTAAAAATAATTTATTAGCTATATACAATTTAAAAAGTTAAGAACAGAAATTTTCAAAGCCATAATAAAAAAAAGTATGTAAACTTATTTAAAAAGAAAACTTAAGAAATTTTATAAAAGTTCAATATTAAAAAAAGAAGATAATATTACTTATATAAAGAAAAACACAAAAATAATAGTATAAATAAACCAATAATAAAATAAAAAATTATTAAAATATACAATACCAGAAATTTTAAAAATTTCAGAAATTGCAGAAATACTAACAAAAATGCCAAAAAATTTAAAAATACTAGAAATTTTAGTAATAATTTAAAAAAATTATAAAAATTTTAGGAATTTTGTATTATGAAAATTTATGTATATATAACAAAAATAATAGAAATTAAAAAAATATAAATTAGAAATAAATATATATTTTATTAATTAATTAATAAATCTAAAATTATTATATTAAAATTTATATTATTGTTATATTAATGTCATTATTTATCAGAAATTTTTCTGTTTTTTTTAATATTATTAATGTTGTTTTACTATTAATTCTGCTGTTAATAAAAATTGATAAATTTTTAATAAGTTAATTTTTCTTCCAAAGTATTTTTCTATATTTTGGACTATGTATATTGTTGGATTTATAATAAAATGGCCAATTTTATGCCAATTATTTGTATAGTTATTTTGTAGTAAAAATCAACTTTTTTACAAAAAATTTTGTCTGTAAGCTTTTTAAAAATGTGTATAGTTACTTTGCTATAAAAGTCAATTTTTTTACAGAAAATTTTAATTGTAAACTACTTAATAATATAAAAAAAAATAAAAAAATAAAAAAAAATAAACTAAAAAAAATAAGAAAATATGTTAAAAAAATTATCTTGAATTTAGATCTGAAAATTGTTAACAGTTACTGAAATTGGTAACTAATTAATTTCAAATTATTAGTATAGAATAGTTAATTTCGAACAAAAATAATTAAGAATTTTGTTTTTCAAAGTAAGTTTTATTAAAATTGATTTATAAAAAAAATATTTAATAAAAAGTTAATTCTAAATAAGATATATTTTCTTAAAGAAAGAAGCTTTTTTTTTATACAACTTGTTATAATACTATTTTAAAATTTAATACTTTTTTTTTTCTAATATTTTGGGAAACTAAAAATATATTTCATTAAATTACAAGTTATTTCTATGAATTATAAATTATTTTAATAAACTGTTGGCTATTTTGTTAAATTATAAAATATTTTGACAAATTTTAAATGTTATATAGTTTAGTATATTACATAATCTAATTATATATAATACTGCTTATAATAAAACTATAATAAAAAAATAGCTTAATATAAAACTAATATTTTTTTTAATTTACAAAAAAACTATATATATAAATAAACTACTTAAAATTTATATATTATATTAATTTATTTATTTTAAATTTATTTAGCATATTGTTTTTTCAGAAGTTAATAATTTAAATAATTAAATTTTAGATAACTAAATTTAAAACTTAATTGTATATTAATAATACTAATTATAATTATAATTAATATAATTAGAAACAAATTAATTAATTATATTTTTTAATAATTATTTTTAAATTATAATTACAGATTTAAAATATTAAATTATTTAAATAAAGTATATAAGAATTTTAAAGCATAATAAAATTTGCTATTATTAAATTATATGTATTAATCTTAAATTTTTATTGGTATTTCTTAGTTTGTTAAAATTTTTTATATTTAATTTAATTATAATTAAGTTAATTTTTTTTTTTTTTTTATTGCTTAATGAGTGAGGTCCAAACACTACCTAGTACTATACATCAAAGAATTGATTTAAACTAGGCATGAATCATGCACTTTCTACACGTGACCAGCCATTCGGGCCGATCAAGACAACACTACGCAGCTATATGAACTGATACCAGCTTACCTATACTTGAAAAGAACAAGCAAGACTCGTGAAAACCAAAAAAAACACCTAAAGCATTAGTAATGCCAAGTAACCTAACCACTCCTGCAGAGAATCTTGAAGCCAAACCATGAACCAAGACGACGGCTAAACTATTTAGCGGAATCAGTTCTTTCTTCTCCATATACACATGATGCTTAGCATGAATCGACCATACATTCTTCCTGAAAGCAAGACCAAGAGAGCACACAAACTTGACAATCTCCAAAACAGCAATCTTGGGGTCATGAAAGACGGAAACAGCCTCACAAAACCACCTATTAAAAACAAAGCCCTTGAAAAGAGCCATAGACATAGAGGAATCAGAAACACTGGATAATAACAGCCGCAAAATACCCGAGGAAGAATGAGAGGAACCAGAAAGCACCTTCCAGGACCCTACATGGGAATTCAACAACTGATGTTCATCAACCTTGTAAGAGAACACATGATCTGACACCTCCACCTCACCACAATACAAGCACAACACGCTAGGATAATGTTTATCATAGAGGTGCTTCCGAACAGCAACTGACAGCCGATGGTGTAAAGACTTCATAAAATACGTACGCACACCGGACGAATACCTGCTGGTGAAACCTGCAGCCATGTGCAAATCAGGATGCCATACCAATGACAAACAGGGCCAATCAACCTCAGAAGACAAGCTGCCTACCAAGACCCCAGAACCAGAACCAATCTCCCATTGCACACGACAAATAGAATGATAAATATTACGAACAAAATGCCTCGAATTCCCAGAAACAATACCACCATTAGCCGTCAAGAAGTGCTCACTCAAGCGAGAAGGAAGATACCAATTGGAGAGAGAAGCGGCACCAGCGATCGTGTCAACATGCTTATTCCCCGAAACACCAGAGTGACCTTTTACCTTGTGAAAGCTGACCCTTAACTTCTTACTGCGAATTACATTGACAATATGACGACGTTCGACCCAACACTGATTACGATAATCGGGACACACCAGATCCAACTCTGACCTGCAAGCATCCAACACCGATTGACTATCTGAGAACAAACAAACAGAGCTTGACGAGGGAACACACTCCAGAGCCAAGGCAACAGCCTGCAATTCTGCCAAAGTAGACAACATCAAACCCGATACACTTACGCCCAAACCCAAACCAATGTCCTCAAAAAAAACAGCAGCACCAGCTCTACAGCCAACCGTACCAAGATCACTAAGAGATCCATCCGTATATACCAACAGGCTGCTAGCACTGGTCATCAAGAGATGATCACAAACAGACACAAATTCACCAGACTTAAGAATGTTCAAAGGACTACCATCACCCAAAACTAAAGACCGAGCATGAAAAGATCCCACACTATTGAGAAACAAAACAGAATACTTGAACCACTCAGGAACTGAGCCACGGGAGTCCAATCTCTTCCACCGCTTGAAAGTGTACCAATCATAGACAGCACTATGACGGTCATAAAGTTGATTCACAAAGGCAATACTATACTGCCAAAGGGAAGAGAGAAACTTGAGAAACCTTGACTCACCCAGAACTTCAGACATAGGCACTCCACCATGAGACCGAAAGGAACTAACTAAAGAGCCACCCATAGACATATTGCAATCGAAAAGAACCCGAACCATGCCTGCCAGAAAGTTATTAGATGCACTAACACATATACAAACAGGAGAACACAACAGATGAACAGGGCGCCAACACAGAACTTGCAAGTCATGAGATCTGTGGGAAAACAAATGACTCAAGATACCATCAGAGTTCGCAAAACCGACAAGGGAAGCAATCTTGCTCTCAGATTGAACTTGAAAAAATGACTTTAAACCATATAACAAAGGGTGGTAAATCATATCATTGGGGAAGTCGAGTGGCAAACCAGACTTGAGCTTCAAACTCTTACGAATCAGAGCATCCCACTTGTTGCACACGCCAACAGGAATAAAACTGAACTGAGTTCTATAGCTGACTATTGGATGCAGAACTGCTGACACCAAATACAAGAACTGCTTATCTAAGACTGTCTTCCTCAACACCAGATTGGTAAAAAAGCGAACGTCCGAATGCGCCTTAACCAAGCTAGGCTTCAAAAGACCCTCAGTTGATAGAAAAATGCTCAGATATCGGTGAGATTCCCCCTTTTTGGCAATAGAAATGGGCGAACCGCTGATAGAAAGAGAGGGACTGCTGACTCTGCTATTGATAAGAATGGCTACCATCTTGTCATTATTAATAGAGATGTCATTGACACAAAAAAATTCACTAGCAATATTGAGAATATGTTGAGTAGCCATCTGACTGCTATCAACCTAAATTGTATCATCAACAAAAGCACCAGCGGCAAAAAAAGAAGAAAACCCAGCCTGGGATTCAGAACGACCATTCTTGGAAACAAAGTGAGAATTCAACCTATACCCACATACACTCTCCTGTCTTGTGACTTCACACAAAAGAGGATCATAAAATATGCGCCAAAGAAGGGGAGAGAAGACCTCTCCCTGGTCCAAACCATTGTGCATACAATAACCACTTGTCAATCCAAAATCAGTCATGACTCAGTTGGTACAATCCCTATAAATACCACCAAAAAACCGAATAAATTTGCTACACATCTTAATCCTGACCAAACTTTTCTCTAAATGCTCCCAGCCAACTAAGTCATATGCTTTCCGCATGTCCTGTAGAACCAGCCATAGTTCTCTGTTTTTTTCCAAAGCATCTTCGACCACTGAACCAATTGCAAAAATAGGGGACTGGATTGTCATACCCTTTAGAACCGAGAAATTGGCCCCCCGAAGCACGTCAAAAGTACTGCATGCCAAAGAAATCCTGTTAGAAAGTATCTTGGAAAGAACCTTGCGAGCCATTTCGATCAAGGCAATAGGATGTGTGTTCGTCAAAACACCTTCCCACTCATAAGGTTTCAGAATCATCAAGACCCATGCTTCTTTCCAAGGGCCAGGCACTGACTCACTAGACAAACAAGAGTTCAAGAGCACCAACAACATATCTAAAACTGACCTATCACAATGTTTCCAAAGCTCATTTGAAATACCCAACAAACCAGCCGCTTTACCATCTGGAAGATCAGAAATCATCCCAAAGAACTCATCATACCCAATTGAACACATGACACCAGAAAAAGCTTCATCAAAAACATACTCCAGCGGCTGATATTGGAGGCGCCAATCATCCGAGACATTATCACCCACCCGATGCTTCCTAGTCCAACCTTCCATGATCGCATCCACCTTGGACTTGACCTGCCCAGGTTCCAAAATCAATTCATCATTAACTACCAAATGATCCAGCACAATCTTATGAAACGGGCACTCCAAAATGCTCCTAATTGTATGACCTTTATTTATCTCAAAGCTTTCTATCCTCTTGTCTATCGCAGATCTGATGCATGCTTCTTTAGCATTCTGAGATTCAACGAGCTTGGACTTTCGATAAGATTTCCTGGCACCAAAAAGAGCAGAACACACACGATCAGATTCCACACCAGAGTCCACCAGATCCTAAATGACCAAAGCCTTGACACTGTTCAGAAAAGCCCAACACTTCATGAGAGAAGCAAAATCTACAGCACACTTCACACGAAATGCCTTAATAATTTTTGAAACCAGAAGCTCCAACTTGTGAAACCTTGAAAACTCCTTGGTAAAAACACCATCAAATTCTTTGAACCACTTTTTCTTGAATACTTTATTAGCTGAGAGAACCATTATCCTGCGAACAACATCCCATATTGCATCCAAATCCAAAAACCTCACAGAAACAGTGAACTCATCTGAGAATATTGTTGCATTAGCCAATGTGGCACACTTAAAATTGATCCATTTACTCTCATCAGCACTCTTGAAATCAAACTTCCATCTGTCCCTGTTTGCATGCTTGCGAAAAGAGTTCAATTGCACATCCAGAAGTCCACCTAAACCCAAAGACACTGAAACAGCTTGATGATCCGTGTCAAAGTGCTCACCGACACCCGAAACATTATGATGTACCATCGCATTAACCAGATTTGGAGAGACAAACATGTAATCAATCATTCTCTTGACACCTCTAGAATTCTCCCAAGTGGGCATTTTCGCAGCCGGGCTTCCGACTAAAGAGTTAATCAATCCCAAATCAAAGCACCTCTTGAAACTCGCACACTTACGAGAGCCGTCTTCATTAAAATTGCCACTGAGGATAACAAAGGAAGACTCGTTAACAGCCTTTGTGATGACAGAGTTGATTTCACCTGCCTGAGAGAACTGGACTGCCGAAGAAGCACCAGCGTAAAGTCCCAAAATTGACACAGAGAGCCTGTTCTTAAAAAGTAACTTGATAGATATGAGCCAACCTGGCACTTCAGACACCTTGCTCACATGTTTTGCCAGAGAAAAGTTCATAACCACCGCCACACCAGCACCCAGATATCCAAAATAAATTAATTGCTAATTTTTTACTTTTTTGTTATTAATTAATTTTTGTTAGATTAACTTTGATAATATAGTTTTTTACATAATTTTAATGCTAATTTTTTTAATATATATTATAATTTTTTTTACATAAAAATATTATATTTTGATTTAAAAATACACTAATAATAATATTTAATATTTTATAATAAATATAATATAATAAAATTTGCAAAAACAAAAATATTATTATTTGTTTTTTTAAGTTAAAATTTTTATTATTAAATTGTTTAACAAAAAATTAATTAAATTTTAATCTAAATATTTTTTAAAGCTAATACTCTTTTTAAAACTATTTTTATTGAAATTATTACTTAAAATTACAAAAAAAAATTTGTTTATAGTTTTAACTATTAAAAATTTAATAATACTAATTTTAAATTAATTGTATTTTTACAAATATATCAATATAAAATCTCAAAATTAAAACAAAAAGCTTGTTTTTAAACAGTAATTTAATTAGCAAAAACCAATTAATTATCTTAAAAATATTATATACATGTTTAATAAAATTATTGTTTATAATAAATATAATATTAAAATTCAAATAACTAAAATTAAACTTGAAATAAAAACATATATTCTATTAAACTTGTTTTTAATCTAAAATTTAATTTAATTTTTTAGTTTTATTTTAATAATAATAAAAATTAAATTGTTTATATTTCAATAATATTTTATAATTATATTTTGTCTTATAAAATTGTTTATGTTTTTAATATTATACACAACAATTTTTTAAACAAAACTAATTATTAGAATAAAAATTTATCAAAACTTAAAACCAAATTGAAATTATTTATTTTTATTATTAAACTTATAATTATTATTAATAAACTTTTAATGCTTAAATTTAATTTTTTAAATTATAAAAAACTTTAAATATTAATAGTTTTATTGTAAATAATTACATTTATATTCTTTTTTATTGTTATATTATTTATTTAATTTTACAAAAAAAAGGTTATTAATGTTTTATAATACTATAAATCTTTCTCTTATCAATCTTCTAATTATAACAAGAATGAAGATTTATTAAAGAATTAATTTGTTTTTTCTCTCTTTTTCTTTTGTATTCCTTTAGTTATTTCTTTTAACTTATCTTTTTTTATTATAATAGAACTGGTGGGTTTTTTTGCTAATGGTTTTAGTTCAGATTCAACTGGTTTAAAGATTTATTTGAGCACCAAAAAAAAACATGTGAAAAATATATATTTTTGTAGTATATTTTATAAAAAGTTAAAAAAATCTAATGTGGGTGTTAATGTAATTAACTCATTTGTTGGCTTTTTAAGTTTTGTAAATGTTAGTGTTTTTAATGACAATCCAAAAATATCATAAGGAAGTAAAGTTAATATTAAAGCCAGTAATATTAGTAGTTTATTAAACATAAAAAATATAAAAAACATGATTGTTAAAAAAACTAGCTATATAAATTCAGATACTTTGGTATTTGACAATAATATGGACAATACTACACTACAGAAAACTTATACTCAAATATACATATTAAATTATTTACTAAAAACCTCTTTATTTGTGAATTTAAGTAATAATAAAGATGTATTAATGCTTTTATTATCTAAGTTTGATAGTTCTAAACAACTTTTATTGATCAGATTATGTGTTTCAAAAAAACAGAGTTTCAATTTGGCAAAGTTGTTTATATTAAATATTAAGTTGTTTGTTATACTTAACAAAACTAATAGTAATAAATTAATTACAGTATAAAAATTTTTTTATTATATTAATAGTTTTAAGAGAACATTTATTTTCTTAAAATTTTTAAAGATTATTAAGTCATTTTTTACATTAGAATTGAGTTTAAATAAAGCAAAAAAATGGAAAAATTATGATAAATAATAATATAAAAAAACAAATAATTATACAGATTAAGAAATAATTGTCAAGAAAATCTTAGTAGATCTTTTCAAACCAGCTGTAAAATCAGTGTTTTCTAAATTTGACAAGATTGTGTTAATCAAAATACAACTTATTAGTCTTTGGCAAAAAGCTTTAATAAAATTTGAATTAGTTGAAATTGTCAATTTGGTTGTAGTCAAGTAGTCTGCTCTTATAAAAAAAATTTTGTGCATATAATATTGGCTGTTAATGATAAACAAACATAGATATTTAGAAATTAACATCAGACTTTATTGTACACTTTATTAGTTAGTATTACTGCTCATAATTTTACTAATTTGTTGGAATAATATGATAAAAAAACTTGCTATATTAGCTGCAATCCTGGTTTTTATGTTTATAACAAATGTGTTGTGATTTGTTTTGTTAATAAAACATTAAAAAAAACTGCTATTAGTTTTATTTCTGTCTTTAAAAATATGAATTTATATTGGGCTGGTCTTTTTTTGGCTTATTGTGCTTAATACAAACAATTTAGTTATGTTTCTAATATGTGTTTAGTGGATAAAAATTTAAGTGATTGCAATAAATAAGTAATTAATTCTTAAGATAAAATTTGCTTAGTAAATATATATATATAAAAACAAATATCAATTACTTGATTAATCTTATTTGGTAGAAAAACTTGGATTCAAATTGCTAATAGTTCTGTTTTTTATATAATAACTTTGGTTTTTTTTGGCATTGGTTCATCTTTAGATATTAAACTTTTTTTATTGGTTTTTTTGGAAGTAAGTGATAGGTTTGTTGTTCTTAAGTGCAATTTTGACAGTTTTGTAAAGCAAATTAGTAAGCTGACTAAAAGATTAAATGCACTTGAACTAATAGTTCTCTAATTTAATCCTAAATGTCAGTTATTGGTAATTTCTTTATTACAAAATTAAGAGACAAATATAGTAATAAGTAAAGGTTTAAATACAGCTATTAATGGCAAAACTTTTGCTCAAGCAAAGATTTTGGATCTGTCAATCATCAAAAAATTCAAATATAATTATAGATTTGCTAACCAAAGTAAATAAAAAAAGTTTGGATTTAGATACTATTTTTCAACAATAACTGATTTAATTTGGAAGATTGTTATATATAATGTTAGTATAAACAATTCTGCTAAGCAAAAAAATATTATTTATTGACATAAAAAAATGAACAATTTGATTTTTATTATTACTAAAACAAAATTAAATAATAAAATTCATTTATAGATTATGAACAAATTTGATGATGTTTAAGTGATTACATTTGGTTTGAAATCTGGCTACTTAGATTTTGGTATTATAATTATCATAAATATTGATTTGACAAAACATGTATACAAAATTTCAGAGATTGCTAATAAACTTTTGTTTATTAAGCTGTTTTTTAAAAATAAACTTTCTATGTTAATTTTGGGACTGTATACTGATATCACTTTAGTAACATGCTTGGTTTAAGCTAAAAAGATTAATTTACTAATTGCTAAAGCTGTGAACAAAATTTTATTTGTGATTTTAAAGGTAATTTCAATAAAAATAGTTTTTGCAGATATGTTAGCTTCAAAAAATGTTTTAATCTGAAACTGGTTAATTCTTTGGCAGAAAGCTTAGTTGCAAAAACTTTAACATAAAATAATTTTAAGAGTGCTGAAAAAACAATTGATTTTATATTTGTCTTCTTAAATTTGATTAATATGATAGTAGATCATAATATTTTAGATATTGGAAAGCACTTTAATATTGATTATTAAGTGGTCTTTGTTTTTGTAAGTTTAAGTAATTTGTTAAATATACACTTAAACTTTTTTATAAGTTAACAAATAGAGACTGCTAAAAGTTTAATTTTAAAAATACCAATAATACAAAATAAAACAGATTCAAAGATACTACAATGGTCAATACTATTATGTTTTTTGATAAATTTGTTATATTTAGAAATTTCTCAAATATAGATACAATGTAAAATATTATTCATAAAATAGTAAGTTTATTAACCAATAAAGTGTTTAAAAAAAATGGTTTAAGAGTTTTAATAGTGTTTTCATCAAAAAAGCTTCTAGATTTTATTAATTAAAATTATTAATATCAAAAATTACCAAATTTTTATATAATGAGACTAACAATAAATTCAATTTTTTAATAAGCTACTAAGTATCTTTAAACAGTAATAATGCTTTAAGTATTTAAATTTTGTTGGATTCTGGTTCTGATTTTAATTGTATAAGATTCTCTTTTTTTAAAGTAAAAAAATCATATTATGCCTCCAAACTTGCTAAATTTCTAAGAGTTAAAGAACTATTTATCAGATCTGTTATTGACAAATAAATAAAAAGCTTTACTATTAATAAGAATTACATAATTAGGAATATATTAAAGTGTTTTTTTTGAAAAGTTGTATTAAATTATTTAGTTGTTGATAATGAATTGGTTCTGAATTCTGATAAATATTTTTTAAATATTTTAACAATTAAATAAATATGATTATAACAGAATAAATATTAATTTAGAATTTACAATATTAATTTTTATTAATAATAAAATTTGACATATATAATAAATTAACAATAAATTGTTAATATTATATTATAAAAACAAAAAAATTAATTGATAATAAAAATGTGATTGTATATTACAAAAAAGATTAAGAGCACAAAATTTATTAATAAATTTAAGAATTGCAAAAAAAATTATTTTAATCAATATTGTTTTATGCTAGTTTACTATATCAGATTATAAATTTTAATAATATTATAATAATTATAAAAAACCAGATTTTATTTAATTTTATTAAAAATTTTTAAATCAAATAAAAAAATACAAAGAAAAAAATATGATTAAAATTTTGTTTATTTTTTAAAATAAACAAAAGAAACGTATATTTGTAATATATAATAAATACATATTTTATTTTAATAATTACAAAAAAGAAATTTGAACCAAAAATAAAAAATTATCATTACACAAAAGAGAAAGATAGAATATTAATTATGATTAGTAAATTTCTTATAAATATAAATAGATAATTACAACTTAAACTTGTTAATATTCAAAATCATTTAAAGCCAATAAAAAAGATAAAAGATATTGAATTGTTGAAAATTTAATTAAACAATTAGAAAAAAAAGCAATTTTAATTTTTAAAATATTTTATTCAGATTGTATAGATATTTTTGTTTTTTAAATTATGTAGCATACCAAAAAGATGCTTTAGTAGCACAGTAAAAATTAGTTTTAAATCTGGTGGAAAACAACCAAAAATGTATAATACATATTTTGGACCAAATAATCAATATTAATCAATGGTATTTCAAATTATTCTAATAAAAAATTAAGAGAACCTAAAGAGATGCATCAAGTTTTATTAAAAAAATGATCAGTCAAAGGACTTTTGGCTGAATGCAAAGAATGCAAAAATAAAAATAAAAACACTTTTTTGTTGTGCACACTGAGTAATTTCTTTGGAACCAAATTTTTTAGCACAAAAAAGTGCAATTGCAGAAGTAATTAAAAAAGCAGAATACAAATCTATTTTTTATCCTAAATTTCATTGTGAGCTGAATTTATTGAAAGATATTAGGGAGCAGTTAAACGTTATGTCAAAGAAAATTGTGATTATTCATGGACAGGATTGCAACAAATTGTCCCTCAAAATTTCGAATCTGTGTTTTTAATTACAATTAGAAGATTTGCTAGAAAAACTTGGTGTTATATGAATCTTTATAAAAAGGGAATTTGTGGTAAACTTGCAGAATATGCAGTTAAAAAATACAAGTTTCATAGAAGAATTCCGTATAGTATTTTGGAAGAATTAAATCAAGTTTATATTGAATAAATATATAATTTTATTTTAATTAATAAAATCGTTTTCAAATTTCACCATATATGTTCTAAATAGACGCAGCTCATGAAATTTTAACACCTGACTAGTAAAATATAATAATATTTTAATTAAAAATATGGTAATATGGGTGGCTGGTCACGTGCAGAAAGCGCGCCGTAGGTATTGGAAGGACCTCACTTTATTAAAGCATTAATAATAATAAAAAATGATAATATTAATTAAAAAAATTTGGGCAATAAACAATTGTATTTTAATGATTAAATAAATCAACATTTTAATGAATAAAACATATAATTTATAATTTATGATTAAGACTTTTATTTTATTATTACATACGTACATTGTTTAATAAATGAAAAAAATATATAAATCTAACAAGAATTTAAATCAGTTATTAAATTCCCAATGAATTTACAGGTTCTGATCGATCACATTATTTGTGAGGGTCTGATTTGCTATAAACATCATGTTCTGCTTCAAAGTTTCAAAAGTTCTTTCACCTTTTACTACCTGTAGACTTTCAATTCCGTTTGTCGCATACTTATTCTTCTGCAAAAATGGTCAAAAAGAAGAGCGGAAGAACTTTAAATCCAGCAGACGCGCACCGTGAGTTCTAAATGCTCGTTTGTAAAATGTTTGTTGACTTTTGTCCCTTTGCTCATCAAGCCAGTTTTAACTGTACCCTTGAACTTGAACAACAGGAAAGGCGATGCGCCAAAAAGAAATTAAAAAGGTTAGTTTTTCTAAAAGTCATTCCCCCTTTGTTTTTCTCAAGCGATTAACTCAAATCCTTAGAATAAAGCCGAGCGGAAAAGAGTACGTACGCTTGTAATGGTGCATAAAGACACTACGAAGCTCGAGGAAGAAGTTTGGCGGTATAAAGCACTTGGTAAGGCCTTCAATGTTCTTATTTTATGCTTAATCAATTTGTAATTAATTCATCGAATATATCAACATCCATTACACCAACTACGACCTTCTATGGCATAGATAGAGAGAAAAGACTGGATAAAAATGGGAAAGGGAAATTAAAAGATTTACAGGATAAACTATCTAAAATCCTCGAGACGAAAAAGGTGGGTACTGAAATCTGATGCATAAATAGTTTAATGATCAATCATTTAAACTTCAATAATTTATTCAATTTATATACCACATGGTTATATTACTCATTCACTATCTAGGCTCATGGAGTTAACAATACACCTAAGAAAGTATTTTTACTAGTTTTGATTTTTTGCGGAAAGACACATCAAATCATATATATTTTGATGGTTTCTCAGAGATAATAAACCTCGAACCGATCATACACCGATATATTTTCATCCTACACTTAATCCTTCTGGATTGCCCCCCCCTGGAATACTTGGTAAGGAATTGGGTCAAAAAATAAAATTCAAAATAATCTAATCATTATAAACCAAATTTTTGTAGGCCAATTACCTGGTGAGAATATTGACGAAGATGAAGATGAGAGTGAATCATCCGATGACGAAGATCACTCAGAGGGATCTGATTCCGAAGCAGGTATTCATTAGGTGTAAAACTTTCAAAAAATTTAACTGTGGTTGTCCTTGGCAAATAACTTGGAAGCATTTAGGAGGAAATGAAGAGGAATCAGAGGAAGAAATTCCCCTGCCACCTGGTTTGCCACCTGCCAACGAATCCTCCGATGATTTACCAGATCTACCACCCGGTCCTCCTCCAGTAACAAAAGATAATTCGGATGATGATGACGATGACGAGGAAGATGAAGACAATGATTTACCGGAATTACCGAGTGGTCCACCTCCAACCAATCTGCAAGTTAACAACCACTTAACGAGAACGCTGCCGCCGCCATTTGGCTATGGGGCACCCAGTACAGGTCCTATATTTTCAGCTCTCATATCTTCTAATCCATTCGCCACTTTTTCGGGGCCACCAGGGACTTCCAATAATATTCGGTCGCAAATGAGACCTCCGCCACCACCACCATTTCCCGGAGGTCTGAAATCTTTAAGTTCTTTTCCTCGAATTAGATAAAATGTTTAACTTTTTTTTTATGTAGCATTTGCTGTACGGCCACCTCCACCTCCAATACTAATGCATCAGGTGCCTGTTCAAGCTCCTTTTCATCCCCCCCACCCATATCTCAATTCATCTCCTTCCATTACACGACCTCTGCCTATAAATTCCCTATATTCTCATTATGGGCCACCACCACCTGGAGTCCAACTGAACTCTCTATCAAGACCCTATCCCCCATCACCTGGAACACCAAACTCAGTTTCAGGCATGCCCCTAGCTAACCTTTCACCTTCCAAAATGAGTTTGCCATCCAAACCCGCCGCTTCAGCTGCTATAGCTATCCCAATTATTCAAGCTGAGCCTCAAGTGCGCAATCTTCAAAAAGAGCTTACCATCCTTGTACCATCTGCAGTGCTACGCAAAAAAGCCGCAGCTGCTAAAACCAAGGTTGTACGACCTATGGTTAACGCTGCACCTAATATAGATGACGGCACAGATGTGATGAATCCTCCTGTTAAAAGAGCTGCCTCAACAACACTCAGTATAGTATCACAACAAGTTTCACAAGAAGAATCGCAGGATCTACAAAAGTCGGCGGCACCACCGGCTGCGAAGAAAGCAAAGACTAAAAAGAAATACGATGAATATGAGAAGTTCATGACTGAAATGCAGGACTTATTATGATATTACTTTTCATGAAGATAAAGCAACCTTGAACTTTGAAATTGAATACGTTTGGTTGGCTGTGAGAAATATTTTAAAGATGATTAATATACAACTAAAATGAAAGTCTGGAATTCAATATTATAGGAAGTAGTGGATTTCAGTCCGAAAAATTTCTTTGCGATTATCCATATAATTGGAGAATTTAGGAACTTAAGGCTAAGAATTACATAATATCTTTATGGCTATTCACTTTTTTCGATTCGCTTTAAAGACTCGCAGTCACCCTTCCCTATTTTTTTTAATAGTGAATCTTACCCACCCAACTCTCGTTTCAAAGCTTTCTGGAGCTTTTCATGAACTAAAGACATTATTTGAATAACTACACTAAACGCCAAGTGTAAAACTCAATTGTCGACCTAACTGGATTCAACGATCTATCACAATTATCAGTGTGTCGGTACCCTTTTCCCCGATAATAGACCAAAAAGTACTTGTGGGACTTTTGGGTTCTCATGATTTCCTGTATACCTTACATCTATTACTGTATTTTATATTTTTCTATAGAGTATTTCAAGGATATAATGAGAGAATAAGGTAAGATATTTCCGAATATCTTCAAGAATCTAATCTTCACTTTAGATGCTGAATATCATCAAAAGCAAAATGATGGAAAAAGGATCCCGAAGAACTTTGTTGAATTCAAATGTTCTATTGAAGAACTAAAACATGTAAAATTTCAAGTCAAAAATTTTATTTATTCATTATTAACTTTAACGTTTTAAATATTTTATAAGCAAAAAATAATGTAATAATTGAATTATACATACATTAAAACAGTTTTAGTCAAAATTTCTAGTTTTTAAATAAAATTATTTTTAAATTACCAAATTTTTATTATATAAGGTAAAATTAAGTTTTATAATTATTATAATCTAATTAATTTTTAAAAGTTAAAATTCTTTCTTTTTTTTAATTTTGTAAATTTTATGTTTACAACTAAAACAAAAAAAAGCAACAATTATAAAAATATTGTAAAGGCTTTTTTCTTAAATAGTACAAATTTTTTTAAATATTGTTGTTAAAATTAAATTTGTTAAATTATTTTTTATTATATAAAAAATTATAAAAACAGTAATAAAATTTTGTTTTTTTTTAAATTAAAAAATTATTGTTTTAAAACCCACTTTTAAACTCAAATTATTTAGTTTTTTGGTTGTATAATTTATAAATCAATAATATAATTGGTTAAATTTTGTTTTATTTTTTAATTATTTAAGTTTAATTATTGTTAAAAATATGTAATTATAATTTTTGTAATTGAAAAAACTTTAAATATTGTTATTAAAAATTAATACATTAAAAAATTGTATTTAGTAAAAAATTTTTATTTATTAGCATTATTACAAATCTTAAAGTTTAAAACATTTGGTTTTATTAGTAAAGCTGTTTTTTTTTGGTTTAATTAAAATGTTTATTAAATTATTAATTTAAAAATATTGTATTATCTAATTAGTTGATTTTAGATTATATATTATATTATTAATTAATTTGTTATTGATAATTATTGTAAAGTTTAATAAAAAATTAATTTATTAAAAACACAAATTTAAAATTAGTTTTAATATATTTAAATTAATAATTAATAATTATTTTGTTATAAAACTAAACTTTATGTCAATTTTATTTTTAATAATTTAAGTTTAAATTAGATTAAAACATTAAAAAGTATTATTAAATATATTTTTATACAAAAACACCATAAATAATTTAATATTTTTAAATTAAAATTAAAAAAAGCTCATGTTAAATATTTGAAAGTTTTAAAGTTATTAAAATTAAAATAAATAATAAATTAAGTTTAAATATTTAATATAATATCGATTCAATATAAATTTGAATAACTGGAAATATATAAAATAAAATATATACATATTTTACATAAATAATTATAATAAAACCATATTTTGTATTAATTAAGAAAAAAGATAATATATATTAAAAAATAAAATAAAATTTAATTTTATGTTAATAGAAAAATAATTACATTAATTGTGCTAAAAATATAAATAATTATTATATTAAATAAAAATTAATACTAATATTTTATTTTATTTCCAATTTGATTATAATATTAAAAAAATAACCATTTTATGACTATTATGTTTAAATAATAAATTAAATATTAATATTAATTATAAAGCTTATTTTGAATATATATATAAAAAGTTTTATTAATTATTTTTAATTGTGGTTAATTAGAAATTATAATTAATTGCTATTGAATAAGATTTCTTAAATAATTGCAATTTAAATTTAATTACAAATATTTTTTTTTAGTTGTCAAATTGATTAATTTTAAACTATTTTACTAATATATTATTGTTCATATTTTCAGATTTAATGTTGCAAAATTATTTGTATAAAAACCGTTTTTAATTAGCAATCTCCCAAAATATGAAATTTAACGTTCCATCTTTTTCCGAGGCTGTAGAACATAAAAATATTGAGCTTAGATATATTTGACAAAAATGTCACTTAAACAACGAACAACTGGAGGCGGGACAGCAACAACCGATGAGGGCGTTAAAACTTCCGAAGGAGAAGCATATGCTCAGACGGGGCAAACCTGGGGTCGCGAAAGAGGTAAAATTTCTTAAGAAAGTAGTAGGAAATAGAAAGATAAAATATCTGGGCAAAAGGGCTATAGGATAATTTTTCAATTATAGAAAATTTAATCATAAATTGATCGATGATTGCAAACTAAATTGGTTTCCACTTGAATTGTTCAACTCCAGATGTCAGCCCATTGACCGTATTCCTTTCCTCTATAATTTTCTACGGTACCCCGGTAGTAACCCTATACTTTTGGATGTCATGCACACATTATCAATGCTCATTATACGCGCCAATAAAATACTTGCATGACAACAACTACACTGCCTCAGCATTCAGGACAGGCCTATGGGAGAAAATGCCTGAACTTACTCATGAAGGATTACTGATTTATTTCGGATGGATTTTTTATAATGCTGTATTGTATGCTATTTTGCCCGCTAAGATCGGGTATGGACAACGTACACCGGCTGGTCATGTTTTGCCTTATAAAGTTAAGAAATTTTTTTTGCTCTGGTCAATGCCATCATCATAATATATATATTTTCAACTATACGTTATTAATAAAATTTTCATGATTTTAGGTTAATGGGCTTTTGGCGTGGTTCATCACACATATAATATTCCTTTTGGGGGCATTTTATTTTGGCTGGTCAAAAGCTTCAATAATTCATGATCAATGGGGCCCTTTGCTTGTAGCCGCCAACCTGTACGGATATTTCCTTACATTCTTTGTATTTTTGAAAGCCTACACGTTCCCGTCTCATCCTGATGATCGTAAGTTCTCAGGGAGTATGCTCTACGATCTAATGATGGGGATAGAATTAAACCCGCGACTGGGCAAGCTATGGGATTTCAAATTATTTCATAATGGTCGTCCTGGAATAATTGCCTGGACTTTGATAAATTTGTCGTTTGCTGCTGCGCAGTATAACAAGATTGGTATATTTAAAAGATCGCAAGCAAATTTGCTGAACTTTCTCAATAACAAATTTGATTTTGGAAAATTCTTGAATAGGGTACGTGACGAACTCTATGATTTTGTTGAATATTCTACACGCGACTTATGTCTTGGATTTCTTTTTTAACGAGGATTGGTATCTTCGAACCATTGGTAAATAAATTTGAAAGGGTTATTGATTATATAGGTCATCTAATCTCTTTTGAATTATACAGATATTGCACATGATCACTTTGGATATTATTTAGCATGGGGAGATACTGTATGGTTACCATATATGGTAAGATTTTCGAATTTTTATGTTCAATGTATGCCATTATACAAGAAACTATTTCTCAAAAAATTTATATTCCTCCCTCCTAGTATACTTTACAATCACACTATCTTGTGCGAAATCCTGTAGATTTATCCATTCCTTACTTTCTTCTCGTGTCTACGATAGGCTCATTTGGCTACTTTATTTTCCGAGGGACAAACAGTCAAAAAGATCAAGTGCGTCAAAAGGATGGTAATTGTGAAATCTGGGGTAAACCCGCAAAATATATTCGGACACAATTCATTACCAGTGATGGCAAGAAATACTCGACTATTCTGATAACTAGCGGGTATTGGGGTACGTTTCTTAGTATCTTTAATCTTACCCTCGAAACACTATTTTTGCACCTTGAAGTTTTTTAAACATACCAATGTTTTGATTACCTAAGGTTTATCACGTCACTTTAACTACGTCGGTGACTTGCTTATCTCTTTGGCAATGTGTTTGTGTTGTGGTTTCCAACATTTGTTACCATATTTCTATATTATCTACATGATCATCTTATTGACCCATCGTATTTATCGCGATGATGCTCGATGCCGTGGTAAATATGGTAAATATTGGGAAGAATACTGTCGCGCTGTTCCGTATAAATTAATACCGGTGAGTGAAAATATGGTTTGGGAGATCCTTTCGTTCACAAATATATTTTTAATGCGAGCTTTATGTTTTTATTTGGTAGTATGTCTGGTAACTAATTACCAGATAAAACTTGAATGAATTAGGGTTAAATATTAAAGGTTTAAGAGTACCCTTCATCATTTTGAAGTTATATCACAATTGAATATTAAATTACCCCATTAATCAATATCAAAACCTATTTTTCACCTGGGCTATACTGGACCACAGCAAATTTTCCAGAAACTAACCAATCATCCTCTTTAGCTTTCATTTTCTCTTCCATTCCCTCAGCTAATCCAACAATAACATCTGCCTTACATGTACGCAAAGCTGCGATTGGAGGTACGACTCTCTGGCTATTCAAAGGCCCAATTGCTTCCGTAAAAGGCGTCGTGAATTCCCATTTACAATCGTAAACTAATTTACGATAATTCAAATCTCCCTTGAAAAATATCAATGACGATTTACATAAATCTGTGAATAATTCACGCCCTTTTTCATGCAAATGCCAATATGCATAGGGGGAAACCCAAAAATAATCGAATTTTAGGTGCCATTGATGGTTTTTCATGTATTCATTCCATCGTGATGATAGTTTTTCAATATTTGGTTCTTCAACGATTTTATTTGAATTGAAGAAGTTGGGTTCTGTGATTGAGCTGAGAAGGGAATGGAAATCTTTAGGTGTGGCATCTGAGACAAACCATGGGATTGGTTTGGCGTGAAAGTAAACTTCAGATGCGTAACCAGCTTGGATCAACCATTCAGCCAAAATCATGTCGCCGAATAATTCGAACCCTAAATGACCCACCCCATGATATCAATTTGAAATAAACTTATTCCAATGAAGTAAACACATATAAATTCTTACCTGCGTTATCCAATACAATATCGATCCTGGCTCCCTTCAATCCTTTGAGCTTTTCCCAAATCTTATCTATTTCATTAACCAAAATATTTTTCTCTGCCTCTTTCAACGCTCCTTTGCCGGTGGTCTGCAACTTCTTCACAGCTTCACTAGTCAAATCCGTCAATAAAGATAAATCTGTAGAGTTCCCCCACAAGGACACTTGACATAATTCGGAAAAAACAAAGCGTCGCCTTTCTTCCTCATCTTGCTTGTTTAAATCTTCACTTTTGTTCGATTCGATCTCAATCTCAACTAACTCGTTAATTCGAATTGCGAGCTCATTAACTGCAGTATAGGATTTTCGAAATGTGTCTTCCTTTTCTCGCTTGAATGGATCATATTCACGCCAATGGGTTGTCCTTGCAAAAGCAGAATTAAGACGTCGGTAAAGATAGCATTCGGTGAATAGCCATGGAGCGCTAAACCATGTTTTCTCGGCAAAATATTTTTGATAAACGTCTTCCCAAGTATCAAAATCGGATAATTGGTCAGGAATTAGAGGTCTAAAACAAATAAAGTCAACTAATTTTCTGCCATCATCACAGCGCTAATATAATAGTCTACTCACACTAAAGGCTTATCGCGTTCAATCGCATACTTCATAGCAGATAGTTCTTCAATGATTTCTTTGGCTTCTGTCTTTTTCCTTTGCTCGGTTTCATTCGGAGAATCTTCAGATTTAAATATACTTCCCGAGAACCCTGGAATATTATAAGCGCGATAAACATCGTCGATAGTTTTCGTGATGATTACAGGCCACCTAGAGCGTGTTGTTTTATATGCAAAAGAACTTTTTTCACTTGCTATCAGCGGAGGACGAGGTGGATTTATTGGTGATATGATCATATTGGGCCACAGACATCTGAGAGCGAAAAGGTCATTGGTTATGTGGAATGATTCAATCGATGCAAAACTAAAATCTTTATTTGTTGCTCAATCGATCTCGTGCATACGATAGTAATGGTTTCAGATCTTTGCGAAACCTATTAAAAATATTTAGCCAAAAAATTTTTGTGATCTATTTCATCTTTTCCAAAGGTATCTCCAATTTTTTTATAAATGGACCAAAAAGCTGCCTACTGTTTGAAATTCCTAACTTTAAAAACATTTTTTTATTCCACAACACAAAATTATTTTATAAACGCGATCAGATGTTAAAGGTAAAATTCGACCTTTTTCCCTGCCCCAACTTCCATTCTCTTCTCTTTATTCACTTTCTTTTGTTTCTGATATTTTTTGCAACCAATGTATCCACCACCGTTACCTCCTTGAATTCTTTCCATCTAAAACATTCTTATCGCGCGTCTAAAACTTGCAAAGTAAAGCCTTTGTACCTATTTGGAGGGAAAGCTGGCTGGACAGACGAAGATTTTAATGCAGTTGATGATAGAGTGCGTGGTGGTAACTCGACCAGTTTTTTACAAGTGACAGAAAATAATACCGCCAGATTTTATGGCTTCTTAGATACCACAACTTTAGGCGGGGCAGGTACTGTAGTTTGATAAAATTTGTTATTGAAACGACTCTAAACTAATTATTCCATCATAGGCTTTGCCTCACAGCGCACAACTTTCACATCACATACTTGGGACTTATGTTTATATACTGGACTTACAATTACGACTCGAAAATCTGATGGGAAAACTTATGCATTAAATCTTTACACCTCCGATCGTACTACTCGCCCAGACGGGCGTCTAGAATCAGGCGTAGAATACAAATACCTCTTCACTGCTCCAGCCGATGATGAGGAACATACTTTCTACGCTAAGTGGGACGAATTCATTCCGTACTATCGTGGAAGACCTGATCAAAAGGGTAAAAAAATAAACCCAGGGAATATCAAAGCATTCAGCTTGATGTTGGCGAGTTTGTTTGGAAAGCAAAAAGGTGATTTCTCCATAGAATTTGTTAGTATTGTTGCCATTAGAAAAGGCAGTGGCCGTAAAATTGGAAGAGAGTGTTGTGGTGGGAAAGGTACTGAGAAATGGTGTGTCATTTTGTAAATATTAATATTTTGAGCAAAAGCATTGGCCTATATTTTACGAGTTTATTCAGATAATGTTAATGTTTTGATACTTATAGTTACTATTTTTTTATCTCTTAAATATAAATATTTTATAACTTTGATGTAAAACATAAATGCAAATTTCTTTGAAAATTTTCTAATGTTATAATTTTAAGCATCAAATAACAAGATTCCCATATTGGGACAAAACGGAATATAGTTTTTTATTTCTCTCTTTATCGACCATCCAAATAGCCAATATGAGCTGATTAAATCAAGCCTTGATCACGTTTTTTTGGGTTTTCCTAGAGAATTCTACTTTTAAATGCTCTGTTTCCGAACGAGCTACTTTGTTGTAAAATATTTTTTGGTGCGATTGCTGAATCAGGTAGCATGCTCTAAAATATATCTATGAACATTAACGGATTCTTTATGATTGACGATTCTACCAAAAATATTCAATGGTGTCAAACACCATAAATGTGTAGTGAATCGCATAACCAAAAAAGACAGGGCATCTAGCCCACTAACAAACAAGTAAAGTTTGAAGATATAAATATTATCCTTGTGAATCTTTTTTCCTATCTACAGTAGTGCGTGATTAATAATAAGAAACTGACCTCCATGTTAATGCTTTGGGCTGACATTTTAAGTTGTCATAACTAAACTTGTCAATATGACTTGTTTTTTTCATAAAAGTAGGATTTAAAACCAAAAATAGTATGAAATTATCCTTAATTCTTATTATTAAAATTTATTTTATATTTTCATTTTTTAAATATTTAATTCAGCCAAATTATTATTTAATGCATATATTAAAATAACTTGAATAAAATATAAAATTACAAATAAATATTACATAATTTGTAATTAATTGTATTATATAATTTAAATTATAATTATTTTAATAATTAAACATTACATTAATCCCAATTTATTAAAATATTATTTTTAATTCAATTATAATTAACAATTTTAAAATTTTATTTTTGAACTTGAAAAAATTGTGAATATTTTATATTTACAATTAATTTTAATAATTAGCAAAAAAACAAATTATTTTATTAAATTATTAAAAAAAGTTAGTCTTGACTGGTCCGAGTGGTTGGTCACATGTAACAAACGCGTAAATCGTAAAAAAATAAACCATGATCTTATTACAATCAAAATAGTTACCAATTTTTACAATAATAAAAAAATATTTGTAAAAAAAGCTACACAGACATAATATGTATTTATGTATGATATTAATAACAAATTAAGTTTAAACTATTAATAAAACAAATATAAAAAAAATTATTTTTATTTTTTGATAATTACAACCAAAACAAAAAGTAATAAAAAAGCAATTTTTTTTAATACTTTAAAAGTTTTTTAAAAGTAGAAATAATTAGACAGCATTTTTTAAAAAATTTTTCTTAAATGTTAAAAACATAAAACAGTTTTGGTCATTAAAAAAACACTATTTTTAACTTTAAATAAGAATTTTTTTATTTAAAGTTTTTTTCAAGTAAGTAATTAAAATCAATTTTAGTCATATAAAAACTAAAATTGTTTTTGTTTTTTAATTAATAATATTTAAAAAACAATTATTAATTTTTAAAGTAAATAATTTCTGTTTTAATAATTAATGTTTTTATTAATATTAAATTGGTTTTTATTAATACTGTTTTTTAGTTTATATATAGTTTAATACAAAATTAGTGTTTAAAGACAATATAAAACTATTTTTATAAAATTTGTTTTTTAGGTTTTTTTAAATACTGTTTTTTATATTAAATTTGTTGGCTTTGTTTTTTTTTTACTTTTAAAATTGTTAAGTCTTTGTTAATTTTTAAATTTATGTTTTTTTTTATTGTTATTATTGCTTTGTAAAATATATATAAAAAATTTTTTATTGTTAATATTAAAATATTTTTTAATATTTTTGAAATTTACTAATATTTGACAATAAATTATTATTTATTTCAAGTTTTTTAATACAATTATGATTGTTTTTATTTGTTGATAATTAAAAACAATATTAAAATTTTTATTATTATTAATAAGAAAAAAGTTATTGTTTTTTATAATATATTTAAAATTAAATTAGTTAATTTTTTTGGTTATATTGTTTTTGATATTAATAAGTTGATTTTTTAAGTTTGTAATTATATTTGTTTTATTTTTTATTTTTTTTATTTTGTTTAATTGTTAAAATATTTAATTATTAAAACTGATATTTTAAAAAAATATTGTATTTAATAAAAAAGTTTTAAATATTAGATTATTTTAGGTTTTTATTTAAGTTTGTGATTAATTTTAAAGTTTTTGAATTTTATTTTATTAATATTAAATATTATATTAAATTTTTGTTTTATTGGTTTTTTTTGTTGTTGTTTTTTTAGTTATTATTGTTTTTAATTTTGTAGTTAGTCTTAGAATAAGTTTTTTAAAATTTAAACTAATTAAATTGGTTTTAATATTTTAGTTTTTTTAATAATAAAATTAGTTAATGTTTTTTTTGTTTTATATATTAAGTTAAAAAAAATGTGTTATGTTTTTTAAAATAAGATTATTATTTTAAAAAAGTTATTAATAAATTAAATTAAAAAATTGTTAAATTAAAAATAAAATATATATTAAAAATAATAATATAAATATTATATATGGTTTAAAATAATATTGTTAATAAATATATATTTGCTTAAATAATAGCATTTTAAAAATATTAAATGCTTAATATTAAATTAAATACAAATAAAACTATTATATAATTAAATAATATAATTATAAATAATATTATATTAGTTGTTTATATACACTAAATATTTTGTTTTAAAATATTTTTTTTTTAAATTTAATATAATATAATTTTAATTAATTTTATGTTTAATTATATGTAAAAAATACATAAATTTAATTTAATTTAAGACTTTATATAATTATATTATATTAGATAATAATTAAACTTAATATGTTAAATAATAATAAAAATATTACAAAATTATTCAAAAAAACACTATTATTAATGTTACTTTTTTACTTTTTTGCTTAATTTATTTACAAAAATTTTTTTGAAGTCAGTATTAGTTTTTTTGCAGTTTTATTATTAAACATATTTATATTAAAATTACAAATTTTAGACAAAAAAATTTGTGAATAAATAATACATATATATATAAACAGCAAAAAATAAAAACTCTTTTAAAAACTTTGTTTTTTTTTGTGATTTTAAAATTAATAAAAAAAAAGAGTTTTTATGATTATTTGTAACTGTTTAATTAATAAAATAAAATTGGTATTAATTATTCTTAAATTTATAAATAAATATTTAATAAACATTGTAATATATTACCAAAATATAATTATAATTAATTAAAACTAATTACAATTTGACAAATATTTCATAATATTAAATTTTAAAAACTAGCTTTAAATATAATTATTTATATAATACTTATAATAAATAATTATTACATTAATTGAAATTATGTGAAAATCAAGTATTATATTAATTGCAATTCTTTATAATTTATTAATCAGCTATTTTTATATTATTTTTATGTTTTTAATTATTTTGCAAATCAAAAATAATTTAGTTTGGAATTGAATTTTTGCATTATTTAAGCTTAGTTATATTTCCCACAAATTGCATCTCGCCAGATTTTGTTTGGAAAGTCCTAAGCCTCTTTGGTTTCATGAATGTATTATTAGAATAGCAATATCCGAGCTGAAAGTGACAAATAAACAAAAGTCGGTTGTGACTTTTGCGGTAATTATAATAGAGGTTTTCAACTTTTCAACAGGTAAGCTTATTCATTCACTTTTGGATTTTGAAATTTTTACTCATAAAAATGCTACTTTCTTAGACGAAGCCCGACATGAACTCGCAGAGTACCCCTCTAGCCCACCAGACAGACACATACATTAATCCTTTTGAAATTGGCAATGACCACGATAATCCCCATGCTACAACTTCTTCAACAGCCGTTGGTCTTTCAGACCCTTTTGCTGATCCACTAAATTCGAATTTAATCGCCTCACTAGACCCAGACTTTGTCGATTTAGCGTCTCCGATAGCTACCTCTCATTCCGCCATCCATATAGGTATTGAAAATACAACCTCACTACAAAGCTCCTTAAATCCCCAAAACATGAGTTCGGACATTCCAAAATCGGCTGATACATCACCTATAAATATGGAAACTACTTCTCATGCCCCTTTAGTGAGTGGAAGTATTGGACAAAGTGGAAGTGGAAGTGGAGGTGGAATTTCTAGTGGCGGGCGAGGATCGTTCGTCAACAATACTTTGGATGAACCTGTTTCTGAAACTATTGTAAGTGATGAATCAAAGGTTTTTCTATATGTATATGTTCATTATTGTTGAAAATTTTTAATTGTAAATTGTTATTAGCTTCGGGACTTGAGGAATGTTGCAATAAAGTTACAACAAGTTCTTCATCCCAAGGCAAGAAGAGATGTGCTTAAGGATTGTATGTATCTTATATGACTGAGATTTATTTTGAAATTTACTAAAATCAAAAGATATTTCCACTCGTAGGGGATCTTTGGGGACCCTTAATTTTATGTTTGTCACTAGCAATGTAAGCAAAATTTAAAAAATTTATGCTTTTGTGTCAAATAGTCTTTCTAACAAAATGAGATAAAATATAGTATGTTAACTATTAAAGCCCAATCAGACCAAGAAATCTTGGTTTTTACATGGGTGTTCGTGATTGTATGGTGTGGTGCAGCGATCGTGACTGTAAATGCTAAATTGCTGGGAGGGAACGTGTAAGTTAAGAAATTTGTATTCCCAATCGAATTTTGAATTAAATCTAATGTTGTGTTTCTTCATTTTTTACGTTTTATACCCAATTACCAAAAGATCATTCTTTCAAAGCGTTTGTGTTCTTGGGTATTGTATCTTCCCTTTGGTAATAGCCGCATTGATAACATTGTTTGCAGAAAGATTTTTTATCAGGTTGCCCTTGGTGATTGTAGCGTTTAGTTGGGCCTCCTACGGTATGTTTAAGATATCTTTCAATGTTGGATATCTCATAAAACTTGCAAGATCGTCTAACAAATCTTTAATATCCATTAGCTTCCGTCAATTTTCTTTCCTCATCACATCTTGCTAATAGACGTGCACTTGCGGTCTATCCTCTATTTCTGTTCTATTTCATCATTGCCTGGTTGGTTTTAATCAAAATATAAATTTCGACATGCGCTCTTTTCACGAATACAGCCAATCATCCGCATAGGACTAAGTCTAGCCTATCCAATGAAGGGCTTATTTGTAACTTTTCTCCTAGATGGTATGAGGACCTGTCCTTAAGTAGAGTTCATGGACAAGATATTCCTTTTGTTTCGAGCAGCATCTACATGACGATTCCAGTGAGTTTATGAAAACAAAGTAAAATAAAAAATTAGAAACTCCCAAAAGTTTTTCAATGAAAACACGTTACCAGACATGTCCTTATATATTTCGATTGACCAAAATAGCTGACGTCCTTCAAGACCCTCCAATAGCTACTTCCCTGGTCACGACGGATAACCGCTAGAATAACTGAAAAATTGCTCATCCCTGAATTCCAACGTCTTGTGCCATGAAATAAAATTTTGAATATGGAAGTTTTTATATATTAAAAAATAAGTTAGTATTAATAATAAACTTTACAATGATATTTTATATCATTCCAAAAACTGGTTCAAACCCTGATTCTTTAAGATGGTTTATTAAAACAATGAAATCATGAGTTTTTGCATCTGCTGATCAAATCTATTCAAAATCGCGAAAATAAATACTTCTGAGCTAACTTCTCAAAATACTACCAAGAAAGGTTACCTCTTCGCCCGTGTACCTGCAAAGATCTCGAGCGACAAAAGCAACTCCTCCTTGATTTTAAACACAGGAACTCCCCAGGGATATCGGGTTATGTATCAATTTCAAACAACCGGACTTAGCCCATTGGAACGGAAATTACGGTCACCAAATGTGATAAACTTTTGATTTACCTTCAACCTCTTCCAATATATCTCTTTCCTCCATTCTGCAAAACTCGTGGCTCTCTTCGATAATGCGATCTTCATCAACACAGTCTCTGTCTGCTGCAGCAGTGAAGGAGAGCTGCCTGCCATCGACGAGAGCTCGGAATAGGCGAAAAGTGCAAGGGAAAAAGGACAGCAGCTCGTCGCAAATGTCAAAAGATTGAAGCTACTCTCAACTATACACTATTAATCAAAGTGTACCCGAACCATTCTCAAAAGCGGTTCTTGAAGCGGTGAATGGGCTAGATTTTCTTATAAGACCATTGTCTGCTGGTGTCAACATCGCCGCTTATATAACAAAAATTCCCATATCGGACAATCACAACAGGCTTAAGCTTTAAACAGATATTCGGGCAGGAAAGACGCGAAGACAAGAAACTCTAAAAAGCTGCTATATGGGGCCAGCGCAATTTCATGGGAACTATTATGTGTCTTGGAATGTTGCCTCGGGGTATGTATGGCAAGTGCCCGCGAATATTATTGATGAAGCAATCAGTGAAGTAATTAGGCATGATAGCACTCTCTATCATTCCGATCTCTAAAGGACCAGCGACAAATAATGACAGAATTTTTCGAAATCCACATGGAACCGTTTATATATCACTCATCTCCATAATCCGTTAATGCTTACTACACATCATTGTAAGCCTCATCTGTGACCATGCTAATGATGTTGCGCTGACAAATGCTCGAGCGCGCAGGAGACGGAAGAGAAAAAATGATGAGGATAATTTTATGGTCGGAGGTTCTTTTGGAGTCATGACAGGGACGCCTGTCACAAAAAACGCAATAAAATTAACCCCAAATATTTTTGTAATAATTTGTTCAAAGACAAATTAATAAAAATATTAATTCAACAAAAAAACAAAAAATATTATGAAAAAAACAGTATTATATCAGTTTCAAAAAATTCAAGTTATTAAAAATTAAACGTTTTAAAGTTATAAAATATATCAAAGTTTACTAAAGAAAAATTAAAAATATCATTTATATCAAATTAGCAAAATTTTAAAAATTTTGATATTAATCTCCTTACTAAAAACATTAGAGACGAATTTTGAAAGCATGAATACAATAAAGTAATCACTGTAGAAAGTCTTAATGGTCTATACTTTGCAAACCAAGAAAAACCAAGAAGTATTTAGAAAGTAAAAAAACTAATATAATAAAGAAGAAAGAGAAGTAGCAAGGTTTAGAGAAAATTTCAGAACGAATACCCTTTCCTTTTAATTAATTTATGCTAGCTTGGCCGCGATCGGAATTACGATTGGCTTTAAGGTGGTTTCTCTAAACGAACTTAAAATGAAAAAACACTATGTGCGACATAATACGCTAACTTTGTCAGTATGCCCCATATATATACTAAAATTCTTTTTTAATTTCGTGCAAGCTCCCACCACCAGTATGATAATCATATTCTGCAATCATCCATACCAAAGAGATAGCTTTAAAAAAAGTAACACTGTCAACTGAGTCAATTAAAAAGAAGCCCTGAAAATTCAATTAATGTGAGACTTACAAGCAACAAAAAGAGGTGCCGATAAGCCTGGGCCAAACTTTGAAGTTTTGTAAAATTGCCACTCGGAGGTAAAGTGTAATAAAGCAATTAAATAGGTCCATATAGCTATTTGATAAACGCTAATTGATTTTCAGTCGAAAAATATGAAGAAATGAAAGAAAATTAGAATAAAATTGATCGGGTTTTTAGAACGCGTAAACAGATGAAAAACATACGCTTTATTAGTAATGTTATAAGCGGTATAAAGCCGTACCACAGCGGTGGTAAAGGTCCATGTGGCAAAAGTACGCGACGAGACACCCGTTACTAAGAAAATGCCCAGTCATAGATAGATAACGATTTTTAATTGTTGACTCAAAAATTACTTGTGAAAATCTACAGTTACAAAATGATATGGTTTAACTGAAGGAAATATATCTTCGTTAAAACTTGCTTTCTTCTGGTCGTCTGTTATAGACGCGTTTAGTTAATTCTAACGTGAAAAGATTTTGCACAGAGTTAGCCGCAGAAATCAAGGCGATAAATCCGATCCATTTTGCAAGGGCGCCTTCCGGGAGAAATTGGAATGAGGGTAAAAGATGAGACATTGTTCCAAAAATTTTTTTGATGGTTTGAAGAATTGAATCTAAAAAGTGTTCGAAAATAGGAAAAAGTGTTGTTGATCATTGTGTATTATTCATGCTAAAAATTTTTATTGAATGAAGCAACCCTCTATTTCAATACTGACTTACTTTACATTTTGCAGTATAGAATTCGATTGTTTTAAATTTAAATTTTTAAAATTTGAATTGATAAATTTATTTTTACATCATGAATAACTTTTTTAATTTACAAAAATCTCTAATAAAAATTATTTTTTCATACCATTATTTAATTCTTTTACAATTTACTTACATAATACATATTTATATATATTTAGGGTAAATATGAACCATGCATTTTTCTACATGTAACTAGTTATCTGGATTAATTACAACTACATTGAACTAAAATATCTGTATTGCAAACCATATTACTAAAATATCTGTATTGCAAACCATATTACTAAATATATATTCATTTTTAGCTCAAACTTGAAAAAAAAAAAAAAACTACAAATTGACCAACAGTTAAACATATAATAATAAACCAATTAACTATGGATTTAAGCCTTAAAGTTCCTAGATTAAATTATTTCAATTTTTAAAATACGGTTTCGAATCTTGAAAAAACGCGTGACGCATTTTAATGTTACACATATCTGTGGGGCGACAATTAGAATCAACAACTTTTACTAACATTGCCCAATGATACAGCAATGCTTCGGTGTCTACAATTCATATGGAGGTAAGTGGGTCATCATCACTAAAAGAACCCCACTGTTACTGCAAACTTCCAGCAAAGAAACTATGTGTGAAAAAAGAAGGACCAACAAAGGGTCGGTGGTTTTATGGATGTAGAAAGTGGAGAACGGAGCAAGCAGAGTCACTGTGTCAATATTTCAAGTGGGAAAGCGAAGTCACGAAAAGACTTTCTTCGGCTGACAATAGCAACAATTTGGGTTTACCGCTAACCTCACAAGATTTTTCTACCCCGCATCCGAAAACAAGAGGCACTCATGGTGATCATAATAATAATAATAATAATAATAATAACATTAAAACAAAAGAAAAAAATGAGGAAGCCGAATTTTGGTCTTGGCCTGCTGAAGAGTTGGATCAAAGAAATCGAACTCAAATTCCTGGACTCTCCAAGGATCTTCGCTTTTCAAACCCTCTTCCGGTACAACCCAATGCTTATAATGATAATTCAATATTGAATTCGAATAAATACCATCTCACGTCTGGAAAATTAAACTCTCCATCAAACTTGAATTTATCTAAATATATTAAGCCAATGGGCTGGAATGTCAATAGGACCGAGCGTGATAGCAGTTCTCAGGATCAAAATCCAGAGGCGACGGCATTGTACATTGTGAGATTGCAAGAGAAATGTGTACAACTCGAATTTGAAAATACAGAGTTAAAACGACAGTTAATCATATCTACTCAGAATCAAAATTCAAAATTTCAATTGGAAAGTCTGGAAAGCGGAAATATGAGCTCAAGGCAACGCTTAGAAATCATAGAAAATGAAATGCAGACTTCAAAACAACGACAGGCACAGATACTTTCCTCACCAAAACCTTTTCGTGATGAATCATCTGCAATAATAGTACAATTAGAATCGGAGATACGATGTTTAAGACTAAATAATGAGGCAAAATTGGACAAGTTTCAGGCTTTTGAAAAAGAATCAAAAGGGTTATTGCAGGAATGCCGAAATAAGATGAACTTTTTAGAAAAGGATATAATTCAACTCAAAAGACTTTTAGAAGAAAAAAAACAAGAAATATTGACTTACAAAGAAAATGAAAAAGGACATTTAAGTAAAATTGATGAATTAAAAGCAGAAGTTTTATTAAGCTCTGATCTGGGAAGTTTGGAAACATTGAGAAAGGAAAAGGAGTTCCTTGAAAAGGAAAAAGCCATCCTTATCGGAAATCAAAAACACGATCAAGAAATGATCTCAGATTTACAAGCCAAGAACAGGCAATTAATGAGTAAAATTGAGGAGCTGCAGGCGGATTTACATGGCACATCAGAAAATGATTCAATAACCACAAACGGCTGTTCATGACAGCTGCAAACATTGATAAATTATTCTTGATAAAATCTGACCTTTATTTTTTTGAAATTGTCTCAATCATAAAGGGTCATGTAAATAGGTGAAAGTTCAATTTTTTATTTAAATATTTTTTCTGCTAGATTTCATTTCTAAAGGAGTTTTTGAAGCTCGGTTACCGACAATTTTGCTTATTTTTACATTGAGTCATTTTCTCCGAAAAATGTAACTTTCTCAAAAAGGTTATTATCTCTATAATTAAAAGCACAAAAAATCTTATATCTAACCAAAATTTTTGCGTATAATAAAGAATTTTAAAGTGGCTTATTGGCTAAGATCAGAAACAAATAAATGATATTTTCTCCTGGTTTGGTTAACTTTGAAAATTACACGGCATTATTCCGCAGAATTTAATACTATTACATATAGAGCTTTAAAATTTTGTGCCAATATATCAATTGGCCATCGAGTATTAACTTGATTGGATCTTTAGCACCTAAAAGTTGAACATCAGTCATCTTTTTTCAAGATTCCTGGCTTATTCCAAGATGACAACAAAAATTTTATCTACGGTAACGGGTCAAAACTTTAATCAAAAAGTTGATAAAATAAATTCTTTTGTCATGCGAGAATTTAAGAGACGGGGTTATGATAATTCTGCTGAAAATGTTTTATCACAAAAACCTTTGATTGTTGGAGTCAGTGGGCCTCAAGGTTGTGGTAAGTGACAAGATCTTTTTTATTGTCAATTCTTGGAAATTAAATTATGGTTAATCGATCTGCAAGATTTTTGTGACCAAAAAGAAATTCAGAATTTAAATAATCTTTGGCATATTTACGCCAATTTATTAAAAGGTAAAACGACCTTATGTAACTACGTGGCTCAAACTCTTTCAACACAATTCCATTTAAACGTCATAACTTTCTCAATGGACGACTTTTATCTCACATATAATGCACAAAGATCTCTGTCGCTTGAAAATCCCGATAATAAACTATTAGAGTATCGTGGTCTGCCTGGTACACATGATATCAGATTAGGCGCCAAAGTATTTGAGGATCTTTTTCGTTTACATTCAGATCAAAACCATTCAGCTCAAATCCCACACTACAATAAATCATTAAAGAATGGTAGAGGTGATCGTTCCCCTAAATTTCAATGGACGAAAATCCAAAAACCGGTTGATATAATTATTTTTGAAGGATGGTCATTAGGGTTCAGATCACTTCCTATTGTTGTTCTTGAAACGATATATAAGAACGCTCAACAGAATTCTTCATCACATTTGCCATCTCATAAGTTTGAACATTTAGTAGCGATTAATAGGTACCTTGCAAAATACGAAACAGATTGGTACCCTTTTTTAGATACTTTTATACATATGGATCCACTGGATATCAACTACGTTTATGAATGGCGATTGCAGCAAGAGCATACAATGCGCGCCAAAGGATTGGAAGGGATGACTGATGAACAAGTCAAGGATTTCGTGGATAGGTATATGCCAGCTTATGAACTTTATTTACCGGGATTACGAGATGGATGTTTTTTTGTGAGATCTGGCGATTATTGCCAAGAAAGCTTAAATATGGCTCCTGCAGTGGGCTCTGTAGTAGTTCAAGTCGAAGTGGAGAAAGAACAATTAATTCAGGGATTCAAAAAGGTTGAGGGAAAATATTTGAAGATTGTGTTAAATCAGGAACGGGAGGTTGTCGCTGAAATCGAACTTAATCCATTGTCTCCGCAAAAGCTCTTATCATTATAAAATCGAGGTTATCTTATCCATTTTGCAAATGATTAACGGGAAGATTGTCAAGAAAAACTTTAGAGTTTCTTAAATTCAATGTATAAAAAGATTTAAGTGAATTCCGATTGCGCAAAAATGATAAAATAGTGATCGTAGGAATTAAGAATCAACCTGCGGACTCGGATGTGACAAAATACTTGTTTAGAGAATTGTCGGTACCGCTGTGTAAAGATCTTTGAGACTCAATTTTTCCACTACATGTCTAGAAACTTGCCCATATCCAAGATGGATTTGTGGCCATACTCAGTTTCGAAAATAACACGATTTAAAAACACAAACAGGAAACTCTTGTTTTCAGTGAAGGAGTCTGCATATTATATTCAGGTGCTTCATTCTTCGAACTCCTGGGTATTAGTTCAAAAAAAGGAAATTTTCTCTGCAGGGTATGATCAATAAAAATTGAACGCGCTCAGACGCGTCGTCCGCATCGGTGTTCAAGTGAAATTAGTATCAATTATGATTGGTCAGCAGATCGAAGCTTTGGCATAAAATTGCACTTGAAGGAATTCGAAAAACATCACACCTTTTTTAATTCCCTTCTGGCTTGATATTTTTTTGTTTTTATCCAGATAATTAAAAGGTCCAAGGCGTCCTTATAAATTTTTAGGCTTTCGTAAATTTTTGCTCAAACCTTGAGTATAACCCGACACCCAAACTATTCTATACAAAGTTTCTGCTAAAATGCCAAAGCCCACTCGCACACAACCTAAAAGAGCTCAGAAAACTCAAAAAACTCAAACAACTCAAACCAAAGGAAAAGCCACTCGTGGCCGACCGAAAAGACAACTAGCGTCTGAATCAAATAAAAAACAGAAAAAAGAAGCATCCGAACCAGTGGCTAAGAAAATCAAAAAGAACGAAAGAGAGGATTTGCTTGCAATACCAGAACTCCCTACCGAGACAGGAGGAATTTTGGTTGTCGGTGGGGGAGAATGTGGACAGCTCGGGATCGGAGAGTGGAGCGAAAGGCAAAAGATCACTGGAATTAAGTTTTTACAGGATAAAGAGATTGTGGATATCGCTGTAGGTCCGTTGCATAATGTTGCAATCAACCGCCAGGGAAAGGTAGTATAAATAGACATGATTTTCTGAGTGTATTGTAACTTGATTTGCTTCATTCTTATTTAATATACCTAGTTCGCCTACTAATTCGGTCTATTTGCCATAGATGTATACGTGGGGATGTAATGACCATGGTGCTCTTGGTCGCGTTACCGATGACGAAGATGAGCGAAGGCCAGGTTTAGCTGACGATCGTGAAATAAACGATGTAAAGATTGTCAAAGTAGCTTGTGGTGGCTCATTGACACTAGCATTATCCGATGAGGGAAAAGTATACGCAACAGGCACTTTCAAGGGAAGCAAACTTTTGGGATTATTGCATCAAATAAACTTTATTCTTTTAAATGCACTAACCTTAGTTTGTTTTGATTTTTCTAAATTTAGTCGGAAGACGGTATAATTGGCTATTCAAGAGGACAACCAAAACATCAACAGTTTAGATTCTCACTATACCAGCCTGCTTCTAAATTGAAAAAGGTTGTGGATATTGCTGCTGGTCTTAATCATGCAGTGTTGCTAACTTCGGAAGGCTATGTATACACTTTTGGATCATCTGAACAATGGCAATTAGCTCGTCGAGGCTCACCAAGATTCCCATCTCTCACTCTATTTCCCGAGATTGCTGGACAACTTAAAAACGTTGTTATTAAAAAGATTGGATGTGGCAACTTTCATACTTTGGCAGCTGATGAAGAAGGGCATATATACGCATGGGGTTTAAATAATGCTCGCCAATGTCTTATAGATGAGGGTGACCACGTCAAAGTTCCAACAGAAATTCCTTTTTTCGAGGGTTCTCCAGTCAAACAATTGGCAGGGGGCTTGCATCACTCGGTTGTACTTTTAGAAAATGGGAAAGTTTATACATTTGGCGGTAAAGAAAATGGCAAACTAGGAATCGGAGGTGACCAGGAGTCGAATAAAGGATACCTTAAAGTTGAAGAACTCGCACCATTGAAATTTGATACGACTAAACCAATAACATCTATATCAGTTGGGGATTTCCACAACATTGCTTTGACTGATGATGGCCAAGTTTTCACATGGGGGGATAACGTCAGTTATCAATTGGCCAATGAATCTGAAGACATTGAATATGCGCCATGTTATGTTGATTCTCACAGATTTGAGAATGAATACTTTATTAAGGCTATTGGCGCTGGGTCTCAGCACTCTGTTTTCTTCGGGCTAAAACGTGAAAAAAATGACTCTTCAAATACATAGTCGAATTCTCATTCAAACCTACTTTTTAAATTAAAAAGTGATCAAATAAATCAATTTTTCAGAGCGATGAGGTAATATCAATGGCGGAATTGTCTTAGCTAAATTATAATCATAAATTAGATGCCAGATATTAAAGCGTTAATGTTTAGAATTTTGTTGTAATTTAACATTTTTTTTATTGTCGGTTACGTTGTTCCAGCTTAGCTGTTAATATTACAAGTGCAAGGATTGAGTTTTCTTGAATGATATCAAGTCAAAAATGACTAAATCAGAAAGAGAAATGGTTGGTTGGAAGTTCAGTCTACTAATTACGATACGAAATCAAGAGTATTCTATTCAATTTGGATGATCTTTTGAGACAGATAATGAAACTATAAATTACTAGTTTTATTTGGTTTTGATCTTTCTCCATAAATGTAATATAAAGAACACTCAACAAAGAATATTTTTTTGGTCCATACCCAACAGTCAAGCCAATGGGCACAAAGCTTTAGAGCGAGCAAAATTCATGAACGGATGGCCGGCATCGTACCAACGATGCTCAGCTCAAGAAATCAAGTTGGGATCTTCTAATTTAATGTCATCGTCCTTTTTGCCAAAGTGAAGTTGAGTCAAGATTTTGATCTCGGAGGGGATAACTGATTGCAAAATCAATTCAAAAATTATTTAACGAAAGATAAATGAGATTAGTTGAAAGTGGCAAATATCAGACATTTAAAGAAGTACCATAAAATGAAGGAGGGATTAATTTCTGTAAGTTGGCCGCAACGACACCATCCAAACAAATTCCCTTTTTGAAAGCTTTAGATTACAAAAGCTGCCAGCCATGAGTTTATTCATCACGTGATGTGTCTCATCAGGAGTGAGTGCGATCTTTGTTACGGATCTTAAGAAAGGAAAATCATGATTTGCATGAGTACAATGGGTGATCCTTTGTAGATAGGTGTTGGTAAAAGAAAATTTACATAATTGCCATCCAGCCCAAGAGAATTGAATTATTAATATTAAACCAAAAAATGAATTTGATTTTTCCTTCATGAGTCGATCTATATCTTTGCAGCGGACAAAATATATGGATATCATTCTAAAAATGTCCGTTCCTGAATCACAGTCACCACGACCAAAAAGCATCGATAATTCACAAAACCTGAAGTACTTTTGGTTCAAAAGAGATAACTAAAAGTTTTCTCTGAAGGGGCGTGAAATTTCATATATACGAATTAAAAAAGGAATTTAATTAATGGTGAAATCCAATCAATACCGGGTATTTGCATAACATCAACACAATAATTATGGGTTTAAAGTTACACAAAGAAAAGGGGAAATAAAAAAAGTAGTGCTAAGAGAAACAAGGCCTAAGAAAACGAGCAATTATGTTCTGTGCTAGTAAGCTGATTTTTCAACACTATTTTTCCTTCTTTCCTTGCTTATAAACTTCTCACCCTTCGTCGTTTCTAGGGACTAACTACAACTCTTTGAAACAGTTTCTGGTGAACCTCCACAGGAACCCGTGGTTTCGAAAAAGTCCGGTCACGTCTATGAGAAGAGACTAATCTTCAAATATTTGGCCGATAATGGCAAAGACCCTATCACCGGTGAAGATACTGTGGAAGAAGATTTAGTGGATATTAAAATAAGTAGGTTTTTATTCGTGAGAGTGAAAATTCTTATTTGATCTAAATACTTGAAGTCTTTGTAAATTTTTTAATGAAAGTACATCTCAAAGATTTTTTCATCCTGTATTTTCAATTCGAATTAACATTTACGCAGAGAAATATAATCCCATCCCATTAATAATAGTTTCAAATTATTAATAACTAATAAATTTAAATATGCTTGACACATTAACGTCCCAACCAGATCCAAAAACGGTGAAACCGCGTCCAGCTTCATTGACTTCTGTTCCCTCCTTAATCTCTGCTTTCCAAACTGAGTGGGACAGCCTTATGTTAGAAACTTATGAGCTCAAGCAACAATATCAACAAGTCCGACAAGAATTAAGCCATGCGCTATATTCACACGATGCTGCATGCAGAGTCATAGCGAGATTAATGAAAGAAAGGGATGCTGCACGAGAGTTAGTATACTTAAAAAATCTTTTCAATGCTTTGTGCAAAGAAATCCAAACAATAAAATTTTTTACAATTAATCAAAGTGCTCTTGCCAATGTCCAAGCCCATATTAACGTGCCGCCTCCCCCATCAGACGCTGCTGTCCCTGAAGGTGGACAACCGATGGATACTGGGGAGGATGAAACCGGTATCAACGACAAAGTGATCCAAAGACTAACTGAAACAAGTGAGATGTAAGTATTTTTCACTTTATAAACCATATCTTGCATGTTTATCATGTTCCAACATAATTTTACTGTCTTTAGTTTGTCGAAGACCCGTAAAAAAAGAAAAGCACCCCCTAATCTCGCCAGCGTGGATGAAGTCAAAAACTACAGACAGATTTCCTACGTACCATCCCTTCACAAAACAACTTCCCCCGGTATCACCTGTTTGGATCTTGATGAAACCGAGACATTCGTTCTGACCGGTGGCAATGATAGAATTGTCCAGATTTATCAAAGAGAAGAAGAGACTGTTGTTGGTGTTCTGAAAGGGCATACCAAAAAAATTACGGATGTTTTGTGGCATCGTAAAGGATCTAGTGAGGAAGGTGATATCGCGTTTTCAGCAAGTGCTGATAAAACTGTGAAAATATGGCGGCCCGCAGAAAAAGGATATGTAAATTCTAAGACAATAAACGTGCATACGCAGGAAGTGACAGGAATCGGTTTACACGCAACCAAGGATTATCTTGTATCTGTTTCCCTTGATTCTACATGGGCTTTTCATGATATTGAAACCGGAAGCACGCTTATCAAGGTCGAATGTAATGAAGTGAATAATGGTTATTCGTCAGTAGAGTTTCATCCTGATGGGCTCATTCTTGGAACCGGTACAAATGACTCGGTTGTTCGTATTTGGGACATGAAAAGCCAAACCAATGTTGCGTCATTTGAAGGTCATACCGGTCGCGTCACATCACTGTCCTTTTCCGAAAATGGTTATTATCTTGCGACGGCTTCAGAAGATAATCTAGTCAAATTATGGGATTTAAGAAAATTGGATAATTTCAAGACAATAACTCTAGGCGAAGGTGCAAAGGTGAATAAAGTGGCGTGGGATTTGAGCGGCAACTATTTAGCTGCTGGTGGGACAGACGTGAGGTACGTAATTGGGAATCAAAACATGTCTTTTAGTATTGAATCGAGTGGGCTGGATTTTTAAGCTTTGGCTTCTATACTTAGAATATTTCAAGCCAAAACCTGGAATGAGCTTGCGGTGCTCACAGGAAATGCTGCTGAGATCACTGACCTGAAATTTGAGCGGTTGGTAAAACACCTTGTTGTTGGTGGATTAGATCGTACCTTACGGTTTTATGGTGTTCCTATTGATGAAGAAGAAGGATAAAGATATAAGATTGACAACATGTTTCTATCAGGATTCTTTTTTGCATTCATATATTAGGTGGCGAAACCAGTGAATTTCGAATTCATAAAAGTATGACCAAAATTTTTTGATTAGATGAATCAAATTTATTATACAATATTTTCAAGGTCTTATGTTAAACACAAAATGAAAGTTATAGGCACCTAATTTTAAGAAATAATTTGATGGATTGTCATTCTAATAATTATAAAAGCTTAATATTCCCGACCACACTAGAAAACTTAAACATCACTGGATAGTTGCATGCAGGATCCATGTATCATTAAAATGTTTACATTGTGAGCACCCTAATCATATGATAATCTCATTCACCCCAAGTTCATGACAGATTACCAATGATCATGGTAAATGAGCTATGTCACAGTCAGCTTGTGAAAAATTGTTATTAAAGTGATCGCGATCAAGCGCTTTCTTAATTTATTATCACATTGATTCATGTGTTGGAGATTAATTTGTTAAATTGCACATAACAAAGGAATATTTGGTCAACAAAACGAATGCCTTACAAAAGCTCAATAAATAAGGTTTCATCGTATTCACACTGCAATCGATCATTTTTATTGATTCAATGTAAAATGCAAAAGCGTCGGACTATAAAAGCGCCAAACGCTGTTTTAAACTATCTACAATGGGTAAAGGATTTAGCAAAGGAATTATGGAGTTCTAAAGGTGTGTATTTGCATTATATATATGTAACATTAATGTTCGAGTGGCAAACTCGTCGTTGTAAATAGTATTTTTTGTCATGATATTTTTCATATTCTAATAATCCTCTAGCTTATTTACGTTTTCTTCTTTTATTTTAATTATGATATTTTCGTCGTCGCTGCCACTCGTCTCTTTAGGAAGTACCCTAGGGGGAGCGGGGGATATTGGGATGACAAGAGTCCCATCAAGTTTCGTTCGAGGTAAACGAATTTTTGGTTCTTTCGCAAACTCTGGTGGTAATAGATTATCCTTGAACTTTGACAAGTTTTTATAGCAACCAACTAATGTCGCGTTCACTACACCAGCTGCTGCTGCAACATCTCGATGTTCACATTTAATTTGGTTTCGATCATTTGTGTTATTCCAAGTGGTTATTGCTAGCCAAATCGAAGCGGCACCGACCGAGACAGGACACTTACCGGTGGTGATATTCAATGAACTGGCTTGTTTGTAGACATGAATAGAAGCCTCAAGGATATGGTCTGGTAGTTTTAAATTTTGACACCAACGTTTCTATGAAATTGAATTTTGAATGAGAATAAGCAAATATAAATGTGGACCACAAAATTATGTTTTGAAATTAACTTACGAGAAATTCAGCAGAATCTACCATTCTCAATGATGGTCCATTTCCACCAGTACACAATCCATTATTTTCAAAAACTTTGAGCATTAATCGATAATAAGTTCCAATTTCCTGCTTTCTAACACCAGCCGCATTACATATTTCCACAAAGGTTCTCGGAAGACCATGTTTACGGCATAAAATTAATAGGATAGAAGCAAGGATATGATTACGTCTACGGTGAGGTTGACGATTTTTCATCTCCTTGGATTGTTTAACCAATTCAAATAAACTCAAGGTTTCATCCCAAATCGATTGAGGAATCTCGATATTCTTTTCCCACTCGATTTTTTCCAATTCTATCTTCTCATCTGAAGAATCTTTTAAAGTCGATTTCCGTTTAGGGGGACAAGGAGGTCTTTTACTATTCGTAGTAGATTCGGGAATAACCTCGATGACTGGTTCAACTTTTTGTTCAATAGGTGGTTGAGGCAAAGTTTCATAAGTACTAATCGCGGATCCAGATTCTGTGTTCTTTGGACTACCGCTACTGTTAGATGTAGATGAACTTTTTCGAGATAAAGAACGAGTGGGAACAGATGATGATGATGATGATGATGAGGTGGCGGAAGAGGTAGTAGTTAATAACTTTGTTGTGGAATCGGTTGAAGGTTCATAATATGTTAAGGATGAAGGAGAGGAATATACAGGCTCCTTTTCATTTTTAAAGGTTTGCTTCGAATTATTGTCAGAGCGAGGGAGGAGTGAGGAAGGTAATTCAACCAGTATTTCTTCTTCCTCTTCTTCCTCCGTTAACATATCGTCACTATCCCAAGCACCAGATGGAACGGCATTAACCTCTGGAGTAGGTGATTTACATGGAGAACCTTTGTGCTTCGATTCTGTTTCATCTTGGGGATTATCGTCATCATCCATTGCTAAATCATCATCAGAATTTTCGTGCAATTCATTTTCCGGTTTCACCATCTCGGCAGCGAAGAGAATGGAATCGAAATGATTTTCCGATTTTGTAACTGGTATATTATTGAATTGGTTGATATTGGTGTTGTTTTTCCCGTTTCTCAAAGATTCCGTAAAAGTTGGTTTGATTTCTGCTTTTGCCATTCCTTCTTTCGAGAAATCTTGTAGGTCATTAAGGCACGGTTGAGGTTCATTATTGGAGACAAAGTGAGAAATCGAAACGGAGATATTCTCATTGCTGGCACGTCTAGTATCCATCATTGACTGTAATATCATGATTGTTGCCTGCTCTTTTTCAGTAATTTCAGGATCAGATGTTGAAATAATAACCGGTTCTCCTATTGATACAGACATTTTTGTTATTTCAGTCTTTACAACAGGTGCAACTGATTCGACAACTTGTGGAGTTTGTTCTGGAATCTTTTGGATGGGTGCAATTGGTTTGACAACTTGCAAAGGTTTTCCTACACCTTCTATAAGCTCCACGATTTCGGAAGAGAATTTGCTTTCAGTTGGTGATAGCTGACTCTGCAGTTTCCATCTTTTACTGAGTATTTGATCAGATGTAGGTGATTCGATCGGAAAATCACGTTTAAGATTTTGGAACATGGATTCTTTTTGAGATATCTTTGTAGGGGATGGTTTTAAAGGAATCGGATTATCGTTATCATCAGGTATAATGACGGCAAATAATTTTTGACCTTCGATATCCTTTGTACCTTTTTTGAATCGTTGAACAGAAGGTGAGGAGCGGGAAGTTCCATTTTTATGTGAATCTGTTGAGGGGGATGGAATAACATAAGGAACAAATACAGAGATCTCAGGTGAAGGAGGTTGTGGTGAGTATGAAACAGTCCTTTTTGGTTCAGAAATTTGTTTTAATTCGCTGGGAGTGGTAGAAATGGAATAATCATTCTGATTGTGTGAATTGATTGATGATACAGGGGAAGATTGCGAAAATTGATATTCCTTTGGGGGGGTAGCATCGTAATGATAAGGATAATAGGTAGAAGACTGTTGCCCAAATACAGGCGGGTAAACGAGAGATTGTGTTGACTCCTGATGCTCATCTGGATATGTACGAGTGGCTTGTTGTGTCTGTTGAGTTTGGGATGTGTTGAATTGTCTCCAAGGTTTTTCAATTACATCACGATCACGACGGCTTGACAAGGAATTTGAATCTCCATGGGCAATAGTAGACATTGATTTACGACGCTTTATTGATGCAACAGAATCACGACGGACCATGTGATCAACAGATTCCCGTCGATCTTGTTCGATTAAAGTACGGTTAGGTTTTTCTTGTAGTGGTATTTGCCGAGAAGATTTTTTCTCAACATACTTGGAGTGAGCCTGAGAATAGTATTGATCATTAGAAATATAAATATGAGAAGAATTTGGTTGCGATCGTTCTAATGAGCCAGTCGAAGAAGGGGGATACGACAGAGGAGAACGATTTACTTCGGGTACATCATATAGAGTTCTAGATAAGGGAGAATAATTTGGTTCTGGTAATACAACTGGAGAGCTAGAATTTAATAAAGATGGGTGATTTGGTTGTGAATCACACCGTAATGCATTGTTATAAAGTGACCTATAATTGAAAGAATTTGAATTGGGATTAGGTAGAATTGGTGTTGGTGGAGGATTATCGTAGTTTCTTGATATAATTGGAGATTGAAGCAACTGTTCTCTAACTCCTGGGTTTGGTTCTGATCGAATCAAATCTCTGATAGATGGAAGGGTGACATGAGACTGTTGAAATTCATAAGATTGATGCTGTTGTGAAGGTTGTTGATGATAGAGGTGCCTATACTCGCGTGATTGAGAATATTCATTTGTATGAAAGTGATTGTGGTATAAATTGGTTTGTTGTTGTTGTTGTTGTTGTTGGTATTGTTGGTATTGTTGGTATTGTTGTTGGTGTTGTTGTTGTTGTTGTTGTTGTTGTTGTTGTTGTTGTTGTTGTTGTTGTTGTTGTTGCTGTTGCTGTAGCTGTAGCTGTTGATTTTGTTGGTAATGATAATGATATTGACCTTGGATGTGTTGATGGTCAATATTTAATGATTGTTCCATTCTTTTTAATGCTAACTGTGATTCTGAATATCTTTTAGTGTGAAATTCGTTCTGCTATTATTAATAGCTTTTATTGGTGCGGTTTTGTTAATCAAAATTTTGGTTAAAAATAATTAATAATTAAAATAAATCCCTATATAAACTCATAATGTGAATGTATAGTATTTCGAGGTTTTCTTCCGAAAAAAAGGGACAAAAAATCGCCAGACTGTTAAAAAAGGGATTTAAAGAAAAAAAAAATTTTTTAACTCCCTGAGCCGAAAAATTAGAAGCGGAGAGAGTGTGTATTTATACCCATTTGTATGTACCATTTGAGGTTATACAAATCTTCTATGTGGAACCATAACCAAAACAAAAATGATTGTGATGCAATTGTGGAAAACAGACTAAAAATGCAGATTGTGACACATTAGACATTTTATAGTGTCACTCATATTGCTGCACAATAGTCGCTAGTAAGTTTTGTAAAACTTAATTTATTTAAGCGATATTAAATAGGGCACAAAGTTCTTTGGCTCAAAAAAATTACTAAGAATTATTAAGCTTTCGTGATTAGAATGATTATATGTATGATAATTTCTTAATTTATTTTCTTTATATAAATAATAAAAATTAAAGAGAATGTTCATTCATTGACCATTCAAATTGAAAAATAAATGGTTAATATTTCACCTTATAGTATTTTTGTGGCTCCTTTTCTGTATCGTCGATCGTGAGACACAGACACTGCCTTTTTCCCCAAAAAATAAGAGATCTCCGGAAATAATATTTGTTCACGTGATCACTTGGTTTCTTATGTTCATTAAATTGGGGCGAAGCAAAAAGACTATCAATAAAAACACTGATAAAACTAAAACTTTAAATATCAATTATTCTGTCCTACCTAATGAAACACGGGTAATCAATAATTTGATGATGATGATTATGATGATGATGATGATTATGATGATGATTATGGTAACATGGCAACAATGAAAATTATAGTTTTTATCAGAAATTGCTTCTTATTATGTATTGAAAATAACCCAAAGAATTAAAATTTATTTATGGAACCATGATTATTCTTGGGTAAATATTTAGATTCGTCGATAATAAAATATTCACATTTCATCCAAAACAACTAATATATGAAATTGGAGATATATATATATATTTTTTTTAATTCTCCTTATGTGTTTAAACATATATTTTGATAAAAAGTTATATTATAATAAATTTCTTCCTTTTAATAAAAAACTGATTCTTGGTAACACGAAGGAAAATTTTAAAAATTGAAAAAGAAAATTTATTTTTTTTTATTTAAAAAAAAGTGAAATTATTTAATTTAATTTCAGAAATGCTAAATTGTTAAAAATTTTTGATCTATAATAAATATTAATTAAAAAATATAAAAATTTTAATAGTAATTTAAAGTATAATAATTAATAATAATAATAATAATAATAATAATAATAATAATAATAATAATAATAATAATAATAATAAAAGATTAATTTTTTTAAATAATTTGTTATTTTTACTTAAAATATAAAATCAAAAATTATTTATATTTATTTAAATTAAATAAATAAAAATACATGTAATCAATTTAAAACAATTATAAAAATTAATACATTAAAAATTATTATTAATAAAATTATATTATAAATACTTAACTTAATTTATATTATTTAAAAAAACAACTTTAAATTTATTTAAATTAATAATAATAATTTATTATGTTAAAACATAAAATAATAATAATAGATTTTATTTAATTATTTTAAAAAACTTGTATATATTTTTTATTAAATATATATATAAATAAATTACAAAAAAAAATATTGTTTTTAATAATAATAATAATAATTTAATTAAAAATATAAATAAATAAAATAAAATTGTTTGATTTTTATTATTAAATAATTTGTTTTATAAATTTGTATAATATAAATAAACAAATATTTTTGGTACAAATAAAAAAATTTTTAAACTTTAAACTTAAAATTAAAATATTTAATTAAATTATAATTTTTGTTAAAAAAAAATAAAATTATATATATAAAAACTATATCAAAATATTTTAAATTATAATATGACTAGAAAAATATCAACAATATAATTTGTAAATTTAATTAAAATTATTAAATAATTTGATAATAATATTTTATTTTATTTTTTTAATATATTGAAATTATTTTTATTTTTTATTTTTTATTTTTATTTTTATTTTTATTTTTATTATTTAAAATCTTTTGTTTATTTTTTTTATTTTATTTATTTTATATTTTATATAATAAAATCAATTAAATTTTTTAATTTTAAAGATTTATTATTAAAATGAATATAACATTATAATAATAATAATAATAATAATAATAATAATAATAATAATAATAATAATAATAATAACTAATTAAATAAATAAATATTAATAATATAATTAAAAAAGCAATTAAAAAATAATAACATAACTGAAAAATTTTTAATCTATTAAAATAAATAATGTAATTGAAGATAATAATAATATAATTGAAAATAACAGAGAAATAATAATAAATATAAAATTTTTAAACATAATTATTTTTAAAGAACGTAATTAAAGGTTGAAAAAAATAGCAACTTCATTAATGAAGCAATATTTAACAATATTTTTTTTAAAAAAAAAGAACAGAAAAACAATATAAAAATACTTTATAATACCAACTTGATATTATTTTTAATTTATTAGTAGACAAATAAATAATGGTTTTTTAAAAAATAAAACGAATTCAAAAAAAATGATCAAAACAATCTCTTTAAACATTGATAGCTAAATTTTAAAATATTGTTTCAATTTATTATAAATTATTATGGAAGAATTGAAATCAATATCATTTTTTAAAAATTTGATTGGTCAATATATTGCTAATACAATTTAAATTTACAAAAGTACTAATGCAAAGCATTTTTATGTTGTGTATTTTTTCAAATCCTTTAATAATCAAAATTTTCTTGAATTAATTAATTTTATTTCTATTAATAAATTTTATTTCTATTAATAAATTTAATATTATTCTAATAGATACTTAAATTTAATGCACTTGAATTGTTTTATTCAGGTATTAATTACTCAAGAAATGATAGTTAATATATCAATATCAAAAAAAAATTATTTAATTCACAATTCAATAATTATTTTATTAATTTTAAAACTTGGTTTACAAAACATTAATTATTAATTATTAATAATACAATATGTGTAATTGATAAAAATTATGAAATAATTTGTTTAAAAGATAATTATATAATATTATAAGATTACATTAAAAATTGCAACATGCTAGTTATCATAAAACATATAAAGCTGTAAAGTAATAATTTTATTTAATATTAAATTTAAATATTATATATATATATCAATATTTTTTTAAGGTTATTACTCAATATAATTGGGCATCTGAAACTTTAGAAAAAAGTTTAATACTACATTTAATATATGTCCAAATTAGTAATGTTATTAACATCAAATTCCATAAGAGCGATAATTTTATTAGAATTTATGTTATGTTGCAAATAAGAAGTTTATTATTTTATAGATCGATTTTATAAATATGGACTCAAGATAAGATAGAAAATATAAATGAATTGTATATCTGAAATAATTATTTTAGAAAATATTTATAAATATGTTCATTTGTTATAGAGAAACAAAATATATTTTTTAATAAATAAAAAGTCACAAAAAATAATTAGTTTACATAAATAGTAAAAGTAAAAATCAAATTGAAAATGATTAGGCTTTTCCTTTCGGTCCCGGCGGTTGTTAAATCTGTGAAATTTCTCATATCTAATATTTAATGTTGATACTTTGAATTGATACCATATTATAAAAACTGATACATATTTTGATTTCGTGCTATGACATAACATTTACATGAGTGAAGGAAGGGTAAGACTAGTTACTTTGACAATCTTTGTTGCATTAACGATTGCATCGGAGGCACTTAAAAACTTCATAGTTCCATTTATTAAATTAGAATACATTAGGCAAATGAAAAAATAGGTGGGGTAAACAAAATGAGTGGCGACAGGAATAAATAAGACTTATATTTATATTATTGATTTCACGGTTTGCAAAGAAAAGTAAATAAAGTTTTTGACAATCAGCTTTTTTAAATGAATATATTACTTTATTAAGCTATTTGCCATTGAAGACCCACATTCTGTTTAATAATAAAAATATTTTAGATTACACAAAATAAATTAGAAGATAGAAATAAATACACTAGAATATTTTTTTGGTGCTAAATCTCAAAACTCCTTTCAAATCTATCTTTTAAATTAGTTCTTCGTCGAGACTTAAAATTTTCTAATGAATCGAAAACCCCAAAAATTTTTGAACTCATTTTAAAATATCTTTAATCTATTCTTCAATAAAAAATCAAATTCATAATGAATTTAATTAACAAAATAGAGAACAATTTTAACATATATTTTTATTTCATAATTTTCATCTCCTCTAGGTTAGTATTTGGCGAGAACCCTAAACCACGATCGTAAGTTTCAAGTGTTTTTTGTAAAATTTCTTTATATTAAAAATAACACAAAAAATAACTATAATTTCAAAATCTAAAGCGGACATTCAATGGTACTCGTAAATAACCAGTAAGCAATAAAAATTTATCTATATGATCCTTTTGAATTAATAGAAAAAGATCAAAAAAGAGAAGAATTGAAAATGGGAATTTTAATATTCTTTCTTATAATTAGGTTAATTATGTATGGAGGAAACATAATCGCAGCCAATGAAACCATATTAGAGTACACAAATGAACTCTGGACACTTAATATGTCAATATCTTTTTCAGTAGATTCACCACCCTGGAAAAAGATTAATGAATTTGAATATTCTAATTTAAACTCAGCTATATCCAGTGATCTTATATCTCAAAATCAATCATCGAAACCAAATGTATATACTTGATCCAAAATCTCAAACTTGGTGGATCCCAACTTCATCACCAACACACAAATTTGGATACTCGGCAGTGACTAGTTTTAATGATAATTCAAGCTCTACGATTTTGGTGACTTATGATTTTATAGTGACCTGGAGGACATTTATAATTAATAATTCGCCAGTGGCAATAATAGGGTATAGCGCCACCCTATTGAACGATGGAAAAATATATGTTTTTGGTGGATCCTATATCAAAAAAGTTAATCATTTATGTGATATGTCTGACATCCATGTATATGATACAAATACAAGAAAATGGACTCGAAAGGTTTTTCATCTTATTAAAGAAATTTTTTTATTAATTTGTTTTTTAAAGAGGTCAAGCTAATCCAAAAAAATTGATGATATTTTCAAGGTTGGAGAGGGGGACGTGCCACCTCCTCGGCAAATGCATCAAGCTGTTGGTAAGTAATCAGAATTTGATGTGAGGACTTTTTAATCCCGAAACTTTCGAAGAAATAATTATTTCTAAAATGCAATTAGCTTCAAATAATATCATCATCATTTTTGGGGGGCGGGAAACGAATACAATGTGGGCTACAAATAATTTGGTTGTCTTAGATACTACTAAAACACCATTTGTTTGGAAAATACAAAACACAACTGGAGAAACTCCACCTGAAAGAATGCTTCATTCAATGACCATGGTTGGAACAAATATCATTGTGGCTTTTGGTAATCTTAATGAAGATCTCAGTGTAAGTATTTAATTTAAAGACATTTCTGAATCTAAAATTTTTTCGAGTATTAAAATTTTATATTTTAAAATATAGAAATTAAGTTTAAAATATAGCAAAAATAAAAAGTATTTTTGTTCTAATCAATTGTAATATTAATTATGATTAATTAATTTTAAACTTATTATAATTTCCCTATTATTTTTCAATTTTATTTATTTTTTTAATCTTATTTTCATTAAAACTATAGCAGTTTTTTTTATATATACAAAATAAAAAAATTTAAGCAATTATAAAAAAATTTAATTTATTAAAAATATAATAAAATTCATAATATATTTTCAAGTCTCTTAATCAATTATTTTATTTTACCTAAAATGCTTTTACAAAGTGTAATCCAACCACTACCTTTGCACATGCACATGCAACAAGGAGTATTACATAATAGAAGTAGCCTACACGTTTTCTAAATTTGACCAGCCACCCAAACTATAAATTGAATTAGACACAAGCCCACCAGATGCGCCTGTGCCAATTTCCTTAAACCCATAAAACTCAGATAACCGAGTTTGATCCCATATGCTGACTGCTCTATGAAAATCTTTATCAGTAAAAGAAGCCGTACACGGCTCAAACAAACCATTTCAGCAAATGGATCATTCTTTTTGGAATCGGTCCCTGAATTTTGTATTGGAGGTCCAGATTCTTTCACAGTATTTAACCACAATTGTCCTTACCAGATCCACAATTCTCACACTTGTCAACTTGCTCTTTTGAAAAATTTCATACTATTCCTTAAACATGAACTCTTTTACAAGTGCCACATACACTTCATCATCTATAAAAGTGTTTTTATTCTTGTACTGAGGTATTAGGTACCTTAACTGCCACAGAATGACAGATTCATTGCGGAAAGCACTCACACATATCCCATATTTCACTTGCTCTGTTGGCGTCTACATCACACAAAAACAAATAATTAGATGACTTGATAGTGCCACATTTTAGGCATTTTACACATGGGAAGGCATTATCTTATGTTTTTTTAACTGGGAGAATCATATGCAGAGCTTTCATTATGTAAGTGCACAGTCTTGCCATTTTCTTGCTTGTGATTTCAGCTGTCATTTAAACCAACGAGCTTGTCTAACTTGCCTAATTGTCAATTTGTACATGGAACTGTCTTAAACAGGATCTTAACGTATGTCTATCATTGTGAAGTACCAGTAAATCAATTAATTTAATAAAATTATTATTGTAATATTACTTTTTTAGAGCATTTTTGAAATATTAATTTCTAATCAATATTAATAAGGCCTAATTAATATATCTAAATTTTATTTAAAAATCGAATAATATTTAAAATATATTAACTTTAGACAACACCTTCTAAATCAAATAATTGTAAATAAAATTTAAAAGCGTAACAAACATAATATTTAAATATTAAATTTTTAATATTAAAATTAAACAAAATTCATCAATGTGTAATGTTATTTTGAAAATAATAATAATTTAATTTAAAAAATTATTTATGATATCTTATCTATTGATAATGCATTTCATTATATGTTAAAAATTTAACTGTTAATTATATTTTTTAATAAAATGTAAATTTTTTTTTCATTTTCATTGATTATATTGTGTATATGCTATTAATTTTTAGTATAATTGTAATTCTGGTAATATATTATACAGTTTTTTTTAAGTTTTCTATTTTCAATGTAGAATTTGCTAATTATTTATTATATATGTATATAAATAAAATATATCTCCAAACTTTATGTTATTGTATATTAAAAACTTTTTTGCAAACTTTTGTTGTTGTATTAAAAAGTTGCAACCAATTCAATTCAAAAAGTTATAATTTTTTAATAAGTTCAATTTTAAATTAATTGTTTTCCATATTTTCAATATTAGTTTTTACTTTTTAACTTTTATAATTTTTTATTAGATTTGTAAATTGTTATTTTTAAATAATTAAATTTGAATTTTAATAGAAGTTTGAAATTGGTTTTTAATATTTAAATTTCAATATTTACCAAATATTAATTTACTTAAATTAATTTTAAAGGACAATTTATTTCAGATTTTTGAATTATAAAAATTTTGAGTTAATAATAATTTTTAAGTAGAAAAAACAATAATTATTTCAATATTAATTATTTTATTAAAATAATTGGATTATGTTTTTACAATATTATTGTAGAATTTTCAAGTATCAAAAAAAAATTTTAATTAATAAATTGGTCATTCATTTAAATTGTCAAAAGATATTGAATATAAATTTTTGAAAAAAAAAGTTTTCTGTATATAAAATTTATATAATACTAAATAGTTTCTAGTACTCTTAATTTACATAAAATCTTTGTTCATTTCATAGAACTTTTGTTTGAATACATAAATTTTACACTTTTATAGATTTTGGTGAATTTTTTAATGTTACATATTTGATCTAATATATATAATTTACATGTAACTTTTAGTCACTTTTTAAAAATTAAGATTAATTTTGTTTAACACTAGTAATAATTAATTAAAAAAAAATAATTGGATAACAAAATTAAATTAATAATAAGTTATGAAATTATATTTTTTTAATGTTTTGGTTATCTAATTTTTATTTGGTAATAATACGAACCTCCTTGATATTTTTTGAAGTTAAAAATGTTAAGTTTTATTAAACTATAAAGTAAAACTTAACATTTTTGGAAATTTTACTTCATAACTTAATTTTTCAGATCTTCAAAAATCTCGAATACTTTAAAGTTTTAGATAAAATATTGACAACCAGGCAATACAGTTATTGTTACAGCTAGTAGAATGAAAAAATTTTAATAGACAAATCAATAAATTTGTGGAAAATTAATATTTAATTAAAGTTTATACTGTACATATTTATTGCTTTAAATTCATGAACAAATAAAATAAAACAACCCATTTTTAGCAATCTTAACTAAAAATCCAAAACACTTAATTAGAATCAATTAAATTCATCATAATAACTATTAAATAAAATTATATATATATTGACCAAGAAGCATATACTCTTGGAATAATTGTAAAAAAAGTTATTTTTTATAAAAACTGTTTACACTTAGAGAATACTTTGAAAACCACACTTATTAATATTGTAAAGTTTGTTATAAAATATGGGATTTTACATCATATTAACTTGTAGAAAAATATTGCCAGAAAAACACAATTGTATTAATACCAAACAAAAAACTCTCTCACCGAAAATGTCAATATGCTTTACAAAATTTTGAAAGTTAGAAAAGAAACATCTTTTACAACAATGTATTATTATTATTATAAATCTAAAATAATTTATAAATCGACATCAATTTTTATAAACAGTATTACAAGTTAAAATTTGACCCAAAAATTAGTACAAAATTGTTGAGTTGAAAATAATTTTAAATTGAAATTTTACTGAAAAATGACTTTTTAGCCTAAACTGATTGCAATTCTGTAAAAATTTAGATTTTAAAATAAAAACTTGTAATTACAATTGGAATAAAATTAAATAACAAAATTAATTTTTTACTATCAAAAAATAATATAAAACGAATAAAAGAATCTGAATCTATTCATTTTATATAAAAAAAAATTATAATTTTTTACATAAAACAAATGTTTTTATGTTTAACCGTTACTATTATATCAATTTTATCAAAATTAATTATTAAAACAAATAAAATTTTAAATTTGCCAAAAATACATTATTTCTTGCAATAATTAATAGTATTTAAAATGTTACGTTATATAACTATTACTACTTCTTTAAAAAAACCAAGAAAAAACTACCATACAAATTTTTTTTAACAAAAATTATTTTGTTACCTAACTCAAATACTTTATCAAAAATTACAAAATAAGTGTTAAATTTAATTTCAGATATTTTAAAGGCGATTTTTTGTTTTATTACAAAAATTTTAAATTAAAATTAATTTGAAAATTGATCTTAAAATATAAATATAATTAATAGTTTAAGTTATTTCCAAATTATTATTAGCCAGTAAAAAGTTAAAATTGGAAAAATTATAAATGGTAAATATACTAAAAAGCTTTAAATAAATTAAAGTTATTCAGAATTAAACTAAACCAAAAAATAGTTTTATAATTTATTTAAAATATGAAATAATTTTAGAAAACCAAAATTATATATAAACTAAAAATACTTTACTAGTTATTAAATTATTAAAAAAAATATGATAAAAAAATATTTATTTTGGTGTAAATTAATATTAATATTTTGAGTTAGAATAAAATAGCAAAAGAAAACAAATATTATATAATAAGAAAATAAACAAAGAGAAAATTCACCGAGTGGCTGGTCACGTGTAGAAAGTGCATGATTCGCGCCTAGTTTTAGATCACTTAGTCTGATTTTCTGTGCTAGGTGGCGTTTGGGCCTCACTCGTTAAGCGTAAATAAAATAAAATAAAATAAAATAAAAAAAATAAATTAAGAATTTATTGTATGCAATATGATTCTTGTAAATATTTCAATTACTATTTTTTTTAAAAGAATTTAAAAATAAAAAAATAGTCTATAATATTAACAAAAATAATACAGCTGCTACAATTTTATGCTTTATATTGGTGCTTCTTAAAATTTAATAACAAATATCATTTATATTTTTCAATAAATTTTTATTCAATACACTTTTCAAAAACTACAAATACAAATCAAAAAAAAGGGAAAATAAGAATTAAAGAGTATCTAAGAATCAAAATTATTAATAAAACTAAAAACTAAAAAATTAAACTGTAATAATATGTTAAATAATTTAAAGTTTTTTTATTTAAAATAATATTAATATTTATCAACATTTGAATTTTACTTTTAACTGTTAAAAAAGTTTTTAAAAGCAAAATTATTATTAAATATTAAAAATGCTATTTTAGCCATATTAATAACAAGATAAAATTAAATTAAACTTTAAAAAAATTAAAAAGTGAAAAACTTTTTAATTTTTTAAAATAAAAACTTTTTTGTATATATATTTTTTACATTTTTATTACAACCAAAATAAAAAATAAAAAGAGAACAACTCATTTTTTCACTTTTGTTTTTAATTATAATACTAATTAAAGGCTTTTTAACAATTAAAGCAGCTAAAAAATGGTTTTCCAAAACAGTTTTCTCAAGTAATAAAAAAACAAAACACTTTTTCATTTTTGATTAAGAGTTTTTTCTTTTTCAAAAAAATTTTAAAGTAGTTTATTAAAAGTTGTTTTAGTGTTGTCGCTATTACTGCCAAAAGTCCTAAAACTTTTAACCACAAACTAGTAGCCAAACTACTGTTTTCTTATTTTTTTTACTGCTGTTTTAATAATAATATAAACTAAAACAGCCAAAAAACAAACTTCTTTAAAATACCAAAAAAATAATTTTTTTGGTATTTTTAAAGCACTTTTATTATTTTAAAGTCTTTTTTTAAAAAATAAAATATTTGTTTTTTTGTTTTTTTGGTGGTTTTATTAATTTTGTCATATTAGTATTAATTATTACCAGTTGTAAAAACAAAACAAATTATGTTTTTATATGTATTAAATTAATAATATAAAAATTAAAGCACTTTTATTTTCTTTGTTTTTTAAAATATTATTAATTTTAATGGTGTTTAAAAAACAATAACTAATTTTTAAACATTTATTAAGTAAATAGTTTTGTTTTTAATATTTAATATTACTGTAAAGATTTCATTCTTGCTGTTATAACTTTTTATAAAATCTTTTTAAGCATTTTTTTCAACAACATTAAAAAATTTTTGGTATTTTTGGTGATAAATTAAAGTTTGCTAGTCTGTAATAATATGTTGTTATATATTTAAAGTTCTAAAAATACATAAGTAAAATTTTTCAAAGATTTAAAAATTTATTTTTTTTCTTATTTATTTATTTTTTAATTAATTTTGTAAAATATATTGAATAAATATTATGTAGAAACGATATTTAATATGGAATTATAAAAATATTAATATAAAGCATATAATTATAATAGCTATTTTTTGTTAACAATATAAACTTTTTTTTTATTTTCAGATTTTTTTGTTATTTTTTAAAAAAAATAATAACTAAATTATTTATAAAACTGATTTTACATACAAATTTAATTTGTTTATTAAGTTAAATTTATTTTTTGATTATTTTTTTTGTTGTTTATTAGCATATTATTTTGATCTATAATATTATTAAAAAAATTTTATTATTATTTTTAAGTTTAAAAAATCTTTAATAATAATAATATTAAATCTAATATTTTACAAAAATATTATATTTGGTAAGAACTTCTAAATATTAATATTGTTATAAGTATAAAATTTAAATTATCTGGTTTTTAATATAAAACTGTTTTTTCTGGTCTTTTAAAGTCTTTTTTTAGGTTTTTTATTGTATTTAAAGGTTTTGTAAACTAATTTGTTAGCTTAATATTTTATGTTAAAACTATTGTTTTTTTTTGTTTTTTTTAATATTGTTGCTAATAAAAATATTTAAATTTAAGTTACAGACTTTTTTAACTTGATAAAATTTGTAATTAATTTAATAAAAATTTAAAAAAGTTTATTGTAATGCTATTAAATAGCAGTTGTTTTTTAATTGCTTTGATTTTTTAGGTTATTTAAATAGCAATAATAAAGATAGCTTAAAAATTTAATAATTTTTATAATAATAGTAAGTTAAAACTGGTTTTAATGTATTATTTTAACTAAAAAAAAACTTTTAGCTAAAAATATTTTTTTTAATAGTTTAGACTATTTGTTTTAAAAATATTTAAAAACTTTTTTAGTTATAATACTTTTAATTAATATAGAAATAATAATTGTTTTTTATTTTTGTTATGGTTATAAAAATAAGAAAAAAAGAGTTAGTTTTAATATTTTTATTTTTATATATATGTTTAATTACTTTATTAAAATAATTAATTATTAAATTTATTTTATTTTATTGTAATCTTTTATTTTTATTATAATTTATGATTAAAAATTTAATTAATTTTTGAATTAGCAATAATTTTAATCTAATTAATATTAAGTATTATTATTTAATTCAAAATTTTTCAGTTTATTTTAAGAAGATTTTACTTTAATATTTATTTATAAATATAAAATTTAATTATAAAAAAATTATTACAAATTTTAATTAATTAATATTAATAATATTATATCAATTATACAAGTTTTTAAGATGGCTAATTGGTATTTATAAATATATTGAAAAGAAATTGGTTGGTTATAAATATACTTTTATTTTATTTATTTAACAATTAAATAATAAATATATATATTTAAAATTTTAGGATTTTTTTATATAATTAAATACAAAGTTTACATTTTTGTAATCAAGTTAATTGTAATTTGTCAACATAAAAAAACATGTAAAAACAATTAAAGCTTATTTATTTACAATTATCAATTGATCATATGTAAATCTAAAGCAGTTTTCTTTTTAATAAAATATTATAATAATATTGAAAGTTTTTTATGCTTTTTGAGCTTTAAACAATTATAATTGTAAATTACTTAAATTATTATAATTATAATTAAATAATATTTTTGCTAATTTGTACCAAAAAATGATGTAACACCAAATTATTGATATTACTATTTTTAATCTTTTGATATCAAAATAGGATAAAAAATTATTAGGTTGTGAACTCAACATTACTCTTAGTATTCAAATAATTTCATTTTTATAAATTTAGAATATAGTCTTTGTTTAAGTTAAAATCAAAATATCACTCATGTGTAAAAATTATAAAATAAGCATTATATAATAACAAAAATTTAATTAATATTGATATTAAGTTTTTATCAGTTATAAAACAGATTCAAAGGCCAAATAAAGTAAGTAAACTATTTTCATTTAGATTGTATATCTATTGCTCGCTACCAAGTTTTTATATTATGACATCAAGCCATTTCAGTCACCATCATGATCCTTTTTGATGATACCAAATTAAACTCTAAGTTCAAAAGCATTTCGAGGTTTTAAAAAGGTTTGAGTTTTTAGTCAAATATCTTTCAATGGGAAAAATAAATTTAAGTTCTGTTGTCGTTCACAAAATTTCGAAAGAAAAATTTCTCAAGTTTCTACTTCACGATATCTTCAAATTTTGTGCGATTTGTTCACAAAAATATATTAAAACTGAACTTAAAGAGATAATTCATTTCTTTAAAGATTATTCTTTCTTTGCTGAAACTATTTTCGTGAGGTATACTAATCAAAATTCCCCGAACCATTCCAAAAATGTTTAATTAATTGGCGCAAAATTCACATTTAGTTACACACGATACACTAGATACTTTACTTAACCAGTTATTATGTGGTATGACAGATTTTAGTATTGCCATTAATTTTCAATTAATTGCATCTCTATTTGTTTTTCAATATTAAACTCTTTTGATCATTAGCCAATAACTGAGTCGTTTTCAAATTTCAGAAACAATTGTTTGAACTAAACTCTTTGGCATCAAAGTTATAATTTACCGAGCAAGTGCAATAATATAAAATTTTCTAAAAAAGGTGTCTTTAAAAGCAATAAGTTTCTTAATAGGGAGGGGGTAGACTTTTGGAGAAAAGTTGTCCGAATTAAAAAATGTGTTCCAAGCTCATAGGAAATAACATATTTAGCAATGTGAAAACTAAAAGATAATTATAGTTCAAATTCGATATCCGTCATTGTTGGCAAGAAGAATTCCGCAGAATCTTGTCATTAGCTTTAGGAAAAGGCTGATATCAGTGTAAACAACATGAAAGGTGAACGCTAAATTGAAAGATTGACGCCTGATTTACAGCAGAAACCTGCTTTTTGGCTGGCAGAAAATTCCTTTTTTCAATATTCTTTGTTATCTAGTTTTATAATTTTAATTCGCTTTAAAAAGCCGCAAATTTTTGCTTAATATAAAATAAAAATGTTATCATAATAACGATAATCATTCCACAAATAGAAATTTTCATTCATTTGAAACCAAATTCTACCCAAAATCTTTCCTGAATATGTCACAAAGATAGCTTCTACGCAGAATTCTAAAACCTTTCAATAGGCTCAAGTTTTAAATCCTAATAAAAAGTCAATCGTGTAAACTCTTTTTTCATTCGAGTATCTGAAAGTATCTCAAAGTTTCTTTCCAATGTAATATCTATAACCTCTACTTTTAATTGGTTCAGTTGTCAACTATAAAAATCTGGAATTTTTCATTTTCGAAAAACCTCCTGCATTTTTATAAATTGCCATTTTTTAACATTCAAAATATGTAATATGCAAAATTTTCTAAAGTTGTATCACATTTATCAGCTAATTCACATCCTCAAACGTACCAAATCCCTTTACAATAATACCGGAAGAGAACCAGAACATATTCGCCAAATTTAGGTATTTTCGTCATAGAAACCTTTTTTCAATCACTTGACCAAAAATTTGTTGGAAAATCTATCGCTGTGAATTCTTAATGACTTCAAAAAATCATTTTATTTGTGCCTTTAAAAGCTTTGACCACAGATAAGATATGGAATTCGAGTTGCTGAAATACTTAATTTACTAATTAGTCTTATAATGATGTCAAGAACTGTTTTTTCGAAGAATCCTTTTTATCAAATAAAACAGTATTAGTAATTACGTAAGAGCAGAAGGTTGCATCGTTTTCAGCCACTTTTTACGATTATAAAAAAATGATAGAGCACTGCATGAAAACAACAAAATTCCCAAAAGTAAAACTGTGAACAAAAACGGCAGATGGTTTGATTAGGTAACCCAAAACGAGCTGAACTTTCAAATTGACTGAATTTTTCCAAACATAAAACCTCACAACTAATCATGAGAAATCTGTTTCGCGTCAAAGACTATCTCTTCAATTTGTTCGGGCCGGCATTCTTGCCATTGTGATTAAAACATTCAATGTGTTACCTGTTACTTAATACTGCTGCATTTTTTTTACCTTATCAGAGATCTTTCACCAAATAGATGTCTTTAACAAACTCTGGTTGATCAAAAAATTCCGATTGGTTAAAAACAAGTATTACAATTGTTTGGACTATCGATTTCCTAATCATAATTCGGTTTCAAACTCTTCTAGAATCCAAGGTCATATTATTCAATCGATAAAAAGGTTTTTGTTCTTCCCTTTTTTCATTTCTTTTAAAGAGAGAGCTAGATGCTTATTTGTCACAGAATCGAAAATTTTTCTTTATTGTGAGCTAAAATGTTTAGAATCCTTTGATTGCCTTATTGAATTATAGGACCTAAATTATTATCATTCTACTATTTGGAAAGAGTTTCTACTAATAAAGTTCATGTCTCGTATTTTATTAAAATTATTATTTGATCTTATAGCCAGCCAACTTGATGAAAATATGCCCAAAGTTTACTAGCTTTGTTCACATCCATTCTAAGAAGTTTTTGAGCATCGCTTTTACGGAATGGAAGTGATCTCATTCTATAACGCCGTGAAGCGGTTAATAAAGCATGTTTTGCATTGATGTATTGTACCGGTGTTAGACGAAATGTGGATGCAACGTATACTTCATTAGGGTGCAGTAATTCAACGTGGGGTAAATTTTGAATTGTTAATGGATCGCCTTTCCAAACAATTTGTGGTGGTAGTTCTAAACCACTATTATCAAGGATTAATCCGGCGAGTTCACTCAAAACCTGAGAAAATTCTAAATTTCGAGAATGAGAGAGACTGGGCTCGTCGTTACGAATTGAAGAGTCTTTGGGATGTGAATTCATTCTGTATTGGAATAAAAACTGGTCAGCCATCACACGGGTCGAGGAATTTCCTTTCCGTCGCTGAGGTCTTGGTGTGACAAAAGTTTCAATTTTGATCTTTTCTTTCTTCACTACTGGTTTCTTTCTAGGCCTTAAACGAGTTAGTGGCTCCAATGATTCGCTGGAAGATACTTCAGGCGAACTTGTTTTTTGGGAAACAGGTTTCTCAAAGTTGCTTCGAAGAATTTGAAGAGGGTCATGAAAGAAAATTTCCAACGAGTTAAAACTGAACGTAATTCCTTGGGAATCTTTATTTGGCGAGCGAACAGGATAGGGATTCTTTCGTGGGTGATCATTTTTGACATTTTTCATTGTTAGTTCTTTATTGACCGAATCATCCGTTGGTGAAGGCGTCCACCCAACAGATAGACCATTCGTCTTGGTTTTTTTCAGGCCGATTTTTTCCAAAATTTCATCGGGTGCACTTGCTAAAGTAAAACGACATTTTCTTTTCGCTTGCGGCTTTTCCCCAGAAGGGTATTCTCTTTTTGAAGAAGAAATTGAGAAGTTTTGACTTTTGTCCCTTAATGAGTTTGATCCTTGTTGAATTGGTGAGGATTGATATGTATTGAAAGGCAAATTCTGAGTTTCGTTTGATGGCTTGACATGGGGCAAAGAATTTTCAGGGTTTCCTAATCCTGAAGTACCTAGAAGCGTAGACACTGATTCATTGTTTTTAAGTGGCAAAGATTTGTTTTCATTTATTGGTGAAAGAGGTGGTGTGTTAAGGGAATCGATTGAAGAAAACAAGGAATTTTTGAAACACAGCAATTTATTTGGTTTTGGATCTTGGAGAAATGTTGATTTAAAGGGGATTTTTGAGGAGTTGAATTCTGGCCATTGTGGCTCTCTTTTATATGAATCTAATGAAGTATGGTTGTAAATTCCTGTAACTTCAGTCATTTTTGGGGATACTTTACTTTAGCTATTTGACGATTATGGATAAAAAAATTTTGACATATATTGCAAATTATCCTTCCTTTCGTTTTCACTAGAATTAAAATTACAATAATCAGAATGGAAAAGGTGGTTTTGTAAAAAAATGGGGGAAAAGTCAAAAAATGTATTAAATTTCTATGATGAACTTTCTTTCTTGTCAAAATGATAAACTGGCACGTCCAGCGGTTGATTGCAAGCTTACTCTGCAAGGAGATTATGAAAAGATTAAACCTGTAAAAGAATTGATTCAAAAAAAATTACGTTTTCAATCTTGAGAGGGAACCTTTTATATTTATTAAGCAGGAAAATTCAATCCATTCATCTCCTCGTTTACATCGTGAATCAGGACATGATTAACATTGACATTTATGCTGTATCACGACCTTCCAATTAATGGAAAAACAAACACACAATGCCGAAGAATCAAGAAAAAGGAAAGCGTGTATTTACTTGCATGCTTGAATATACAATGATTGTGGTGTAACATTACCGAGAAAGGAAGTAACCGAAGAAAAGTTCCGCTAACGAAGTGAAAAAGTTTAAAATTTTAGGCAAGGTTCGTAACAAGTGAATTTAGGATTAATGAATTGAACTCCCAATATTTAAATTTTCAGAAATGCTTTTTGTTTGAGCTTGGGTTTTTCCTCAAATTGTCTCACTATTTGATATGTTCGTATGGTTTTAAAAATTTCAAAGTGGAGTAGATAACTTATCTTTTACGACCTTAATATTGTAAAGAACTTTGTTCGACTGGCGTTTCAAAAACTTAATTTTAACTTTTGTAAATAATCTTTGATGGAAATTGAATTGGACCTTTTCTACATGTTTTTTTGTTGATTTTCAATTAAAAAAAAAAATGGAAAAAAAATCCTAAAGTTGATTCATCAGATCAGTGTCAATCACAAGCCAAATGACATCAGTTTATTAAAGTGACATATTGACCATTTCGACAAAAATCAAGGGCTTCTGAAAACAATTCCCGATTTCAAAACCAAGGAGTCAAATATGTTTTCAAGGTTTTTGAAGATGGTCAGGACAGTAAGTTTGATGATGGATTAACAGAAGATCTTGTTCAGAAAGGCTCCAAATATTATTCACATATTATTCTCCATAAATTAAATTTACGACAATCTCTTCTGAATGTTCTCCATCGCTATCCTAACTATTGATCACAAGCCTACCTTAAAGGTTAAACCACTTTTTATCGTCATAATATTAACTAATTGTAAGACGTAATCCGAAACCAAAATCAAAAATCCTGAGTAAAAAGCCACGAGGAATCTCGGAAAAATAATGAAATATCAATGGGTTGCGGTATCCCAAGATTTTCTCAATCACCCGGCAAATTATTTATAAAAAATTAATGATATATGGGGGGTGGTAAAGTATTTAAAAGATTAATTGCTCTTTAAGCTTTCGAGAAAAAAAACCTGGGAAAAAACGAAATCGTCCTCCCCAATTGAATTTATTAAGATGCATGATAAGAAATCTTACATATTCATGAGGAGTAATGTGAATTTCAATATTAAAAAAATTCTTGAAGTCCAGGATTTTTCTTTCCTAGAAATTGGAATCGAGGGTTAGGAGCGATGGGCTTTTTTGAATTTGGTTAGAGTTCAGCAGACATTTTTTTTTAGTGAAAAAAAACCCCAAGGGGACTTTGTAGTCATTAAATAATAACAATTTTTATTGTAAGTAATGTGAAATAATAGATTATTGTTAGGCAGCTTTTTACATATAGATCTCGATGCCTGTTTCGGTATGTGCAAAACATATATGCAACGTGGTTTATGTAAAACGCGCCCAATGACACACGATGACGATCAGAACATTCCCTTTTTTTGTAGTTGCCAAAAAAAATTAATGAATAAAGGAGTGAAAGTTTTGGTTTTATGATAAAAAAAGCTTTAATTAATAATAAAGTTGATCCTTTGGTGTTTTTTTTACAATTTGTGTAATATTTTCATTTCGTATTTGAAATATCTTTGTGGCCTTAATTTATGAACAGTTTCATCAAACCATTTCTTGTAAAGCCTGCTGCAAAGATATGATGATCCTTCTTTTTGGAAAAAAAAAAAACTTAAAAGAATGACCAAATTCGAAATTATTTCCGGAATTTTAGAAGTTGGAAACCCTTCAAAAAAGCTCTACCAGTTAATTACGCTATTCCAATGATTTTTATTGAATTTTTGAAGATAATTTTTTCAATCCTTCATTTTTATAACGTTAGGATTTTTTTTCACTTGCAAAATATTCCATATTCCAAAATCGAAATATAAAAGAATAATTTAATTTTTTTCTTAGAAATAAAGTCATTAATTCAAATCTTTGCCCAGGTTTTTATAGAATATTGACGCTAATCGTGACAGGGCAGTCAAAAATACTTTACAGAATTAAGCTTGACAGTGGCAATACACATGAATATTATCAAATAATTAAGTTTTTAAAGTTTCAACATCAAAAGATTTATTTTGAGTTTAGATTTTCAAAGTTTCGAACAAACAAATAATCAAAGGAAAATAATCATGGCTAATATAAGATTTTAAATAATTCTCAAAAATATATCACTGGAAGAAATACATAAAAATTTAGATGGAGCATCAGCAAACCAAAGAAAATATTTACATCACTCAGCTGGCTTAAACCCATAGGATGATAAGTTTTAATTTATTTTTTTGGAAAATTTTTTTATAAATGCAATTTTAGAAGTAAGATTTGATTTGAATTTTCATTAATATTAATCAAAAAGATTTATTACTTAATATTAATTATTTTATATTATCGCACAAATTTAGCATTGATTTGAAAGAAATACAATGAGTATTTTATAAATATGTTTAATAAAATATTTCAGATTTTAAAAATATTCAAAATTTTAATTATGTGGAAATTATAATAAATTTTTTTTTTCATTTATCAATTATAATTTATTTTTTGAAGTTTATTTATTTTATTTTATTTTATTTTATTTTAAATTTAACAAAATTTTTATAAATATTCTTGTTATAAATTAAAGTCACATAGTAAAAAAAAATCAGTAAATAAAAATAAATCAAATTGAATATAATAAGCTATGCAATTAAAACTATATAAATATAAAGTATTAATATTAATAAAACTATATAAATATAAAGTATTAATATTAATAAAACAGTTTATAAATATAAAAATTAAATAATATATTTAACATAATTTCATATCTTAATCAGAAAATTCTAAAATTCTAGAATTTAATATTAATATTAGTTATTTAAAAGTTATTTTAGAAAAAAAATTTAAAAGAGCAGTTTTTTTTAACTAATTCTAAAGGCATGTAGTACATAATTAAAAAAAGTACTTAATAATTAAAATTTTAATATTCATTAATGTTTTTTACTTTAATTCTTAACTCATTTGATTAAGATTTTCATAAATAAAACTTTTATTTAAACAACTTCATTTAAAGTAAAGTAATAATTGTATGTATGCTCGACTTTATAGCTAATAATAATATGTATTATTTGATATTTAAACATCAAAGATACAAAAATAAAATAAATTTGAACATTAAAATAAGTAGTTATAAATTTAATATTTCCTGAATATAAAATCTGGTCTTTACCTTTTTTTGGATAAAGTAATTCAGCAAGCATTCTGACTATACAAAAATATTTGTTTTTTATTAATTGATTTTGTAAAAAAGTTTTACATATCGAACTTCAGGATATTCATCATTTCAAAAAATAACTATTTTACAACACGTCCTCTGCATTCTATTTTTCCTCAGAATATTGAATTCATATCTTGAGAATTCTCCACGCAATATAAACTCCAAATGAATCAAGAAAAATTGATTTATTGATAAGAAAACTTGGGCAGCTCACTTAGATTTGTAGTAAAGTGTTTTCCAAGATCAAAATTTCTAAAGCCTTTCCCACATCATCAACAACACATTGGTCTTTCACATCTCAATGAAAATGTATTTTCGACCATTAAATTCGATCCCTCGCGTTCCGTATATTTCCACCTCTTCATATTTACCGATATGTTCTTCAAACGCCTTCTGCAATGGCCTACAAACTACATGACCTTGACAATACTCCGGACTCGTTTGAAATAAATCAAAGAATAAAATTCGATGAGCCTCAGATGGGGACAAGAGAGGTGGCTTTTTGATATACTCCATCCTAAGTTTCACCTCATAATCTAGCTCTTCATCATGTGTACCAGGATGGGGGCAAGAGGTAGTATGTCCGGAAAAAAAGTGTGAAAACTTGATTTTTGAATTTATTTCGTCAATAGATTTTTTATATTTGAAAATCCTTCGATACAATTTCACTTGAGTGTTATGGGATAGCCGTTGAAAATGAGGAAATCTTTCAAATTTTGATAAGTTTTCAAGGACGAGTTTTGATGACTCTTTATAGACTTTTCTAAATTTTCCAGACTCGGAAAAAACGAGTGCCAAAAGTGGATCTTCATAAAAGTGTAATTCAAGCCATTGCAAACAACCTTGGAAAGCTTTTTCGACCTCATATTTGTCAGCGATTTGTAGTAAAATTGCAACTTCTTTCCAGGTCAAATTGAGCGTACTTGGGGAATAAATTTGTGACAATAATAGTTCTAATTCGATTGGACTATCAATTAATGGAATCTCTGGAATAAGCTGTTCCGGCGATAGCTGTGCATGGTTGAACATGTCTTGGAAAATCTTTGACGCAGTAGTCAATATGGAACGGTGAACTTTATAGGATGTTTCCTCAGCAGTAAGTATTAGATCACCGTCGTGGTAATAATGAAATGAACTCTGATAACCCATGAATTTCTTTTATCAAACGTTCATTTCAAGGTGTGAAAAAGTGATATAGAAAAAAAGGTCTTTAGAGGTGTTCTTTTCTTTGGTAATAAAATTTATGAATAGAAATTGATGTTGATTATGTTTCAGATTTTAGTATAAATGTAAGATAAATTCCTTGATTAAAATGACATGATCTGATTACCTAGAATAATTTTTGGAAGAATTATTTAGAAGCTTTTCAGTAAAAAGATGGAATATGAAAAAAAAATTTTCAATATAAAATTCTAATAAAAATCCTAGAGATCTAAATGCGGAATAGAGGTTCTATCAAAGGCTTATAACTAAAGAGCTTGAATAACTAACCAAAATATAAATTCGCAGGTTTACATTTCCTAGTAAGCAGGATGTATTTCGAATCAAATACCAAATACGTCACTTGGCAGCAATTCCGGAATCCGAACAAATTATCGATTGAGGCAAAGTTCAAATTTATTGAGTCGAATTATGTCTGTATAACTGAAAAATTCAAGTTTGGTGATACATAATACGATCTACTCGAGTTTTATCCTTGCGTGTATTTTCTCGTGATTATAATTCAAAAGCTTTAAAAAGCTCGTAAAACATGTATCTAAATGATAATTTATATATATTACCAGAATGAAAAAATTTTCGTTGAGTTTTTAGTTTACGAAAATTTTTAAAACTTTTTATTTCTGTATATTTAATTGTTTTAACTTCCCCAAGACAACACAATTTCCATTTTAAACATTCTAATAGTTTATTGGGACATTATTGCTTCACGATATTCACTTTTTAAGCATCAAAAGATTAACAACTTTGGTTCCTGTATTAAAGTTTATTAAACGAAAATAATAAAGGTAACTGATTACTTTTCTACTATTTCATTATTTTCGAAAACTTTCTGAAGAATGGAGGACAATTAGGTATCTGCTTTGAAACAGAATACCATTTCTAAATAGTATTTGGGCCCACTTAAAATTTTTAATGATAGATGAATTTTTTAAATATCTCTTTCATCCAAAAGTTTTTTGCAAATGACAAAAATTTTTTGTTTATAAAATTTTATGGACTCTTTGAAACCAAAATCTTTTTTGAGTTTTAATTGTAATTTTCTGTGTAAAATTATTAAAATTATTGAATTATTTCCTTTAATTCAAATATTTTCTTGTTCCAAATTTAATTAATATTATCAGAAACTTGCATATTTTATTTTACAATAAAATGTGAATAAAGCAGTCTGAAAGCAAGTAGAATATTAATTTTTGAAAATTGAAGTTAATGAAAAGAGACAAAAATTTAAATCTTAAATTACTTCATTATTTGAAAGTCTATTTTTTTTTGCTCTGATAACCTTATTGAATAGCCTTTTTTTTATTTATATAGAAAAATCTGTTTAGAAAAAGAATTTCCCCATAAAAATATTAGAGATCTTCGGTTTAAGCCCACCCTCTAATAACAACAATCAAAGTGTTTGTCCAGACAAAAAACTAAAAATTTTTACCCAATTTTCATGTTTCAATAGAGATTTTCTAATTCCCATTGAAGCTTCATAACGTCAACAGCTTCGATTATGTCCATGTGCATGTGCAAATGATAGACTCTTCAGACAGACAGACAGTGTTTTGGAAAAAAAAATGAAAAATTATTTATAAAGAGTATTTCAATGAATCAATGAATGAATGAATCAATGAATGAATGAATGAATGAATCAATGAATGAATGAATGAATGAATCAATGAATGAATAATTATAATTGGAAAAAGGGGATCAAATCTAGAGGGGCAAATTAAGTTTAAAATAAGGAGTAAGTGCCAAGGTAAAATTATGTAGGTTTTAAAAAAATTTCCTTATCTATGTTTTTCCCCAACAATAATTTTCACACAAGATTGAAAAATGTTACATAGATTAAGAATTGTCAAAGGGATTGAAAGTTTTAATCAGTCTAATATTCGAAGATAAATAATTATTTGGTAAGTATTAAAGTTTGACTTAAATTCGTAATGTCCATCGACATATAAATGTATTAAGGTCAAAAGTGCTCCTGCATAGTGAAAATGTGTCACAAGATGCATACTGTTACAACTCATCATATGACAAATTTTTTTCCCATTTCTTTAAGGTCTGGTAACTAAAATAATTTTTTATTATTGCAAGTATCAATATTATTTTTTTTTGTAATCCAATCTGATTGCTCACACAATTTATATCATGTTTTCCAAATTTTTTCAAACAATCTTTTTCCAAGTAATAAAACTAAACTAAGGCGTTTCAATGAGATTTTTTTGATTAATTAACAACTTAATCTTTTTTTTTTTTTTTTTGTAATCCACAGATTTATAAATTATTATTATTATTATTCTTATATGGCAGGCACCTAGAATCATCACTATATATCGAACGGCTTTCAATTTATCCGTTATCTGTGATGGGAACTTGGGGACAGGGCTTTTTACCTCTAAATGATTTCCATTTGATTAGTCAGGAAAAAAAAAATGATTTGAAAAATTTAATCCTCTTATTTGTTCATATCATAAAATATTGTGACATAAGTTTGTTACTTGTTTTCACCCACATTCCCAAATGTTTGACTCCAATGATTCAATCTTAGAAGTCGAGATTTACAAACAAACAAACATCTCGAAATTTTATTCCTTACACTAGTATTTTTGCGTTAGGATCCCGACTGATTTCATTAAGATTGCCTAACCATAAAATTACAGTTAATGGAATCCAAAGCTCTTGAGTAATTACAAATAAAGTTGACTCTCATAAAATTGGCGTTTTTTTACAAATATTTTATCAATATTTTTATTTGAAAATTTGTTTCATTTTGAGAGGTATTAAGACTTGATTATTTTCTTTCTGATATACGTTCCTTAAACGTGGAACATATGCAATAAACAATAATTTAATTTGATCACAAGGTAGGGAACCTATCATAGAAAGCGAAAAAACGAAAGATTTGATGTAAGTTTTCACAAACAATATGAAAAAATTCATGACTCGAATATTTTCAACAATTATTCAACACTGTTACTATAACACAAAAAATAACAAGTAAAAAAAACTTAACTAGTTTTCCAAAAGATTCTAAATTCTTAAAGACTCTTTTTGTCTTTATATTTGCATAAGGAAAAGTTAAAATTCATAATATTTTGTAATTGAATTTGTATTTTTCTTAAAATATTTTCTTTGCTTAATTAACCAACTCAATACATATTAGTAATTCAATTATTTTTTGAAATTCTTTCAAAGCAGAATTTTGCCTTACACAAAAACTCAAAAAGTAAGTGTTCCAAATTTTTTGTAAACTTTATAAAAAGTTTCAGTTCTTTTAACTATCTAATTCTAATAATAAATATAATTGAAAAAAATTCCCTCCCCTCCCCCTCAAAGTAGCGGGAAAGCAAATGCTTTTTTAAATTTTATTCGAACCTTAATTATTCACCAGAATATCGTAAATGAAAAATTTATTTATAAAACTTTTCCACCTTTCAATAAAAATTGAACATATTGAAAATTCAATGTTTCTAATCTTCTTCAAAAATCTGACAATGATTAAAGGTACTTGGAATGCTAAGAGTTTTAGTTTAATTATTTAATAATATATTACTTATATAAGTTTTTGGAAAAAAATTCCCAAATTTTCTACTTTTAAATTCTGACTGATAATATATATATATATATTTTTTATTTATTTACCTATTACGAAGACTGCTTCTCAAATAGCCAAATAAGCTTGGGGTATTCTGGTTGCTGCATTGCACGTATAACTTTTCGATGCCATTTTATTGCTTCATGAATGTCTAATGAAATACCAAGCCCATAATGATGACGGTCTGCTATCAAAGACTGAGCCATTGTATTTCCAGCAAAAGCAGCTTTCCTCAACCAAAAATAACCTTTTCTTAAATCTTTTTTGACTCCAATTCCTTTAGTATAACAATGTCCTAATTCTGATTGTCCCCCACGATGACCCGCTATTGCTGACTTTTCAAACCAGTAAAATGCTTTTTCATCATCTTTAAAAATACCAATCCCTTGACTAAAACATAATCCAATGTTATGCTGGCCTAATGCGTTCCCAGCAACTGCTGATCGTAAGTACCAACAAGAAGCTTTTGACATATCTGTCTCGACACCATCTCCAAAGTCATAACAGATCCCTAATTCGTTTTGCCCAAGTGAATCTCCATTTTCGGCTGAAATCATGTACCAATGAAACGCTTTTTTCTCATCTGGCTCTGTTCCTATTCCCCATCTGTAAAGAAAGCCAAGGAAACATGCGTACTCGGCACTTCTTGGTTGATTTTTATGGTAGTTTATAATATATTGAAAGATTGCTCTTGAATCAAGTTTATTCTTTATTATCCAATTCTTAACATCTCGAACGATAATTTCAGCTTCGTCCCAACGTTGATTACCAATTCGGAATATATTCAAAAGTTGATTGGCATATGTTTGATAGGTTTCTATGACATCCGCCATAAACTCATCACACGAGTTCTCAAGTTCTGCCATGCAAAAATTTTTAAAGAAATATTTTTGTCGAGTTTTAGTATTTTTTTAAGAAATTTTTAAAAGTCTAGGCCCTTTATGCAAAAACCTCCGCAAAATTTTCATGCAAAACAACTTTCTTGTTTTAGAGACTTCTGAGATTCTAAAACGGCTGGTTTCCTGTGCTTCCATGCACGGAAACAATTAAAAGCAGGTTTTTGATAGACAGCATGACGAGACAGGGATTTCCAACGCATTAATAAGAGTCCAGCAATAACGCATCTGCAGATTGCCTGTGAATCTTTCCCCGCTCGTCTTTCTTCCAACGAATGACCGCAGCAGAAGAAAATTTAGGAGATCAGATGTTGATCGAAATGGGTATTGAGGAGGATAATATTTTGCATCAGACGAATCATGTTGAACGCCATTCTCTGATCATTTATTTACTCAATTCATATGAGATTTTGTTAATCAGTTCAGTTAAATATCTTTTCATGAATCCTTTTAAATGAGCCGGCCCAACTGATATTATAACTTGCCTTTATAAAAATCTCTGGTGGAGTTTGGATGCTGTAATAAATTAATTTTGCTACTTTGATTTTATTCTTTAGAAATTCAGACTAAAAACCAGATAATAAATTGGTGTTTATAAAGTGACTCGAGTGTTCTTTATTGTATTCAACAATCATGGTTCTCTAAAGGCTATGCACTTTTTTCTGAAATGAAATTTTGATAATAAATTAACTCATTAAGTTTTTGCAAAAATAATATATACTTGGCGGATGAAATCCCATAATACATTTATGTTAAAGACTATATAAAGATCTTATCATTTAAGCTTTTTGATAGATAGAGCCTTTCAAATAATTAATATTTTTACCAAAATCTCAAGCTTTGTAAATATTCATGATATCGTACATGAGTTTGCAAATGTATTCAACGAAAATTTATTCTCACGTCTCAGAATAAAACGTGATTTTTTTTAGTAACTTTTTTTAAAATAAAAAATTCAGTTTTTTACCTCATCTTGTGAAGGACATTGGCCCATCATATAGCCAAAATATGGGCCTAAATGGTAATCGAATGACATAATCCATCGGTCATTTTGTTTTCTTCTCTCTCTCCATTTAGCATTACATTCCTATTTGAAATAAAATCTTTGGTTAAAAATCAAAAGTAAATCGTTTGAAAATGAAAAACTCTGTCATAATATTGGAGAAAGCTTGCTGTACAGGATGTTCGGCCAACGAATTTCTATCATAGCACATAAACACTTTGGGGTATTTCTTATTAGTCTGGGGTATTTTTGAAAAACCTCTTGAAATACATTCACATTCTTCTTGCAATGGAATCCAGTATTCGATCTCAAGAGGAACGTACGGTATTTTAAAATTCTCATTATTGTCTGCATAGCGACCAGAAGATGGGGAACTTGGGATCCAATCATCGGCATAAGTTACTCGATAGACATTTAACTGATCGTGAACATATTGTGCAAATTGAAGATTTCCAACCCTTGGGAGGCCAAATGTAACGACCGTTGGTTTAGTGAGCAAACCATAGGTTTCTTTAAAATCAAGTGCTGCGAATACTGCATAAACTATACACTCCCCCCCCCCAAAAAAAACAAGAAATGACTTGAATAATCAAAAAAAAAATAAGTTTAATGAGAAGATGAAAGAACATAAAATATCCACCTCCTCCTCTTCCAGACCCGGTAAAAGTAAACAAAGATTTCGAATTTTGAAATGTATTTCCTTCAAACTCTAAGATTTTCATATGTGCCAAAAATCTCGTTCGAGCCCTAACCCATTCTTTATAGAAATAATCTTCTACAAATGCTCCCTCAGCTTGATCATATTTTACAGCCCACCATATACTAGACCTCCACTTTTTGTAACTCATTTCACCCCGTCGAAAATAAATGATAAGTTGTTGGAATGAACCCACAACGGACGGCTGAAGGTTTTTAGGAAATCCCGCTTAAAAAATTTTGAGCGGCAAAAACAAAAATTTTAATTTCTAAATTTTTTTAAGAAATTCCAAAAATAGATATGATATACCATATATTCTACCACCAAGATGATCCGCCACCTGGAGGCAAGCAGCTTGTTGAGCGTAATGTGCGTTAAGCGTCAGCATTCTGAGGACTTGTTCATCGGTCACCAATATTTTTTCGAATAAATTTTCATTATTTGATTCATTATTTGATCGAATATACAGCTTTTGTTTTGCATTATGATCCATTTTGGGAATCTCCATTGAATATTGATTAATTTGAGCAGTATCCTTAAGAGTCCTTAATGAAAGATTTGTGCCCGACAAAATCTTAGTCATATTAATTTTGTTACCCAAGCTTTCGATGCTTTTAAAAGCCCCATCTCTTGGAGATTCCTTTCTTATTAAGCTGATTCTCTGGTCAAATGTAAACTTTTGTTGAATTAATGTAATTAGAATAAGTAAAAGAAATCCAAATTTTAAAAAAAAAATTTGAAGATGGCTAAGATTCCTTGTGATATTTCGAATCTCTTGAGGGTCTATATGTTTGGTATATATGGATGAAGAATCGTTTTTAATCTTGGACATTTTCTTTTTAAATATTTTGAATCAATTCAAGATTTAAAGGATTGATAAAATTTTTAAACTGACATGGTTGTTCCCAAAAAAAACTACATTAGGGATATTTAAATCCAAAATTTTTAATTTAACAAAAATGATAATATTTGTGCAAATTTACCCATCAAATTCCCTTTTGATGGAAACCAAAAAATATTGAAAAAAATTATACGATCCCCAATTTTTCCTTGATTGCAAAAATTACCGAAAGAAACGAGATTTAATCAAGAATATAGAAGAGAGATAAAAGATTAGAATAGCTCTCAGATTTTAATTTTACTTTTTTGATTAATGGTCTACCGACAGAAATTTATTAATCTAGATATATTAAATGTCTTAATGCTCTGCGTTTGACAACAAATTTTTTATAAAACATTAACTTTTCAGAAATTTTTTTACTTACCACATTTTGTTACTTCTTAAACAAACAAGTACTAATTTAGGTATCATTTGTTTTCGACTTTAATGCGGATAAGTTTTTTCTGAAAATCAAATAATTTCAATATTTTTCTCGATTTAAAGTGATAAAGTTTTATCTAAAGCATCAAATTTGTGATCAGTGTTCTAACGCAAATACATTTAATATTAAATCTTGGATTAGATGATAATACCATAAATAACTATGAGATGATTGAATTTGTAGTCAGATTTTTGCTTTATCAGAAATTGCAAAAAAAGTTAGCAACTATCAAATCAAAAAATTTTGTAGTCTAAATTAGTCTAAAATAAAGTCATTGAAACTAGGAGATAAGTAGTAGTAAGACAATTGAAATATTTCGTAAGATTTTTAAATTATCAAAAGTTGTTATTTAAAAAACCTTTTCCCCTTTTTTAAAAAATGTGTATTTGAGGGATAAAATAAAAAAGTATTTTATGCTTGCTGCACCAAAAAAATATAATTAAAACCAAATTTAAAAGTCTTTTATCTAAAACTCTAAAACGTTAAAATAATAATTATAAATTTTAAATAGAAAAGTTATTTTTTATATCAAGTTTATTTTAATATAATAAACTTTTTATGTTGTATTACCTTCACTAATTTGAAATTCACATCTTTTTTCGGGTAAAAGAATGGTTTATTTTTAATAAACTTGATAGGAACTTCCAGAAAAAGGTTAAAGAAATTATATCCTTATTAATAATTCATGACTGACTTTATGTATTTCAATTAAGAAAGTAACTAAATATTAATAATATGGTTACGAATTAACGATTATTCATTTATTACTTTTTATTAGAAAAATAATGTAATTTCAAAAAATTACAACCTTTTAAAAATAAATAGAATTTTTTCATTATTTTTATAATGTTAAAAATGATAATTGAATTCAAAATTCCAAAATTAATTTTTAATTAACTATTCAAATTAAATTTAAAAATTTAAAAATACCAATTTTTGGAAGATTTCAAAGTCACAATTATAATAATTTGATTTTTTTGTACATTAAAAATATTAATCCTTTAAAATGTAAACCACATTTTAAATTTCTTAGAAAAAAAGCAATTTTCTTAATTAAATTTATTTTTAGGATTTATAAAATTTGAAAACATAAATATTGAAATTTTTATTTCTTCTATAATTATATTAATTTTAATAATCTTTTTTACAAATCAATTCCATTAAAAAGTTACCAAGGGGTGACAGTTTATTATGAATTTATTACTTTACCAATCATTTTAAAATTTGAAATAAAAATCATTTCAAAAAAAAATTTATTTAATTGCGAAACATATAATCTAATACACTAATACTTTGTATGCCTATCTTTATTAACAATATAATCCTCAATTCGGCGAGGCATTAATCGGACTAATCACAATAAATATCTTGTGGTATTGCTGCTCATTCCTCGGAAATAATTTGCTTCAATACACGAATGCTTCAAAATTTTGCAAGCTAAAATATTTGTAACTGAAGATGAACAGCATTCCACAGCTTTGGGAAGGTCTAAATTCTTGTGGTCAGGTTTTTTTGCAAATTAGTGAGTATTTCCCACTACCCATTTTCCAGTAATATTGAGAGTTTTTAAAATTTAATTTTATAACCCCCCTTTTATATAGGAAAGAATGCGTTTTGAATGAAAATAAACATGGTGACCAATTAGGTAAGTGGTACACATATTGTGCTTATACATTAATTAGCTGAATTGCATACATAACTTATGCGAATTAAAATCAATTTTTAATTTCACAACACTCGCCATCTTCTGGTAAAATGCCAATAAAATTTTATTAATAATTAAACAAGAATTTGTAGTTTCACTTTTGTTATTTGTTTGTTTTTATTGCATAAGGTGTAATCCAGTCCCCTCTTGCCGCACAAACACAGCTTTGTCAAAAATAATAGTAATAAGTTTTAATAGTGCTATTGCAATTCATTATCCTATTTAATTATATTATTTATTATTTATTGATCATATTATTTTATTTAGTATAATTAACTATTCTGAAAAAAAATTGTTAACTTTATTATCAAACTTGATAATTAATGTTTTTTCAATAACATTATCTTCCAAGCCTGTAAAAATATTGCTTAAATCTTGTTATTTTTTTATTTCTTAAGCAAATGTAGTTCTTTTATTATCTACTATTATAGTATACAATTTTTACATATTACTGGCCATTCAAAACAGTTTAAACTACATTACACTAATATTTACAATATTATTGTTAACATATTTTTTAATCTCATGGTGTTTTTAAAAGTGTTTGTTACTGTATTTAATATTATTAAAAGTGTCCAAGTGTTTGCTGCTTCAATTTTGGTATTTGGAGAAAGATATTTTCATTTTTTAATAATTGTATTTTGTAAAAATAGCCAGTTTTTGTTTCTAAATTGTTGCAATGTTTTGATTTTTTTGCAGGCTTGTTTGTAAATAATAATTCTTTTTGCAAAATCTGCTTCTTGTTTTATGTTAACAAAATTTTTATTTAGTATTGAAATGTCTAATTAGTTTCTGTTTTAAAATCACTGTTTGAAGAGTTGCAACTAGTTTAAACTACCTATAATAATTTTTAAGTTATATTATGTAAAAATCTAATTCCAAATTATTTTCAATTTAAATAATTTATGCTTTTAATAAGTGTAATAAGAAAAAAAAAGCGAATTTCATAAAATAATAAAAATAAGTTTAATAAAACCTTTTTTTTAATCCTAAAATATAATAAATTAATAACTTTTGCAAACTTAATAAGTAATTAACTTTAAAGTTATTGGTCTATAATATAATAAAATAGAATTTAAGAAGATTTTAGTTTTTATTAATTATGGTTTGTGCAAAAAATATTTGTTTTATTAAATTGTATTTATTTTGACTATTAAAACTTTTAAGTTATTGATTGTTCTAACATTTTCAAAAAAACTTTTTTTTATATTTCTTTAAATAATTATTGTTTTACAAAGATTTCAGTAAATTTCTTTAAAATAAGTGAATTTTTTATAATCAAAAGTATTTTAGGAAATTTTTTAATATTAGATAATTTGGAATATTATACATTCTAATAATAATATTTAATTATTTTTGTGATTTTACAAATTAAGTTAAAATTTAAATAATTAATATTAAATTTTTAGACAATAATATATAATTATTATTATTAATAATAATTAAGATAAATTTTATGATAATTTTCAAGATAAATTTTTACTAGTAATAATAAGTTTGAACAGCTTTTAACAGTTTGCAAAAATTTTTTTTTATTATACTAATAAATAAAAACATATTAAAATTCACAAAATATTTAGGTAAATATGTTTAATAAAACACATATATGTTTTAACTTTGTAAAAAATTCTTACATTATTTTTTTAACAATGTATATTGTTATCAGAAGTTTTAGTCCTTTTTTTGATGTAGTTAAATCCATTGTTAATAAAAGCTTGTGAATCTCCAATAAGTTAATTTATCTCTAAATTATCTCTCTATACTTTGTGTAGTTATTTTGCAGTAAAAGTTAATTATTTTACAAGAAGTCTTGACTGTAAGCTCATTAATAATATGTAGTTACTTTGTTATAAAAGTCAACCCTTTACAGAAAATTTTGACTGTAAACTATCCAATAATATAAAAAGGAAATAAAAAAAAGAAATTTAAAATAAATAGAAATGTAAAAAAGAATGTTTTCTGCTCAGACCTAGAATTGACTAAGTAATTACTGAAATTAGTAACTAATTAATTTTAGAATATTAGTCAGAAATTCTAAATTTCAAGCAGTAATAATTATAAAAGAATTTGTTAATTTTCAAAGTAGATAGATTTGTAATAACTAATTGCTTATTGTCTTGAATTTAAGATAAGATATATTTTCTCAAAAAAAAGCTCTTCTTTCATACAATTTGTTGTAGTACTATTCCATAATCTTGTTCTTTTTTTTGCTAATTTTTGGTGAACTAAAGATATATTTTGGCAAACTACAAGTTATTTCGGTGAACTGTTAAATATTTTGTCAAATTTTTAAATATTTCAGTGAATTCTTGAATATTACATAGTTCGAAGTATTGCATGATCTGATCATTGTATTTAGTTATACTTGTGTATTGTACAAATTGGGTTATTAATTGGATGGTAATATTTGATAATTTGACTAAATAATAAATGATAAATTAATAATAGGAATTATAAGGATAATTTCATGCTAATTAATAACTCAATCTTCTGCTGATAACAAAGTAAAAGTTTTTCAAAAGATTTTTACCAAGGCCAAGTAATTTAAATTTTATTACTTATAATAATGCGAATAATTAAAAATATTGTATATTAATAATTATAGTATTAAAAGTCTTTGAATTCCAAAAGTTATAATAAAAAATTTTGACAACAATAAAAATTAAATAATTTACAATTTTATGAGTTATATAACCAAAAAAATTATTTTACAAGCAATAATCTTTTTTTGATTTAAACCAGATTTTAATACTGTTTTTTAAATAAAATTAATCACTGAGTGAACACGAAATTAGTAAAATCTAAGTTTTCAAAATAAACAATAATATATTGTTAACTTTATTAAGTATTTTAATAATTATCAAAAAATATAATAACAACAAAAAAATTTAATCTTAAAATTATAACAGACTTAATAATTTTGACTATAAATAAAAAAAGTGACTTTTATTTTAGTGAAACATCCAAGTATTTTTAAGATGCAAATTTTACACAAACAGTTTAATATTGTTTTTAAATACCAACTTGAAGCTAATAAAACTAAAAAATAATTGAAACAAAGTATTAATATGGCCAATTGAAAATTTAAAAAATTATTAAATATCAAAACAAAAACCACTTATAAATTTTTGATAAATAATAATAATTTTTTAATTATTAATCATAATATTAACAAATACATTGATACTGAAAAAAAATATGTTATTGCTTCAATTTTTATAATATTAGTCTAATTTTTAGAGTAAATAACATTTTTAATAAAATTGCGTTAAACGTAACTTGCTTGCTTTTATAATAGATAAAAATTAACAAAAAAGAATCACAAAAGCAATACAACCAAATATTATTTGTGCTTATTTTAAAAAATATATTTTTGCTATCGTCATTTATAGCTAAATCTAAACTATAAAAGTTGTCAAAAAAAACAAAGACTATAATACAAGTTTGTTATTAAAAAATTTTAAGTTTTTAATAATAATTAAAACAACGTTGAAACTGGCTTTGAAAAACTTGAATTAAAGAAGTCTTTTTTAAAATACTTTGAATTTATATCATTTAAGAAAAATGGTTCTATAACATTTTGTTTACTATTAAGAAAAATCTTTTGGTTGTCATTTTCTTAATCATATTAAAATACATTGTATTTGCTTCTTTTTATTAACTTATTGTATTAAATTTTGCATAAAATAATATTAGAAAATCCAAAAACATTTGGCATACATAATAATAAATATTTTTATTTGTTTTTAATTTGTATTTATTATTATTATTATTATTATTTATTGGTTATCTTAATTTTATATATATAAAATAAAAATTTTGTTATTTTTATGATTTAAAAATGCTTTTTATATGTATTTCTGTTAAAATTAAGATGAAAAAATTTAGTTGTTTGTGTTTTTTATAAATTACTAGCTCTATATTTGTTAATAATACAAAAAATATTAAACAGCTTTCTTTTCTATGTTCCAAATTTTCCAAAGAGCATAATTTTGATAAAAAAGTTTTTGTTTTGTTTTTCTCTTGTTATCTTTATCAATATTTTTCAACTTAATAACCCTTTTATTGTGGAATTGGAAGCTGTTTTGGGCAGCAATATGTCTAAGAAAAAAGTGCCCAAAAAAGTTTTTCATAGTTCTGCTGGTAGTTTTTTTTATCAAAAAAAGAAGATTGTTCTTGGTAATATTAAACACTTTGGTAATAAAAAAACATCTTTTTGGTCAAGTTTGGTTTTAGTAATAGTATGTTTTTGAATATGAATGGTAATTTTAGTGATAGTAAATACAGTAGTTTTATAATTAGTATTGATAGTGGTTCTCTTTTTGGTTTAATTGTCATTACTTCAAAGACTAAAAAAATAGCTCCTACTGTAGTTCTTGGCTCTCTTCTTGTTTTCTTGATTTTAATATAAATAAAAAAGTCAGACTTTTTTTATTTCTTCTTAATATCTTATTAGACAAAAAATAGATTAATCTTAAGATTACTAAAACTTAAGTAAAAATATCCATCAAAATGTTTTTTGCTTTGAATATTAATATTTCAGCTATGGAAGACAAGTCAATAATGACAAAAACTCAGATAATTAAAAAACTATTTTTAATAATCAATAATTTTAGGAAGGTCATTATCTTTTTAAAATTTGAAAAAATCATCTGATTAATATTTACATTAAAAAAAATATAAAAAAAATCATTTTACTGGCTAAAAATAAGAGAATTATTATAAACAATAATGTTAAAAGACAAAAAATGTGTTTAGATCAAACTGTAATAATTAAAAAATTCTCATTAATATGTCAAAAAAATTATTATTATCACAATATCTAAGTATAATTAAATTGTGTTAATCTATTTACAACTAATTGAACTGTAACAGAAAACTAGAGTAAAATTTGCCAAATCAAGTCAAACTAATCTGTTGGCATTAAAATAGTTAAAAACTGTAGAAAATTGTAATGTTTAGATATTTAAAAATTAGTTTAGGGCACTTTTGTTTACTTTGCCTATAGAAACAATTGCTTATGATTTTGGTGTTCTATTGAAAAAAACTGGTGAAAAAACTTGTATTATAAATCAATTATTTGAAACTGGCAATAAAGTTTGCTGTGTTGTAATTGGTTTTGAATTAGATAAGAAGCTAAAATTTGTTTTTTATATAGAGCTGATTTTTGGTAATATAAAACTCTTCTGGATTAGAATAGTTTTGGTTTAATATAAGAAATATAAATGTTTTAGTTATTCTGCTTTAAAGTATAGTGCTTCTAGTTTCTTTACTCTTTTATCTTTGAAAGTATTAAAAAATTTGTTTCAATAAAAATTGCCAAGTTATATTCTAAAAAAAACATTTTCATTTTTTATTCTGCTGTTTTTGATGGCAAATCATGGACTTAAGTAGTCTTAACAGCTTCTGTTTTTAATAATTTGTTCTCTAATTCTAGTTTTGGGGTTTTTTTCCTGGTGTTTTGAGTTTTAATAAAAATTTTTTTTTATCTTATTAGATAACTTTTTTTTTAAATGCTCATTTGGCTTTTTTGAAACACTTTTTAAAGCTTTTGGCAGATTAAATTTTTAATATTATGTAAAAATTAAGCTTTATAGATCTGGTATTTTTGGCATCTACTTCTTAATTTCTTTTTTCTATTATGTTTGTACTATTAAATTCAAATTTAAATTTAAATATAGTTCTGAATAATCTATTTGTGTTATCTGTTCCTTTTTTTTTAATTGTAAATAAAAAGATTTTGGATTTGGGTTTAAGTAGATCAAAAATTTTAACTACTAAAGTAGATGGCTTAGAATTGAAAATAGTAGTTTTTGAAGTTTTAGTTAGTTTAGTATTGGCAAAATTAAATCAATTGTGTACTGACTTAAGTTTTTTTGTGGTTGTCACATCTTAATAACTGATTTAATTTAGAAAATTGCTATATGTAATGTTCACAATATCAATGTTTTTGCTAAATAAAAGAACATAGTTTATTGGCATGTAAAATTGGATAATATAATTTCGATTATTACAAAAACAAAGTTGAAATCTAGTATTAAACTATAAATAGCAAATAAGTTTAATAGGATAAGAATTTTTAGATCTGATTTAGATAAAAACTTTCTTGATGTTAGAATGGCAATTATTATAAACAATTCTTTAACTGATCATGTTTTAAAAATGAAAAAAATCTTTAGTTAAATTATTTTAGTGTGACTTTTGTTTAAAAATAAATTATCAGTTATAATTTTGAACTTATATATAGATATTTTTGCTGAAATTAAGTTTGGTTAAGTATTAAAGATTAATTTTTTCATTGCTAAAGCTGTTAACTCCAATATTTTTATGGTATTGAGTGAAAATTTCAATGAAAACAGTTCAAAAAAAAGTGTGAGTTTTAGGTTTTGTGTAGATTTAAGCTTAATTAACTTATTTAATAGATATTTATTAGCCAAAGTTTCTACTTGGAGTAATTCTAAAGACATTAAAAAAGTTATTAATTTTATTTTTGTGAACCAAAACCTGGTATTTGCAGTTGTTAGTCATAGAATTAATGTTGTATTTAAGTTTTTTAATACTAATTACAAAACAATTTTAGTTGCAGTTAGCTTGGATAGTTTTTTAAATATTTGTTATAATAATAATTATAAGCAGATTAATAAAAATAGATGGAAGTTCAAAATTAAAAATGCTAAGATTAGTAAGTAGTTATAATTTAAGAAGTGCTTATTAAACAAATTCTTAAAAAAAATGGCTAAATTCAATAATACAAAATATTGTAGCAATTTGAATACTATGTGAAAAATTTTGAAGGAAATAGTAATAAATTTTATTAATAAAGTGTTTTCTAGACTTTGGTTTAATAAGTTTGAATATTTAAAAAATAAGCAATCATCTAAGTTTTTCAAATTAGAGTTGTTAGTAACCAAAATTATGAATAGTTTAAATTCAAATCAAGATTTAAATACTGTTTATTTTATCAATACATAGATTAATATTGATAAAAAAAAGGCTTTTAAATTGCATATTATGATTGAAAATGATATAAGTTTAAAGAAAATTTTACATTATTTGTTAAGAATTAAGAATAAATACTATAAATTCAAGTATTATAAATTTAAAGTTGTTTAAGATGTTTTTATTAGAAAAGCTATTGATAAACATATAAAAAATCTTTGTTCTAATAAAAAAAAATGATTAAAAGTATTTTGGATTAGCCATTTCAAAAAGTGGTATTTAACTATTTGATAATTAATAATAATTTGATTTTGGAGCCACATAAAATCAAGTCTATAATTAACATAATTATGGAAAAATAAATAAAAAATATGTAGTGTCAGATGCTTTATCTAAAGATAGTCTAAACAATATGTTCTTTTGGATTATGTTAATAATAATGTTTTTTTAAAAATAATGTGTAATATTAAGTTTAATAAGTTTCTACAAGTTGTCAAAAATTTACTTGATAAAAAAGCTATTGGTCTTTTTGGTATTTTTAATAAGCTCTAAAACATAATAATATACAAGTTTTGGGTGGTTTATTAGACATTTTTAATATATGCTTAGCATTAAATATGGTTTTTATACAATAGAAAAGAGTCTAAATTTCTATAATATCAAAGCCATATAATTGAGAAGGGATTTTTATAAATATCAGACCAATAGTTTTAATTGAAACAGCTTGAAAAATTTTATTTAAAATTCTTTTGAACAAAATTTTTTCAGTTTGTAATAATTTTGATATTTTGTATAATAATAATTTTTCAGTTTTAAAAAACACATCTACCTAAACTTTGATTTTTGCTGTTGGTTTTATTATTAAAAATATATTAGAAAAAAACAAAAAATTGTGCCTAATTCTTCAGAACATGTGTAAAGCATACAATTCTGTTGGATGATATTATTTAAAAAACAGTTTAACTAAAATTAATATGTCTTTATTTTATTATATTTTTTAAAAGTATATACAATGATCAATTAATTAAGTAATAACAGATTTTGGATTTACAGAGAAGTATATTGTTTATAATAAACTAGATCAAGATAAAGTATTCTTGTCTCTGTTATAAAAAAATTTTTGCAAATCTTTGCTTTGTGAAGTTAAAAAACATAATAGTTTGTATAACTACAAATTGGATTCAAAAATTTTTATACAAACTGACAAATAAGATCTCAAAAATGACATAACATCTTTTCTGATAACAAAAACTTTTGTAAATGACACAATTTGGGTTAAGAATAGCATGATTCCTATTTAGCATATTCTGAACATAACTAGTAATTTTTTCAAATTAATAATATTTTAATAAATACAAATAAAATAATTGTCATATTTATTAATTGAAAAGTGGAAGTTTTTTATTTAGTAATAAATAGATTGAATATTTTAATAGCTAGAAAGAGTAAATTACATAAATACTTAGGCATTTTTTTGTTTACAGATAATCTTTTTATACTAAGTCTTACTATGGCTTATTCAAATATTAAGTTTTTTACAAATCTGGTTTTGAAAAAAGCCATGTCTAACAAACAGTTTTTTTACTTGGTTTTGGTTGTTCTACAATTAATAGTTGGCTACAAATTACAATTTAGTCATATTTTGGTAAATATGTGTAAAAAGTAAGACAAAATATTAAAAAAAGAGCTCAAACTTAAGACCAATTTACCTAAAAATTTTCTCAATAAAGTCATTGCTTATTTTAAATTATATGATTTAAAATTATTTAAACAATTACAAGCCAAAAATTCTTTGGTAAATTTGGTAGTTTTTGCCAATTCGAAAAATATTCTTAATAGATTGTTTAAACATAGAGTTATGAATTTGCAAACTATTAGTTAAATGTTTTAACAATCTCTTTGCTTTTCAACTAATTTGTTAATTAATTCTATAAACTGTTTTCTAACTGATATGATCAATACTTTAGTATTGTATAAGTTATTTTTAAACAATAATCTGTTTAATGTTTTCTGAATTAATAGTAGTATTATTGTTGCAGATGTTTTAAACTTAAAACCATATTTAAATATAATAAGTTTACTAAAAAGATTTGGTATTATTTTCACAAACCAGCTTTTGAATTGTTATGGTATGTATTTTATATAGAGTATATTTCACAAATAAAAAAAACTAAATTCCAAAAGTTCAATTCTTAGTTGGTTTAGTTTATTGGTCAAGTTTATTAAGAATAATAGTATAAATAATAATAATACTCTGGCTTCTTATTCTACTTCTGTTCAATGCTTGGGCAAATTTAGTTTTATTTGTAAGTATTTTTTGAAGAGTAAATTTAATAATGTAGTTGTTTATATAAATAATTCAATCAAAAGTTTGAAGTTTGTAAATGCTTGTGGTAGTGTTGTTGCCTTCTTTTTAAATATTAATATAAGTGTAAAAGTTAGAGTAAATAGCTTGCTTTTTTTAATTTTGATGAAACTGCAGACTATTACTCATGTTTTGAAATGTGTTTTTGTGTTTAACTTAGTTGTATTATTTACAAATAGCCAAACATTATTGGATATAAGTGTTTTAATTAGAAAAAATATCAGTTCTGATTTTTGCAATAAATGCTAAATAAAGAAAAAACATATTTGTCATATCATTAAATCAAAAAATCTGTTAGTTAATTGGAACAAAGTTAAAAGTTATTTTAAGGTCATTAGCAATAAGCGGACTGATTTTTTTGCTAATGCTATTACTGTGTTTAATTTTATGCTACTTATTAAAATGTTATATTACTTTCTTATTGTTAAAAACAAATCTGTCTTTGAAAATGTTCACTATTTTGTTAAGCATCTTTTTGAAACAATTAGTTTTGTTGGTTGAGATTCTAAATATGCTGATAATGTTGTAAATAAATCTTTATGTAATCTTATTAATATGTGTAAAATCTTTAATATATAGTATTTTAATGATTAAATTTATTCAGATTTTACCAGCTTAGTTTCTGTAATACTTTAGTCTTACTTTATAAAAACTTTATACTGCTGATTGCTTATAGCTAAAAAAAAAAATTATATAATTTAAATTATTCTAGTATATTGTGCATTTGATGTAGATTAGTTAAGAACTCTGATTATATGTTTTCTTATATTTATAATAACTATGCCAAATTGGATTTAATTTCAAAAATTATTGAAATATAAACTGGTTTGTTAGATGTCTGTGCTATTAAAAATATAGTAATTTAGTCTTTATATAAAGCCAAATCTTTTAATTGTTTATATATATTGCTGGCCAAAAGCTTTGTAATGAGAAAGTAAATAACAGATACAGTATGCTTATTAGATGGCAGATCTGATAATGTATTGTTGATTATCAATTTGATCTGGGGTTTTGTTAAGAATTACAGATCTATCATGTAATTGCCAATTGTTAAACTGAGAGTGTATTATAAAAAGCATGATTTTTTGCCATATAATGAATTTGTAATTCTAACAATATCTGACTTGGTATTTATATAATTTCTTAAATGATTTATGATTTTGGTTTTAAATTAGATGTCCATATTTGTTTTGGTTTATATCTTTGTTTATCCAGTGTATATTTTAGTTTTTTGTGTAATATTATTAGTTTTGAAAAAAAATTTATAATACAATATTTACATCTAATATATTTTTATTTTTTAACTTTAATAATATAACTTTATATCTATATTTTTATGTGGTTTTTTAATTTCATAATAGAATTATTAGAATAAATATGTTTAATAATTATTTAAAATAATAAATCCAAATAAGTTGTAATCCAAATGAAATAAAATGATTGAAAATTAATTAATGTAATAAAAAACACAATTTAATTTAAAATTTAAAAAATATAGGATATATAATATTTACAATATGAAAAGTATTTTATAATGCAGAATTAAATAAAATGTGGTTTATAAAAAATTTATAAATAGAATTAAAAGATATTTATTTAAAAATATATATTAAACTTATTGTTTTTTTTTTGCTAACAGCCAATAAACTTATAATAAACAAAATAAAAAATACTGTTAAATATTATAATATATATTTTAATAAATCGTACCTAGCTTAATTTTTTATTAACAAGGTTATAATTGGAATTTTTATTGATAAAATGATAGATTAATTTATCAAAATTTTTAAATAAACAAAATAAACAAATTTTTTTTTTGAAATTAATATTAACGAATGATTTATTTATATTTATTTTTTATTTCCATTTAATCAAAAACCATAAATTATTAAGTTATATTTTTTTTATCAATCTTATTAATAGTAATTTATTTTTATTTTAAAAAATTTTATATAAAGTATAATTAATCAAACATGTTTTGTGTGGTATTTTTTTATTTTTATCATATTTTTGCAGTTTTTAAATTGATAATATTTATTATTATCTTTATTACTGAGTTATGATGTTTTTTACATTAAGAAATTAACATTTCATATTATTTAAAAAATATATTTATTTAATTTAATTTTTAATAATGTATTTATAAATATTTATAAATATTTTTTTACATTGAATATCTATTAATTAAAAAGTTATTGAAAACTTTCTAATAATTTACTTGTAAAAAAATTATTAATTTGTTGAATAAGCATAAAATTATAAAATTAACAAACTTTTAAATTATTAAAGACCAGTTGAACATAATTTAAGACTGAGTTTTTTTATTACTTATGTTGTTGAATTAATCTGTTCACAATCTTTATACAAGTATTTTCTCATTTTAGTTTTTCCTGTAATCAAACCACTTATATTAATTTGTTAGTCAAAAAATTTAACTGTAAGTTCATAAGAATCATTCTATAAATAAAATTTGCATAATCTCCATATCACATTGTACAATCCAAACTTCAATATCTTAAAGTCTCTTTTAATTTAATTTGACTTGAAATGTATTATTGGAGTCATCATATCTATTAAAAATCAATTGATACATAGTGTTACAAAATGAGTATTTTGAATTGAAGCTGGATGTAAATTTATAAGAAAAAACCGACAGAAATTAAAAAATCATACAATAGGTCAATATTTGCATTTCTCGTAAATTGATTCAAAATCTTTGACAATTCACAAAATAAATTTAAATTTTTAAAAGATTGAAAAATATATATGATTATATAAAAGTATAAGAATGAGGTTGTAGCAATTTGCAAATTAGAAAAAAATAAATCATATTTATGCAGAATTAATGTAACGTTTTATTGCTTCAAATACTTAAATGATGTTGACAAAGTCGACCCAAAAAATAATTTAGCTCTCACAAAATGGGTTTTCTCTAATAGTTAAAATACAAGAATTGATTTTGAATGTAAAATCAACATCTTACTGGTTTTATTGTGAAGTGGTAAACTATAATTAAAATTATGAACTAAAAAAATTTTTCGTCTCCTGAATCTAGTTTAATATAATTTCACAACTATCGCGTAATTTCTGTTTACATTTAAGGATCAACTCCTGGGAATTCAATGTAATACCAAATTGTAGTTAGTTCTTTGTTCTTATCATTTTCTATTAAAAATTATGCAGTCAGCTGAGATTTTCCACGAACCTTCCTTTTACAATTTTTAAAAATTTCCTTTTTCCGTCCAACCGCTTGATCTAAAACTCGTTCCTTGAGAAAAATCATGTTTGATTCACTTATCTTTTTTAGAAAGTTAAAAAGAACCATAATTATTTTTAAATGAACTTTGAAACAATGAAAAGCTTTATGAAATCTAAACATAGAGGCTTTTCGATCTCAGCGGCCATCGAACGCAAAAAAAAAAATTCTCAATTTTATGAGGTCATAATTGCATTCTTTTTACAAAAATAACTTTTTCCATACAAGTTTCATGATTTGGAAGCAAAATGACAGAATCAAACATCGTGAAAATCCCCTTAGAAAACGAGTCTACGGCGAAAGGTATGAACGAATCGACACATAATTATGAAAAAGTCAATAATTAATATCAGGTTTTCGAAGAAGTCTTCAATATTTTGATTATCACGCATTTGGGCCCTCATTGATTATGATTTGGAAAAAGTTGAAATGAGAAACACTCCAGAAATATATTTTGTGATTTTCTTCAGAAAATCATTTAATCTTTCAATGAAGTAAAAAAATATTTCATTCATTCGAGAAATTTGTATTTACATTATTACTGAAGAAAAGTTTAAAAAAATTGGTTCGAATGTCCGCTAGAATCTGAGGTGATGAATAAATTAAACTCAATGTATTTCATTTCAGATTTCATTATATAGTTATCCCATGTTAAACGCAGATTTCCATGCTTCTGGCCCGAATAAGCTCTGCAATGCCTTCCATACCACCCCAATTAAAGATCGCTCTCATCCTCGGTTCATCCACCGCTTCATTCCAATTCTTGAGGGCAAAAGCCAATGCACCATTTTTCAAAACCTCATCTTCATAATTGCAGCCTAAAATAAACAAGGTCTGCCAATTCTTGGAGTCAACATTACGAATTAATTCTCTATTCGCGAGTTTGGCCAATTGTGGGAGTTTATTTTTGTAAGCTTCTGCATATAGTTCAGCGAGATGGGAGCGTGGAAAGAATCGGTCCATTTGTTCGGTATAAAGGTAAAATAATATGGCTCGGAATGTGACGAATGTGACGCCATCAATTTGAATTATTTTCCTTTGACTTGCGTTCCATTCCCCGACTAACATTCGTTTGAACCAAATTGATCGTGATGCCAGTACGAATTGATGGGCTTTCAAAGTATTACCGTCTTTGAAGCTAAATTCAATGTCAGATAGCTTATTTTCACCAAAATATTTGGTAAAGTTTGAATCAACTGGTTTGTACTTGTGGGTTTTGGCTGAGTACTTCCTGGCGCCGTTACAATTCCAGATCTTGACCCGAATCATGAAATCGATATTGACTTTATCCCAGTCGCTCGAATTGTTTTGGTCGAATTCAGGATTGAGACAATAAAAGTTGTGTTTACCAGTATTATTTACTACAACTCCATGTGGAAGAGTAATTTTTCTTCTGTCCATTTTCGCCAGTGGTTTCAATTCCTCCTTACAATAAAGATTTTGCTGGCCTGGGTTTAACTTAAATAATTCTAGAGACATTTCAAATTGACTGACATTATAAGATTGTGGCCTTTCTTCGTCATTATGGAAAGGCCTTAGAAATATTCCGATTGAATTACTTTTTATCTTTGGTTTGATAATTAAACGCCATAAGGAAGGCACTGAAGTAGCTGGTGAAGAAAAAACCTCGCTATAAATAATCTGGTTTCTTCGTATCAATGGATATAGGTGTTGAAATTCTTTCAGAGTCCACTCATAGGTGAAGGTAGGTTCATTGATATTTTCGCTAACGCTCAAATTATTCATTTTGTTAATGAGACTCAAAAGAAAGAAAAAAAAAAAAGACAATCTTTTAACCAACAATTCAAATGATAAAAGATATGACCCGTTTCTGACTGGCTTCTTAACCAGTTTTTTCAAGAACCTGTTAATTCTGAAAATTTAAATCATTTCATTTTGTGGCGCAAAGCCGCTTTACCCCTATTCGTTTGTTGAATCATTGCTAGTTCCAAGATTCTGAGAAGAAAAAAAAAAGATACCATTATCGTTGAATGGAAAGTTTCTAAAAATAAACAAAAGATCACGACATTTGATTATAGAAACTACCCCTGATTTATTGGTTAAAAAATCATTGCTTTTGATTAACAGTCAAAAATTAAAAAATTTATCCCAATTGTTGAATTTAGCTATTGGTTTATTCTATTTTGATGCTGATGTAACATCTATTTATGCCAAAACTGGTCAGAGTGCATTATTGACCCATATGGCATATGATTGCCATTCTCATTGCCAGAAGAGATAATTAATGAACACTAAGAATTTCAAATATCAGGAAAAAACAAAGAACACTATGCTCCTTCGGGACTTCTTTGACTCCAAAAAATCCGTTTCTTTGAGTTTTTAAATTTTTTATAAGTAATGGTATACATTGTTTAACTGATTTATATAATTGTTGATGAGAAAAAATTTTCAGGGCCAATTTAAATTATAAATCATTAATCCCACTAAGAGGTCCTTGTCTCAAAATCTTGTTTGTCCCAACTAAATGAGTTAAAGACTTTGCTTGAAAATTTATCATTCATGTGATTTCCGGAAACTTGCGCAAAAATCAGGGAGCTTTGAATTTGAGTAGTAATCATTACCTAATCCTGAAAACTGGAAATGAATATCAATTCAGGAAACAAAAATTCTCGATTCATAAAAAAGTATGATCATTTCAAAGGGCAAAGACCCACGTTGTTTTCCCTTGGTTAATACAACTTTCGTTGAATAATACTTTTCAAAAATGAATTTTATTGCAGATTTTAAAAATCGAGCCCAAATTCTGTTAAAAGATTTTAGCTATATTTTTCTAGCTTTGGGAAATTCCAAAAAAATTTATAACATGATCATTTGCATCAATTTTCCCTAAAAACTTATACCAACACCTCGCTCTTAAGCAATTTACACTTCCTATTTAAAGCTCATATCGCTTAGTTAATATTGCCACACTATGAAAATCAAAAGTTAGCGCATATTAAACGAAAGCCAACAAAGCGGCGGCAACACCCATAGCTGCAGCCCCGATAGCACCTTGACCATATTTCAAAACTGGGGCGGCGTTCGTTGGGGTAGGATAACGGCGCGTTCCACTAAAAAGATTCATTTGAAAAAAAACAAGATTTATCAGATATGCTGGTCTTCAATCAATATGACTGGTAATAGATGTATTTAGAATTGAGCACCCACGTGGTAGTTTGGGACGTAACAGTGGTAGTACCAGTGAGAGTGGTCGATGTTGCCGTAGCAGTTAAGGTGGTGGTTGTCGGGCTTGTGGTCACAGTCGAGATGCCTGTGCTCGTAGTTGTAGTTATGGCCTGAAAATAGGTTATCGTTATTTCTGTCTTTCTTTTTATTTTTGTCAATTTGCTATAATTAATTTAACACTCAATTTACAACGGTGGTTGAAGTTAGATCCTGAGCGTGGACAACCATGCCCAAAGCAAATGCAATGAAGAAAATAGCAAACAGAGCAACGGATCTAGCGGATTTCATGCTGGCTTTGATGATTTTGAGATAAATATTAAAAAAAAATGGGACGAATGTTTTGCCAAAGTAGAATCTAAAAAAAATTTCTATATTTGCTTCGACTCTTAGTATTTTTTGATTCGAATAAGAATGAAGAAAGAGGAAACTCCAGTTTCCTTTATACTGTTCCCTTATCGTTTTTCATTAAATATATCAGGACATGGATTCCATTATTATTACAAATATAAGGATAAATCTTGTGATAAATCATTTGAAGATGCGCCTAAAATCCTTTTGATCAATCGAAAGATTTAATTAACAGTAACTTGGCACTTGTAAAGCTTAGAGCTTCTTTCTTTCAAAAATTTATCAAAAACTGCAATAATTTTGACAACAGGCCATTGAAATGTTCTAAGTTTGATAAAGTTCGATTCTCCGGGGCTTGAATCTTTGACGATCCACTAGAATCATTTCTCAAATTTTTACATTTTGACGCTGTTTGGTTTAAATAAATAAAGCAAATTTGAAATGGCCAAAATCGTGAACACCCATTTTATTTCTTAATCTGTAAAAATTTCTTTTTCAATAGGCTTCTTTCAAAAGTTGATTTTGCTTAATTCAATTTAATCTTTCGCTTTCTTTAAAAACTGACCATGGTCCAATACACCTTGTTTAGGTCAAGAATGTGAAAACCTTAAATGATTTTACTCATGTCAAAATTACTTTATAGCTTTTCTCTATATAAGCGAAACTATATTTTCCAGGGTAGAAGGGATCATCTGCTTTTAGATATCAGAAATCGGTTTTTTATTGTAATCTGATATTTTTTTATTTCTATTTGGAAAAGCAAGTAATATTTTCAAAGCGAGCGAATTTGTGAATTTAAAAATCACAACGTTATCTTCAATTGAGTAAATTCCCATTTAAAAATTTCATTCTATCTCAATATTAAAAACCCCTAAGGTACCCTCGAAATAATTGATATTTAAACGATGTTCTACACAAATTTTTTATCATTTAAATTTTATGAACAATCTATATAGATTTCAAAATTTTCTAGGGCACATACCCATAATGCAAAAGATTATTATGGTGTGGCCAGGTATCGCATCCAGCGAGCCTATATAAAGAGTGAAAATGGGAGAGTTAGATATTTACGCAATTAAAGAAAATATATGAGATTTATATCAAGCAACCAAGGTCAAAAAGATATTCGAAGGAAATCTTAGTTTAAAAACATAGGAATCCTCTTTCTAATCAAAATCAAAACTTTTGAAATGATTATTGGATCAAATAGATTCGCAAAAAAGACTAAACGATTTACTAATGAGATATTCACGTTCCGTCTTTGTTAGACCAAAGGAGCTACCAAACCACTCAAGTTTTTGATCTAAAACTAGGACTACATCCTCAAAGCATTTCTGAATTAACTTTTTGAGTAAATACAAATTCTTTATTGAAAAAGCTGGTTAGAAAAGGCCTCGCTAAAAATTCAAATATAAACATTGAGTAGAAATATTGGATTTTTATCTTTGATATTACAAAAATTTTCTATATATTGTCTATAAAAATGTCGATTGAGAAAAATATAAATACATTTGTCACTAATATCTTTTAGGCACCAAATAAAAAATTTCGTTTCCACCATTGAAATTACATGAACAAGAAAATAAATCTTTAGCAGCATCTTTGTCGACAACAATAATCTCATTATTATCTATTTATAAAATTTGCAACCCAAGTATTATCAAATATGATTTTTCTGGAAATCAATTATAAGCTTTTAAATGATGGCCATGTATAAGAAGAATCTATAAATTGAATAGAAAAGGAGAACATGTGATACTGATTTAGTTTAGGATTAGATTGAATTTAGGTTTTTTGCAATAATCAAGCATTGCATAGCAATGCTTGATTATTTCCTACATGGTTACTGTAGGACCAAGAAAAAGATCTCTCAACCGACATTTTCATCTCTATCCATCACAACTCCAGCAGTTATAAGCTGGTTCTTTAGATGTTGCCACATCTACTACAAATCTTGGATGTGTAAGCTTTGTTCTGAATAATAACACAACTCCTTAATTCCTTGGCCTTGCTGATCAGGCATTGTCAAAAGCAATAACTCACTCAAAAAAGCATTTTTCAACAGTTTTCATGTAATCTTCTTGTCTTACAATTTACCATGTTTGACACATTAAAAAGAAGAATGACAATCGTATCAAATTTGCAGGTTAAAATTAATATCTGACTTAATGTTATTGGAAAAAAACATTCTTTGTATTAAAAACATAAACATAAAAATTTATTTTTGATGACCATAATATTAGCATTTAGAAAAAGTTGACTTAAAAATATTTGCTAAGTTAATTAACAATAAATTTTTTTATAATCATATAAAATAAAGAAACAAAATTAGATATTAGATATTAAATAATAATGCAATATTTTATAAGTTTAAAAAAATAAATTTACAATTTAAAACAATTGCTTTTAAAATTAATTATACTTTAAACAATATTTAAAATTATGTAAAAATTATTTTATTTTAAAGTTAAATCCTAAAATGCTTATTTGAATATTTTGAATAAAATATTTGTTAAATATTTTTCTTAATTATGTATTTATATTGGCACTTTATCAAATTAAAATAACTTGATTAAAGTAAGTTAAATATATTTATTATTATTATTATATATATAATTATTTAACAATTAATTTAAAACTTGAAACATATTTTATTAAAATTATTTGAATAATTTAATTTGTTAAATTTACCAATTTTTAGCACTTAATTGATTTTAAGTGTATAAATATAAAAATTTTATCAGATTAAATTTCAACATACATAAACAAACTTCTATTTTTAAATATACATAATTACAAAAATTAATATTGCTAAATAAATTTATATAAAAATTTCTTTAATATAACATAAATTCACATATGTTTTTATGTTAAAACAGCTAAAAAGATATTTTGTTATTTTGTTATCAATAAGTTTATTTTATATATTTTTATTTATGTTATTAATAATGTATGCTAAATTAATAATAAAAAGTATAATGTTAAACTTAAAAGTTTTAAAAGTGGTTACAATCTAGAATCTTATTTAAAATATTAATAATAAATGAAGTTAAATAGGTTTTTTACTCAAAAATAAATTGACAATATTGCTGTTTTTTTATATGCTGTATTAAATAATGTAAACTGAATTGTATTTTATTTTTAGTATTTTATATATTAATAATATTATGAAAATAAAAATATTTTAATCTTGTTTAAAATTGTTAAAGGCTTTGACTAATAATTTATAAGCTGTTTTGTTAATATGTTTTACGAATCTATTTATTTGTAAATAATAAAACAAATATAAAGATTTTTCTATTTAGTTTTTTGGTTAAAGAATAATTTAATTAAAATTAATAATATTTTTAAAAATAAAATTCATTATAAATTTCGCTTTTGCTTTTTAAATAATTTTAGCTATAAGTTATTTTGTAAAATAATTTTCTATAACTGCTATATAACAATTTTTTAGCTTTAATTAGCAAAAATTTAATTAAATTAAGAAGTTTTATGGATTTTGTTTTTTAACAAATGTTACAAGAATGAATATGTTTTTTATATATAAGATTAAAAATCATGTTTTCAAGTTTCCAAACTAGTTTTTCAATAATTTTTTTTGAATTTTTAAAGTTTAATAATAATAAAGTATTCTTTACATCAATGTTTCACGCTTTGCAAAGAAAAGTAAATATAGTTTTTGAAAATCAGCTTTTTAAATGAATATATTACTTCATTAGGCTATTTGCCATTGAAGACCACATTCTGTTTAATGATAAAAATATTTTAGCTTACACAAAATACACAAGAATATTTTTTGGTGCTAAATCTCAAAACTTCTTTCAAACCTATCTTTTAAATTAGTTCATTCGTCGAGACTTAAAATTTTCTAATGAATCGAAAACCGCAAAAATTTTTGAACGCATTTTAACAAAATAGAGAACAATTTTAACATATATTTTTGCTTCATAATTTTCATCTCCTCTAGGTTAGTATTTGGCGAGAACCCTAAACCACGATCGTAAGTTTCAAGTGTTTTTTGTAAAATTTGTTTATATTAAAAATAACACAAAAAATAACTATAATTTCAAAATCCAAAGCGGACATTCAATGGTACTCGTAAATGACAAGTAAGCAATAAAAATTTATGTATATGATCCTTTTGAATTAATAGAAAAAGATCAAAAAAGAGAAGAATTGAAAATGGGAATTTCAATATTCTTTCTTATAATTAGGTTAATTATGTATGGAGGAAACATAATCGCAGCCAATGAAACCATATTAGAGTACACAAATGAACTCTGGACACTTAATATGTCAATATCTTTTTCAGTAGATTTACCACCCTGGGAAAAGCTTAATGAATTTGAATATACCCAGCGAAGTGAATCACATTCAGCTAGCATAGGTGGTGCCGAATTTAAAGAAATGTTTATTTTCGGTGGTCATACATCTCAATATCCGCCACCTGCGAATTCAATGCGTATATTTGATCCAACATCTGAAACTTGGCGGATTCCAAATTCTTCACCAACACGCAGCTTTGGACACTCGGCAATAACTAGTTTTAATGAGCCAAAAATTGATTTTTTTGGTGGAGGGTTTAATGGAAAAAATAACACAACTTTACTAAACGATTTGGTGATTTATGATTCTATATTGAATACCTGGACGAAACTTACAAAAAATAATTCTCCAGCGCCAATAGTAAGACATACTGACACTTTATTGAGCGATGGAAAAATGTTTGTTCTTGGTGGAGCCTTTTTTGAAAACGTTTATAATTTCTCCAGTATGTCTGACATATATGTATATGATACATTTACCGGAGAATGGACTCGAAAGGTTTTTTATCTGCTTAAAGAAACTTATTCATTAATTTGTTTTTTAAAGAGTTCAAGCTAATCTATGAAAATTAATGATGTTTTCAAGGTTGCAGTGGGGGACGTACCAGCAGCACGAGGACTGCATACAGCTGTCGGTAGTAAGTAAAGAGTGTTTATTGTGGAAACTTCCAAACTTACCAAACTTACCAAACTTCGGAAGCTTTCATTGTTGTCAATCTTTTTTTTCAAAATCTAATTAGCTCCAAATAATACTATCATCATTTTTGGGGGTAAAGAAAATAATGCGACGTAGGCTCCAAACAATTTGGTTATCCTAGATACTACTAAAACACCATTTTTTTGGAAAATACAAAACACAAATGGAGAAACTCCACCTGAAAGAATCCTTCATAGAAATGACTATGGTTGGAACAAATATCATTGTGGCTTTTGGTTAGTTTAGTTGTTTTTTTTACTTGAAATTCTATTTATAATATTAAATTCTTATTTATTTTAATTATAATTTTTTAATGTGCTAGGTTTCAGTGTGAGTATTCAATTTAGAGCCATTTTTGAATCTAAAATTCTTTCGAGTATTAAAAATTTAAATTTTAAAATATAGAAACCATTTAAGGAATTTCAGCAAATTTGGGTCTTAGAGCTGATAAATTTTAATTGGACAACAAAATATAAACCTAATGCGTTGGAACTCACAAAATTTCCACTGAAATATCAAAACTCATCTGAAATCAAACCCAGCACAGAATCATCTTCATCTTCATCTTTATTCTTTTCCTCATCCTCATCCTCATCCTCATCCTCATCCTCATCTTCATCCTTATCCTCATCCTCATCTTCACCAACAACAATCAATATGACATTAATCATAACTATTATCATAATATGCGGTGTTTTTTTTCTTTTGGTTTTTGCAATATTGATGCTTAGATATTTCAGAAAACCAAAAAGCCAGGAACTGAATGATGGTAATTTCACTTCGGCATCTTCAAGTTTCGATAGTAGTTACCATAATCGATCGCGTCGATCTCCAGTCTTAAAGTATCCAAATCTCTTAAAAGCATAGTAAAGTAAAAATACCATAGGCCTTTTCCAAATAAATATTGTGGTTTGTTAAGCGCCCTTTAGTTTTTCTCTGACATGGCCATCATCAATGGGTACAGCAAGGGCTTTTTTTTGCTCAAATTCACCTGATGATGATACTTGGGATCTTCGGCTAAATTTTTTGCTGGCAAGTTCTAAAACGGCTAAATTGAACAAGTCGAACGAAAAAAAAAGATGAGGTACCTAAATCTTCAAATGATATGCTATTATTTTTAGAATCCTGAATTTTAAAACATTTGAAAATTTAAAGTAACATTTGAAATATTATAAAACTAGTCAGAAAAATATTCGCTTTTCATCTCAGGCTTGACAGCTTTCTTGGGTGATTGCCTTTCCGACTCTTCTAGACTACCAAAGTGAATTCTTTGCTTTTGAGCGTTTGTTTGGGACAACTCAGCCACTCTCTTTTCTAACTTACTATTATCGAGTGTAATTTAGTTATAGGATCTACACATGATTTAATTGCATATTGTAATATTTTTTGCTTTTTTGCATTTTTTTAATATAAAAATATGCTTAATAAATAATTTTACAATAAACTGTGTATATTAAAAAATATGCACAAGTATAATACAACTTATAAAACTAATTATTTAAAAATAACCAAATAATTATAAATAATAATTGAAGTTTTAAAAAAATTTTAAATTTTAATAGCAAAAAATTTAATTTTCTAAGTTTTAGATTTTATTATAATATATAATTTTTTTATTGATTTTTTTGTTAATTTAATTATATTATTAATATTAAATTAATTAATTAAAAAAATTGCATAACAAAATTTTAAAAGCATAAAATTTATTTTAAATCTAAAATAATTAATAGAAATTTAAAAATAAAAAATAAAAAATATAGAAGATTAAATAAGAATAATTTTTTTTACAGATTTTGTTGCTTTTTTTTCAATAATAAATAATTGTATTTATAATAATTTTATTATATTATAATTTTAATTTATTAAAATTACAATTCTTAATAATTAATTACTAATCTATTGTATTCAATTAATATTAATAATTAATAAACAAAATTTTTGAAATAAGCATTGTGTTAAAATTGAATTTATAATTAACATATATTTTTAATCATTTATAGTCTTAATTTATATTATATTATAGTTAATAATTATTGTTGTATAATGTTATCAAATTTAATATTAAAATATTAATTGTTAATCCTTTTAAATATTTGGCTGCAAAATTTGTTAATTAACAAATTATATAAATACAATTGATTATTACAAATGTAGTAATTATTTGATATATTTGCAATTTTATTTTTATTATAAAAATATTTTATATTCAAGTGTTTATATTAAATAACAATATTTTTAAAAAAAATTCATATTTAATAAATTTTATAAAATATTAAAAAAATGAAAAGTAATTTCAAGAAACACTTAATTAAAAAATAAAAGATACTAAATATTAATTCTCATATATCGTAATCATCAAATTAATAAAGTGTTGAGTAGTTTTTTTGCAAAATATATTTTATTATAATAAAATAATTACTTAACTAAAAATTACCTTGATTAATAAACAGACTATATTGATTCTTTTATTAGCTATATACACAAATCTTTTTTCTATTTTATTTGATCTTGAGCGAAAATATATTGGAAATTTTCTTTTGAAACAGTTACATTTAATTTTCAGTGAAAATCTTTGACAGACATAATTTTTCTATTAACGAAAAAGTGCTGGGAAAGAGACCTTTAAAAATCGAATATTATTCCTTAATGAAAAGTCTGTAAATGTCATCTATCCTTTAAAGAGTAGAATCCTTGGCTACCCATAATACCGAATAAAAAACATGTAAATCTGGCAGCCTTTCTCCTATAGAAATAAAATTTATTCGTAGAGAACTTCGTTCCAAAGAAAATAACAAAATTTCAAATGAAATCCGGCAACTAAAAAAAAGACCTTTGAAACTAAATGGCCTAGAAATTTAAATTTAAAATTAAACGGGTGATTAAATTAAAATCTAGAAGAATTTATGAAATTGAATAATCATAGTATCATCTTTTGATTTGACCATCATAGCGAAGTCGTGTTACGATAAATTGCGGAATTTTAACCCCTGAATTTAGTAAATGGATGGAAAGGGAAATTTCAAAAGGGAGAAGTTCTAATGAATTTTTTTATTTGTGTCATGGTTTGGCACTTTGTGAATGGTAGAGTTTGAAAAGCGGATTTCTCCGAAATATATTGATGTTTCAATCATTTCTTTTCGGTTGTTGATAAAATGGCAACCAATTTAATCGGGGTTTGCATTTAAAGATCTACTTTTTGAACAAGTTTATCAATATCCATTTTCTACACAAAATTTGATCAAACCAGAAATTCTATGAATGGGTATATTCATTTGTCGGGAAAGTCGAAATGAAGATAGTAATATCTGCCAAAAGCCAAGTTTTCGTATCATCGAAGGACGCCGTTACCCTAATATAGAAAACTCGAAATATATTGTAACGTTTTCTAATTATGATTTTGTTCTTTGATCAGTTGCAGAAAGCTGAAGGTCATTTATTTATTTTAAAGGCCCCAGATGATGATGTTGAATCTCTTCGATTAAATAAAAGCAATTTTTTTATCAAGCATTTCATGAAAGGAAATTTTGGGTCTCCAATTGAAAAACTGCTTATGACTGGTAGCCAAGTGAAAGTTTTGGATGTTGGGTTTGTAACTTTGCCTTCTTTAACTATTGAATATTTGGAAGTGAAAAAAGAGAATTTGAAAAGCTTGGGTTTAAATCTATGCTGGAGCTTCCAGGCTTTAGCTTTTTTAAATAAAATACATTTAAATTTATTCTAGATGCGGTACAGGAAATTGGATTTTGGAAATGGCAAAATCCTATCCCCATGTTAAATTTTATGGAATTGATATATCGCCAATATTCCCAACAGAAAGTCTCCCTGCAAATGTTCACTTTTTGAAATGCAATATATTAGATGGTTTACCCTTTGAAGACGATGCATTTGATTTTGTTCACCAGCGGCTTCTTTCCGCCGCGTTTACACAAAATCAATGGGAGAATGAAGTTATTAATGAACTATTGAGATTAGTAAAACCTGGTGGATGGGTTGAACTACTCAGGCCTGATGGAGAAATAAGAACCGAAGGAGAAGTTACTCGACGAGTTATTAATGCAGGTAGAGTGAAAACAATCATTTAATAATATATCAATCAAAAGATTTTCAAACTCAATTTAAGAATTATACAACATAGGATCAGGGCTTTTATTCTCAAGGGGAATTGACTATCGTATCATCAAGAAACTGGGAAGAATCATGAAAAACACATTAAGATTTCAACCAATTGACCATCAAGAGTTTGAGATTCCACTTGGGAATCGTGGAGATGTTTGGGGAAAAGTGGTAAGTAGTTTCAAAAATTTTCTGCATTTTACTTTATGCAAATTTAATGCTATCTCTTTTAGGCATTGGAATTTGTAATGGAAGAAAGTAGAGGTGTGAGAGGATTCTTGGCATCTTTTATGAATATAACACTTGAACATCTTGATGCACTTCTTGAAACAATGGAACGAGAAGCTGATGAAATGAAAACTCATTATATTTTTCATCGCTTCTGTGGGCAAAAAAAACAAAGATCATAACAATGAATTCTTTGAGGTATTTGTTATTTAATAGAAATGTTGGTTTAAAAATTAGAGCCTCAAGATATACAAGCTAAATCTGTAATCCTTTTAGAATGTACGTTATGAATTAAAATTGTCTAAAAATAAAAGCCTCAATCAAAATATTTTGTCCTTTTAGTAATTTGAGAAAAAATGCATTTTAAATGAGTGAGGGAATATTTTTTCATTAAACCTTTATTAGCTAATAGGGGACAATTATGATTTCAAAATGGGTTCACAATGAAGTATAGTAGTAGATGCATTTAAAGTTACAGAATTTGTAAGCTTATACTGGATCGATTAGCGTTTTATTTAATTAAAGCTTTTTCCATTTTTGGAGAAAAAGATGAGCTTTTTTATACTAGTCATTTGATTATTTATTTATTCAAACAAACCGATATTTGTAGTGGTAAAAAAAGATTTTCCGTATCTAAGAATATTTATTAATACCAAAATTGCTATTTCCAAAAGATCGCCTTTTTATTACTAAGAGCCAAAAATAAATACATGTAGCTTTTTTTATTAATTCAACAGACCTAAAAGTTCATATTAAGATTATTTTTTGTTTGCTATCTCTCGTTCACCATCTCTTTCACTATACAAGGAAAACTTTATATAGAGATAATGTGGATACTTATTTTTAATTATCCTTTGAGATAATTTAATATGCTCAATACGGCATATGAGGGGAAATGGGCTTCGTTGGTGTAAATTTGCTTATATAGGATTATATTATAGAGGTTGATGTTTTATTTTAATAGATAATTCAATTTGAAGATATCATTATTAATGGTCAATAGGGAGACTGGTAAACTGATTGTTTAACTTGATAAATATTTTATTTTACTTTTCTAATTATTATTGGGGGGAGGGGGTTTTTTATTACTTACGGTGTGATCTAGCATTATTGGTTTTAGATATATTAATTAAGAAACCATTCAACTAAATTATATTATTAAAAATTTTAAAAGATTACAATAAAGAATACATTTGAAAATTAAACTAAAACATAAATAATATATATATCAAATTAAAAACAAATGAAAAAAAAAATTTGTTATTTTGTGTATAAATTTTATTTTTTAAAAAACAAAACAAAATAAAATAAAATTACAAATAATTAATATTTATTTTTTTATTGTACAAATAAAATAAATAATAATACATAAATTAATAATATATATAATCAAAATTTGTAAAATTTATATATATGTATATATTATATTTTTCAATATTATTATTTATTATTTTATCAATTAATTATAAATTTTTGTTTTACAAATAATTGTTTAACCTGTTTTTTTTTTAATTTTTTCAATATATATATTTTTATAATATATATGTCAAAAAATTTATAAAAAATTTTATATATTACACGATAGATTAAAAAATATACAAAATTAAAATATATATTATAATAGATTTTATATTAATTTCTAGAACCAGAAAAAATTCCAAGTATATCAAAGCATTTCAAAGTTTTTTAAGATATATACCCAATTTTTATCTATTGATTTGCCTCGACAAGTTATCATATAGAAATGATGAATTTCGAGCGTTATCCTCCTATATATAGTTTTTTTTCCTGATTAAGTAGAATTGTATCTTTAGAGCATATGTGTTTTAAATCTGTTGATAATTTGAAAGGCTAATTATCTGACAGCAAAATATTTGGTAGAAAAGAGGGAGGATATTTATAAAAACTAATTTTTGTGATTTGTTTTTTAAATAAGCATTCTTTCTTCAATCCTGCTAACAATTATATACCTATTTCTTTCTCAATAATTTGACATAATAAAATAACCAAAAAATGAATACCACTTTTTTTGTTCAAGCCATTGTTTTTTTCTTTTTATCCCTAACGATTGTGGATACAGCAGTTCCAACTCCTTGCTACCAAAAATCAAGAAACAAGCATCATCATCATCATCATCATCATCATCAACAAAAGGTTTTCAATCTGATTTTTTTAATCGTTGCCAAATTTTGATAATCCCTTGTGGAAAACATTTTTGTTCGTATTTTAGGAATGCGAATGTGGTTGATGCTCAGCTTATAGCTAAAGGAAGCGTGCTAGTAACCATTTTTATAAAAAAATATTAGAAAATACTGTATATTAAAAAAATTAGTGGCTGTTATATGCAAATATCTTCAAAGACGGATTCATTGAATTCAGTACAAAGCCATTTATATACTAATCATTATATCCTTTATAGAAATCCACAAGTTTCTCTAAATACCCGTAATACTATGACTTAATAACATAGACCTGGGCGAGTATATTTGAAAAAATGAGAATTTGAGCCCTCAAGGGAAACAAATTTCTTGTTTCCAATAATGCACAGAACAGAAAAGAAAGAAAGAAAGAAAGAAATCTATGTAATCCATATCTTTACTACGTGTATGGAACGTTCTTTTTGTTTTTGATATCATTTTAGAGATTATGATAAAGAACATATATTTTTGGGAAAGACTAGTCAAATGTTTGCAACAGCATATAGAAATTATACAATTTTGGTTATATAAGCTGTTGGTCTTTTGAGGCCCCAATCATTTTTACTTTGGCATGTGTATTTAGACGAATTATTTCTCAACTCTGATCAAAGACTATCTGAATTGAATAATAATAAAAAATGGCACACTGTTATAATTTACATAATACGACAAAAATATGAAACTTTGCTAATTCAGGAAATGGAAACTCGCGACTGAAGGATCTTGTCATATTGTTTGAGATTATTGGAACTCTTGATAAATAAAAAAATACTTGACATAAAAAATGCCATGATCTTAAATTTTTGCATTTTTTGACTTTCAAATAGCGTAGCACAATTTATGATAATCCTTAAATAAAAGGTTTACTAACCAGGATTTTTATTATTTGGAAATTTGATCATAAAAACACCTTTCTAGAAAAATTTTCACTTTTCAAAAGCCTTTTTATTTGATAAGAGAGAAATATTTTTAAGTTTTACAAAAACTTTACAAAAGATCCTATTTACATAATTGAAAATTAAATATCACTAAATTATTGTTGGAAAAGGAAATAAATAAATAAATGAATGAATGAATGAATCAATGAATCAATGAATCAATGAATGAATGAATGAATGAATGAATCAATGAATGAATGAATGCTGAAATGATGCTATGTAATAATAATAAATTTAGGGCCAATATCTTATAATTAATCACGTTAAAAAATATTTTTTGGAGGCCAAAGCTCCATTTTAATTCATAAATTCCCAATCGATCCTGATCCGACCCACGTCTTGATTGGCGATCATTCTGAACATCGCCGGCGACATATCAACATCCCCATCAGCACATTCTGGACAACGATCATGGACAAGACCCTGGACCGATTTCCCCTGGAAATTAATTTTGATTCGTTTTCCACATAACGTGTTATGATTTGGATTTCCACTTCCCGTATATTGATCAAAGAGAGGCGACCCTAAGGCCACAATGTGGGAATTATCATTGTCCATCATCCCACAGGCACCAAGGCTAGGGTTAAAGTAGGTTCCATAGCCATAACGTTTTCCTTTGGGGACTGGTGCTGCCTTTATTACGGGAACCATGAAGAAACCGAAAAAGATCAGGGCAAAGAGAAGATAGAATTGATTGAATTTCATTTCGATTTTCAAGATTTTTTAGTTTGCAAAAACTTTACACGGCGAAGCTTGTACAGAAGGTAAATTTTTTTTTGTGAGAGAGTTTATTTTACAAAGATTTTTAAAATTGAACTATTTACTGAATTTTAACACAAGTCAAAAATTGCTCGTAGATTAGATAATTTAGAATACTGAGAAACGGCAAGCCGATGAGGTAGAAAAAGAACTTTTTTTGGCTTTACTTTTATAGCTGAAAACGCAAAGAAAAATCAAGTCTGCATGATATGTTAATTTAATTTTGTAACATCATTTGTGTGCCTTGATAACTTTTGTAAAAAGAACCTTTCGGGACTTTTTTCTTGAATGCTGTTGTTGTACTTGAAAAACAAAAGAATAGATTTCATCAATCATAAATTAAATTCTTGTTAGAATATAATCAAAAGCTCAGGGTTTATTTTGTTATATGTCTTAGGATCAATGATGATTTGCTCAAAGAGAAACATGTCAATCGCACACATTTTTAATGCTTTGTTTTCCATAAAAAACTTTTCGGATGTACGAATTTTTTTTTCCAAAGAGTTTTATTTTACTGATTAGAGGGTGAATTTAATATCTAAAATGTATCAATAAAAGTCTTATTCAAAGTCAAGTTTTTTTTTTTATTTTTTTTACTAAATCTTTTGTAATTATTAAATAATGACGAATATATAATCACATTCGGTCATTTTTTTATTTTATTTTATTTTTATTTCCCACATTATACTCAATTACATGAATAAATTGAAAAATTAAACATTTTAGTGGCGAAGCAGATATTTTTTTCCAAAGTAACTCTATCAAAAGCTTTATCAAACCAAATGTTTTTTCTTTTAATATAAAAAATTCAATTCATTAATTTTTACCCATTTAAATTATCTTTTAGATCTTTTAAAAAAAAAAAAAAAAAAAAACTTGATGTAATATTATAATATAATGAGTAAAGAAAATATTGTAATGGGTCGAGAAAATTTTGAATAATTAAAAGTAAACCAGTAAAAATATAATGTTTTAACATTGTGAAATTCAAATAGCAATGATTGGAAACTTTGCGATAAGACGTTAGTAAAAATTCTTAACAAAAAAAAAATGCATAAAACCTTGATATTTTGCCCCATTATTTCCTTCAGTACAGCTAGAAGGACATTTTTGATTGAGGCAGTGTAACTTAATTCCGATAATATTAAGCATAGAAGATTAGGTTATATCATGTAAAATTTGTCATAGGACATTTTTGTTCTTGATCAATCACATAATCGGCATAGATAGATTGAATGAATGAATGAATTAATGAATGAATGATAGATTGATAGATTGATTGATTGATTGATTGAATGATGAATGTATGAATGATTGAATGAGGTTTTTCAAGATATTTAGGTTGTACAGATCGAATAGACAAGACCATGGTAACTCTGACCAGTTCTCGTAAAATCTCATCTGCCACGTTTTGAGATAACAAGCAAATTTTTTTTTTTTTTTTTACGAGTTTTTCCTATTAATAAGGAAAGTTCGGCTGGGTAAGCTACTCATAGCCTTTTGAGGAAGTTTGTTACACTTCAATTCATGACTGGTTCGATCAAGATATCAACTTTGGCGATGCATTTCTTGAACCCTTCCACAATTTTACAATAAAGATTCCATTTTTTTTTTTACGAAATATTTTATCATAATAAAATCCTACTTTGCAATGGCAAATTAATTGATTGATTATGCTGGAATAAAACAAGCAAATAAATAAACAAACAAACAAACAAACAAACAAACAAACAAACAAACAAAAAAACAAACAAACAAACAAACAAACCAAACAAGCAAACAAACAAACAAACGAAGAAATAAAATGCGAGGTCCCGATTAAGAAAAATTAACAATTTCAAGATAAGAGATTTGAAATTAAATAAAAGCTTTTAATTTACTACATTCTGAATTGGAAATTTTTAAATTAAATAGTCTTAATAAAAATTTTGACCGTTTTGGAGGAAGCTATTTCGAAAAGAAAGATTTACGTAAACTCTTGAATGAATTTATTCTAGAAAAAAAAAAAAATTTGGTCTTCATTATCGTGATTTTTACACGATGAGTGAGAGAATTGTTGATAATGAATAATTTTAACTATAAAAAGTTGATATTCGTTAATTCAATAATAATAATAATAATAATAATAATAATAATAATAATAATAATAATAATAATAATAATAATAATAATAATAATAATAATAAAAAGGTTAGAAAATACGAATCTATTTGGAATCTTCTGCGATTTATCCTTTATTGTGAGAGAGCTGAAATGCCCTTGAATTACTGGATATATCGTAAACTGGTATTAAGATTATTATTATTATTTTTCTTATCATTACTTAAAATGTCATATCTTTGTGAGAGAGAAAAAGGAATTATTATATTGAAGAAACAATTGAAAGGTTTGAAAAAAAATTCATAAAAGATTAATAATATCTTGAAAAAGAAATCAAGAATTTCGATAATTTTGAATTCATAGATAACATTGATAAAGTATGTTATTATTTTTTTTTCATTTTTCATTTTTCATTTTTCATTTTTCATTTTTTTTATGATTTAGAATTAAAGATTTAAGCTAAATCGAATTCTTTATCCTGAATTAGAAAGTATCTTATTGTTTATTAAAAAGTTTTAATTTAATAATTTCCTAATATCCTCAAAAAGTTAAAATAAAAAAGGTTCCTTATCTTTTTCCACATTTTTCCGAGTAAATTAATTAGTATGAAAAGTCTAGAACCTTAAAAATGTATGTAGGTGCATTAAATTTTCCAGATAATTGGGTCATTTCACATAATATAATAGATCGAATTTAAAAACATTTTCCATTTAAGTCTTTTTTATTCTCAATATTACTTTGATCAAAAAAAAACCTTTAAAAAGCTTAGCTTATATTTCGAAATTGTGGCTAGGTAGAGATTTTCTACAATCGAAAAAAAAATTCATATTATTATTATTATTACTATTATTATTATTATTATTATTATTATTGTATTTCGCAATAAAATACGATGAATGATTTGGTTTTGCTTCAAGAAATTAACCAAATTAAACCAATTGTGGAAAATAAAACATGAAACAATGGATTCATTCATCTTTTAAATGATATATTACTATTGTTTTATTAAAATTATTTGTACAATCCCCTCCC